>CM061233.1:100722522-101066434 GCA_030844895.1 Ambrosia x helenae | reverse complement strand
TATAGTCTTATAGATTGTGAAGGAAACAAGCGATCTTTTTGTTAGCCGGTTAAACATGTCATGCGATCTGTCAATTTCCTAGGTTACCTCCCTAATTTCCCTAAGCTTGTAGGTATGTATCTAGCTTACACTAGTTACATGTGTTGGGTCAAGATTTTGGCTCATCATCACTTGATGAATGGCATGCATTTATACATTTATTGACAACTCAACTGAAATGAAAATACAATCACATGTACACATTGTTTTTCATCTCTATTATATTTCAAACTTACATAATGATGCCTCTAGACCGTTTGGTAAGTTAAGTTATTCAGATATTAATGACATAGCTCCCTAGGTCATGACAAACGCTACGTTAGGTTAGGTTAGATTAGATTAGGATTGATACTTTAGGTTTGGCGATGCTATATGCCTTAATCAACCAATCTACAAAACTTGATTATATCATAAAACACTTTTAGTTTCGAGTTTTGATATAAAATAAGCTTGTTTCGGTTAAAAAAAAAACTAGTACAATTGCACCAACTCTGCCCGTATTGACGATTATGAATTATGAAAATACCCTTCGATTACTGATTAGGCTATTGAGGTATAGTTTGTGCGTCAACAATTAAATTAAATAAAATAGTTCAATAGTGATAACAAAATAATCTAAACCATTAGTTATTCATCCAATTGTACTTCAACGTACTATATAAAAACAAAAAACAATTCAACATCCTCATCACAACTTGAGCGAAGTTGACTCGACTTATAATACATCTACCATACACAAATACTTATACAAATACGTATACAACCTTAAATATACACCTACAAACTTTTAAAATATACATAGTTACAATCCAATATTAGTAATAACATTTAGCTACCAATTCAACCCATATATAGTCAAGTAAACGTAGAAAGAGGGCTAGCAGATGGAAAGTAATAGTCAAGCAGTTGCGATTGACTCCTTCCACCATCTTTCAAACATAACACCCGTTTCCTTTACGCCATACCCATCACTTACCACCTCAAAATTATATAAAAAATAATAATAATATATAATCTTCTCTCTCTAAGTCTTTCCCTTGACTTCAAATAAACTAATTTTCCACCTTCCCATTTTCCTAACTACAAATATATCATATATCCCCCCCCTCCCTGTTTCATCATTATTCATATCCAAATTTCCCATCTACCTGGTTTCACTATCCAAATCCGATGAAGACGGGTATGGTTAATACCGGGCTTAACCAGGTTGTTGTCGATTACAACCACGATCATGATGATTATTTTATTTATGGTTGTACAAAAAACCAATGGGAGGTTTGTTGTGGAAAAAAACAGCATAAGTGTTTTATCACCACAAAGTCTTCGATCAAAACATCATGCAGCTATAGGCAACTTTGGTTGCCAGACTACACGGTGGTTCGATGGTGGGTACGTTGTTTATATCCGAAAAAACCGGCGTCTACTTATGGTTGTTCACCGTTTGAGGGTGATCGACCGTTTAAGTCAAACGGTTCTAGGCCTACTATTCTCGTTCTTGATCGTGGAGGTTAGTTTGTGTTTCATGTTTGACTTTGTGTTTAAGTTTCTAGTTAGTTGGGTGGTTACATGATTCGTACAGTTTTTTTTTTTAATTGGATTTTGTGGTTTTTTTTTTTTTTAAGACATGTTGTGTATTTTATGATTTTTGTTATGTCATATTTTAAAGTCAAACGAAAAATAACGTTTTTTTAAGGGAATCAAAGTATGATGAACAATTCAAGCATCTTAAAAACATTTTATTTAAATTTAATACTATGTATTAGGGATGATGATAAAAAAATATTTTATAGATAATAAATTATTAAAGCATTAGCATTATTATTAATAATGTTAATGCTTTAATAAACAAGGAGATTTTTTTTTGTTACTAAAAGTAGAAGAAAATTGAAAATGTTACCCTTCTAAAGTATGTGTAATTGTTTATACTAGGGTCAATATGTTAGATCGAAGTTAGAAATCAACAAGAAAATAGTCCCTTAACTCAATTAATTCGTATATTCAAATCATTGAACTTGTTTGTGCTTTTAATACATTTATTAAAAGTTGTTGATTAGTAATACAATTATGTAGACAATAGTTTGTTGATGTAGATGTCTTGTAGACTTTTCGGTGATTTGGAACACGACTTATTCAATTAAATCGCTCTAAATAAAAACATGTATGATTAAATAAAAATTATTTGTGTAACACTTTTGAACATTTGAAACTTCAATTATGTTTATTTTACAAGTTTACGGACTTTAGTATGCAAAAATTGGCCGGGTTGACGAATGTTGTTGTATAAAATGAGTAACTATTCTTTAGTATACAATTATGTGCATATGAGGTTGCGGCGCAGCTTGTTACTAGGGGCGAAACATAGAATGGGGCAGGGGTGGCCCTGGCCTCTCCTGTTTTTTGCGCGCAGTGGTAGAAATTTGTGATTTTCCGTAGGTAAATTGAGTCCGGGTTTGAGTATGGCCCCCGCCGATTTTCCACTACCGATTAGAAAAAACTAAGTCCGGCCCCTGCCGATTCGAGAACCAAGCTTCGCCACTACTTGTTGCTAGGGGCGGATATAGTTCAAGAGCAGGGGTTGCGGACGTTGCGGCTCAACTTCGCGCGCGTAGTGGAAAATTAGTGGAAAATTTGTTTTTTTTACGAAATTTGGAAAACGTTGCTACTAAATTGAAAAAAAATGAAAAACGTTGCTACTGATTTTGTGGCCTAGATCCGCCACTGCTTGTTGCCTTGCTCCTGTTGTAAAGTTTATCCTTATTGTGAAACAGAAACTAAATATGTAATTATTTGGTGATTTTGTTACCTTCAACTACAGAATGCTACTTTGCTTTGAAGGCATGGCATGCACAGCTAGCAGGTGCTGCAGCTCTAATAGTAGTTGACACCATAGACGAGCCCCTTATAACCATGGACTCACCAGAGGCCAGCACCACTGCAGACGACTTCATCGAAAAGCTCACGATTCCATCCGCATTCGTCCATCTATCTTTCGGTCAATCCATAAAAGACGCCTTACTAAAAGATGACCAAGAAGTCCTGTTAAAGCTCGACTGGTCAGAGTCAGTGCCCCATCCAGACCAAAGGGTCGAGTACGAACTATGGACCAATAGCAACGACGAGTGTGGGGCCCGTTGCGACGAACAAATGAACTTCATCAAGAACTTCAAAGGGCATGCTCAGATACTTGAAAGAGGCGGTTACACAATGTTCACGCCACATTATATAACATGGTACTGTCCAAAACCGTTTGTTTTCAGCGAGCAGTGCAAGTCTCAGTGTATCAACCACGGGCGATATTGTGCACCGGATCCTGAGCAGGATTTCGGAGAAGGGTATAGTGGGAAACAGGTGGTGTTGGAGAATTTGAGGCAGCTTTGTGTTCATAGAGTTGCTAATGAGACCAACAAGTCTTGGGTATGGTGGGATTATGTTACAGATTTTCATATTAGATGTAACATGAAGAAACAGAAATATAGCATAGAATGTGCTGAAGATGTTATCAAGTCACTTGGTAATTATTTTATATCTGTTTGCATCATATTGATTTATACACCAAAGATTTTATTCATACTGTGCTGTATGAATCAAAAACTTTGGTGCACAGATCACCTCCTGATTTATTAAAAAACAAGCTAAACCGAGTAAATATGTTTAACGAATTAACAGGACTGCCAAGTGACAAGATACAAAAATGTATGGGCGACCCTGAAGCCGATGTAGAGAATGAAGTACTAAAGCTTGAGCAAGATTCCCAGGTTTGTTTCCCTTCATGGTCACAAAAACATTAAAAAAAAGCTCGGTGAAATGAGTAAATGACTAGTTTTTGTTTGTGTTTATTATAAGGTTGGACGAGGATCACGTGGTGATGTAACCATCTTGCCAACACTAGTGGTTAACGATGTTCAGTACCGAGGTAAGACCAGTTCACCGCTTCTCAGGACAGGGTAGCAATGTTTAACATGCTGATATTTGTTTTTCATTCATTCTAAAAGGGAAACTAGAGAGAACTGCTGTGTTACGAGCTATATGTTCGGGATTTAAGGAGACAACTGATCCTCCTATATGTTTAAGTGGAGGTATAATTTGGTTACGACAAGTCAACATATGCATAATCTTTATGTGCTTATATCTCGTATATGTAATAGATCTAGAGACAAACGAGTGCCTTGAAAGGAACGGCGGTTGCTGGGTCGACTCAGAACATGGAATAAGTGCTTGCAAGGTAAACACAACTGAAACACTCTGTGCTCATCTAAAGCCATTTCTGTAACTTATTTCGTAAGTGTTTTTGCGGCTTTAGGACACTTTTAGGGGAAGAGTGTGTGAATGCCCTTCAGTGAATGGTGTACAATATCAAGGAGATGGATACACATCTTGTAAAGGTATCCATATGTCAAATCTTTTAATCAACATTCACAACATCTGTTTCATGTTTTGTAATCTTGGATTGTTTAAATGACAGCCGTTGGACCTGGTAGATGTACGGTTGACAATGGAGGATGTTGGTCAGATATAAGAGATGGAAAGAGGTTTTCGGCTTGCTCAGTTAAGCATCATTTATATATGAGTCTGTTACTAAATCAGTTTATGTTTTGGGCTTTCCCATTTGATTCATGTTTGTTTAACAGGTGAACAACATAACCGGTTGTAGTTGTCCAAAAGGTTTTCGTGGGGACGGTCATACGTGTGATGGTGAGATCTTTGTTTGCACAATTGACTCGGTTTATGTTTGAAGTTTCTGTTATAGAACTTTTTGTATCGTGCAGATATTAACGAGTGCAAGGATGGTTTAGCTTGTCAATGTGACGGGTGCACGTGCAAGAACACTTATGGTGGATATGATTGCAAATGCAAGGGGGACAAGCTTTATATAGCCGATCAAGATCAATGTATCGGTAAGATAGATCATAGATGTCAAATTCAACGAACATGTTTCATGCCGTGACCCCTTGAAGGCCACCTGCCCAACATAAGCTATGGTTTTTTTTTTTCTTTTGGGTCCCGCTAGTTAATTGGCTATTAGTGGGGCCTGTGAGTTTTCCCTAACGGGTTCTCATAGTTCACTAGAGAAAATAAAATTTCCATATCTTATAAGCAGGTTGAAGAGGAGCTAATCATTTTTTTCTTGTTTCTATTACGCAGATAGAAAGGCATCGAAGTACGCTTGGTTCATTAGCTTGGTGGTTCTAGGTGTGGTCGCGAGTGCTGGTTTAGCTGGTTACATTTTCTATAGATACAGGCTACGGGTATGTGTAACATATCAAATGTTTAAACAGCTAGTTTTATGTATAACTTTATTAATTGTTAACGAAACAGGCATACATGGACTCGGAGATCATGGCAATTATGTCTCAATACATGCCTCTCGACAACCAGAACCAAAGTCAAGTGGTTGTTCATGAAACTGAACCTCTGCATCACACTTCAACCGTTTGAGCATAAGGTAGTTCACCACTTTATCTGTTTTCTTGTTATGTTTTCGGCTTCCCTACGTTTCCTTTTACAAAAGTTTTAATGTGCAGGATGGCGATAAGTGACAGACGAAATACACGACCCATGGGACAGTTTTCGGACCAATGACTTGAACTGTGTGTGTATAAAGTTAGTTAGTGAGATGTATACGTGTTGTTAAGTAGCCATACGAGTATACGACACTTTATACATATTAAAAAACATCTAATGTTCTGCATGAATATACCATAAGTAACAAAACTTTTTTGAATACGAATCACTGCGTATACGCTCTTCGTTAAAATGACAATGTATATGATCATTCCAAATCTGTTTTAGGTTTATAAGTTCTTTTTTTTTTCTTCGAACGGCTATCAAGTGGCTATGCTATGCGCACACTTGAGAACCCACAACTCCACAAGACTCGAGTTCAATACAATTAACCAAAAAATTATTTCGGTTTAAAGATGGAACTGAATGAATAGTAGAATGACATTATGGTAACTTTGGTTTTTGGTTAAGGGCATTATTGTAATAGAATTTGATGGCAGTATTGAAATTATGGAGGTTTTTGTAAAACCCCAACCCGAATTAATGGGGTTTAAGGAATTAATCACATGACGAATATTGTAAAATATGGGGACAATTTAAAACATTTTTAAACTTAGACATGATTCCCATAGGATTGTTAATAAATGCGATTTACGAACGAGTGTCAAAGGTTCAACGTGTTTACAAGTTAAGTACAACCCCATTAACTTACAATATTTTCAAACAAGAATTTTGCGGAAGTGTTTTGTGAAATTCACGGTTGTGTATGCACGAGTAGAAGGTTGCTCTGCCAGTTGCACTGGCAATTTGGCTGGGCAACCGAGTTGCACGGTCATGCAACAGCTACAGACGACTGATTTCATGATTTCTTGCCAATATACTACCTTGAATGTTTTTACAATATTTATCTATCAATAAACTTTCTCATCCATTTGACCCTTTATGTGGTTTCCACCACAAAAGGCGACTTAATCATTTATCACTGTCAAAATCTTGTTTAAATCAATTAACCCTTTATGACCCCCTATGGATTTATAGTTTATGAATGCACCCACACCCACGATTTTGGTAGGGTAAGTATTTATCTTGATCATACTACCGTTATGGCGACGTCGCCGCTATTGCCCTAAATCCGCGTCAATTTCAACAAAGTAATCTGGACCATCGTTTGAAAAAGGCATCCAATGGCTGAGATTTAATAGTACAAAAAAGCAATAGCGGCACATGTCGCCGCTATTGCTCAAAGCGGGAAATAAAACCCATTATTCCCTCGTTTCTTCCCCATTTGCTGCTCCACACTGCCGCCGACCTCACCACCGCCGCCGACCTCACCACCGCCTTCATCTCCACCACCATCACCCGACCCTTCTCCCTCTCCCTTTCTTCCCCTTCTCCACCACCACCCCTCGGCCTCCCCACCTTCCCTTCTCCACCATCACCCGACCCACCACCACCACCACCACCCACCACCACCACTCGAGCACCACCACCTTCCCTTCTCCACCATCTCCGGTAATTTTTTTTATTTTTTAAGTCTTTTTTTGTTTAACTTTTTTGTTTAATTTTTTATAAATTGAGTGGTAGGGAACCAATCTACTGGACCACGTGAAGATTTGTGAAGTGAGGATTCGTCAAATACCGGTTAGTCGCCGCTGATTCTGTTTTTTTTTTCTGTTTTTTTTTTGTATGTGTGTGTGTAAGTAGGTATGCATGTATACATGTTTGTATTCTTTTTTTCTGTTTTTTTATAATTTTTTCTGTTTTTTTTTATTTTTTCTGTTTTTTTTATTTTCTCTGTTTTTTTTAATATTTTTGTATTTTCTGTTTCTTTTATTTTTTTCTGTTTTTTTTTGTTTTTTTAATTTGTATGTATGTATGTATGTATGTATGTATGTATGTATGTATGTATGTATGTATGTATGTATGTATGTATGTATGTATGTATGTATGTATGTATGTATGTATGTATGCGTGTATGCGTGTATGCGTGTATGCGTGTATGCGTGTATGCGTGTATGCGTGTATGCGTGTATCTATGTATGTATGAGTGTATGTATGTGTGTATGTATGTATGTATGTATGTATGTATGTATGTATGTATGTATGTATGTATGTATGTATGTATGTATGTATGTATGTATGTATGTATGTATGTATGTATGTATGTATGTATGTATGTATGTATGTATGCGTGTATGTATGTATGAGACTAGAAAGACATGCCGAAAATGAATCTCCATTTAAAACATAGTGAGCTTAGAAATACCCGCCCGAAATTGATTTAGTAATTAATTTCGGGTAGTCCCCGTTTTGGGACTGCTTTTTGAATACTTTATCTCATTTAGGATGTGAATGTGTACTACATGATTGTTTGTTTTTGAAAGATTCGGTTGGCGGCCACACAAGGAGCAATAGCCTCTAGGAAATAGCGACAAGACAAATAGCGGCGACCTATGTGGCCGCTATTGCTCTGTTTTGTTGTAGTATGTGAAGCTCCCATGGCTAGTTTTCAAGTATGGATATGTATGTACAATTGCATATATCTTATTCAATATTATCTAAATGAGTTTAAAGTCATCGAGTAACTTACCTTATGCGTGCTTCCTCTTTACCTCATTCCGAGACTCCTTAACCAACCGAAGTATTTTGTACTCGCACCTAGATGTGTAATCCACATTGGCGATTAAAAACATGTTCTTAGATGTTATTCATTTAATCACACAAGTTTTCATCAAACTTATCGTGCCCAAATACGATCGAGTTTATTGTGGCATTTCATCAAACACTTTGCAGGCGTTATTTTCCTAACATTATTTTTAGGACATTAGGACCTCATGGATCCATCATTAACCAAGTTTGTCATTACTAGGAAGCCGAATTACTTTCTAGCTCAAAGTTTCCTACTAATGCACTAAGTAAAAACTATAATTTTGAAATTTTGGATGTGACACCTACCAAGTGCCAAAAACCCACTTTCACATAACATGTATTCATAAGAATTATAACCGGATACTTATGTGTGTTGCTATACTTAACCACTTTGACATGTATTGACAGGGACGAAGGATATATAAGGCCACTACCGATCGAAAAAAATTGAGTCCCCCTCCCCCCGATTCGAGAACCAAGGTTCGCCCCTGTGTATTGAGGTTCCCTAATGTTAGAGCAACCTCTATTAACCACAAATTTCACGTTTTATAACCCATGATTATCACCATAATCAAGCATGAACACAACATCAAAATTAGCCAAATAAAAACTTACCTGGGAGTGTATTAGACTTAGTTGATTCGTTGTAGGGCAATTACAAGAAAGACCCATTTGATTTGGCCTTGAATTGAGCTTGGAATTGTGTTCTTGGGTTAGTCTATGTGTGTGTTTTTGTTGGAGGTCGATCTCCTGCTCATAGAGGTGGCCTCTGATATATCACATAATTAACATATAGAACAGGCATAATCAGTCTCATAATAGGATAGAATTAGGCATAAATTACTGGTTTTGGGTGCTTAATTCATTTCTATTTGTGTTTCTCAAGAAAACTGGAGCTCCAAGCCGAAAACAGAAGATTTTCAGGCAAAAACAAGCAAAAACTGGAGATTCTAGAGAATACGAGACTTGTAGCATGTTCCTTGTATGTTTGAAGACCCTCCCTGAATGTTCTCTGTATGTTTCAATACAGGTAATTTATCACCCCGTGATACGAAAATTCCTAAAATTCCCAATAAATATTTTAAAATGTTCGGACTTTGCTCTTGCATTTCTAAAGACTCTAATTATCTCCAATTTAGTCTAACACACAATTTTTGATAATATTTTAATAGTTATCATACTGTATAGATAGTACCTGGATTTTTGGCGGTTGTCACATGAGTGAGGTTCCTGTACAAAGTGCATTTTTCGTACAAAGCGTGAGAAGTCTATATAGGCATTGTGTTATAAATTGAAGGCATGGTATTTTTTATTTTTTTGGCATAGTATTATATTGAAAAAACACAAAACGTAACAATTTAAAACACTTGTGATACCCCGTAATTTCAGGTTCTCACTTTAACTAAACTCTAGTTATATTCCTTGCATTCTACTTAACTAGGGTTAGCTAGATAGGACACACGTTGCACAGTTATAGGTTAATAACCGCATGAAGTGGTAATTCGGGGAATTACCAGACTATATACTTGATTAGTGAACCTCGGACATTGGTGAACAATGAAGTTAAATAATTGTGAATTAATTGATTGAGATTAATTGCAATTACGTGCTTCTATGATACTCTGTGAAACTATGTGCAAACTGTATGTGATTACGTGAACTTAAACCGAATACGTTAATAAAAATGGTAATAGGTGGACCATTAGGATGGATGGGGTCTTAACACATGGGGTTACACTTGTTATGGTCCAAAATAGCGAAAATATCGAAGGAAACAGGCTGGGCAACGGAGCAGGTCACCCGAAGTTAGCCGGGGAGCTGTGAGCGGCCGCTCAAAGGCTCCGCGCGGCCGCTCACGGAGGCCTGACGAGCCCAAACCGCTTTAAACTACTATTTAAGCTACCTTAAGCCTCTTGTATCTCCTAAACTCAAACCCTAATCGCCCCTACTGCCCTATTTATGAAATATTCACCTCTAAACACCTTCTAATGCGCAAGAACATCGACCAGGAAGCTTCAAGAGCATTCGGTTGATTGTTTTGAAGAGCTTGCGGTATAATCTTCAATCTCTTGTGTTTTAATCTTCTTTAATATGTTATAAAACCTTATAAATAAGTTTGTCCAGGTCTGAAACGTTTTCATGAAGATTAAAACTTGAGGTTTATAAAGATTGAATGGGTTAAACATAATCTTATGCGATTAGAAATTGATAGGTTGCATGATTATGCATGTTTTTGATGTTTTAGACTCCTAGGGTTTATGAATGATGATGTTTATGATGTATCACTAGGGGTTTGATCAGATGTGGCTCTTATATATGTTGTATGATGATTATTAGGTGTTATTGATTGATAATATGCAACTAAGGTTTGATATAATTGATAATATTGCATGATCAGAATCTGGACAGAACCTGAAAGTCGACTTGTAGGGTCTGTTACGTGGCTTGAAATTAATTATTTTGATCGATTCTTTGCATGAATGGATTGTACATGGTCTTAGAGTTTTAGAATGGGCAAAATCATCTGAATTGGATGTCGTTTGATAAGTTTTTGGAATTTTCTTTGATTGAAGGTCATATCAGATTTTCGGATTAAAAAACTAAGTCAACTTTAAACAATCATAACTCGAGTTTTACAAGGAATTAAGTTATGAAATTTGGACATTAGGTTAACATTAGAATAACTTGGCTTTTCCAAGTGGATTCATCCCGTTTGGATTAATACACTATTTTTGGGAATTTTTCAACTAACCTGACCTGCTGTAGAAACTTTCTGGACATATCTGTGATATACGATTTTTCATGATTTTTTTGTTTGGTTTTGAGACAAAACAAAAATATGGGTTATCAAATGAATCCCAAATAATATTCAGTAAAAATTTGGGAGTTTAATTCGTTTGTAAAGAATTTTAAACAGATTAGTTTTCATGGCGAATAATCTGTCCTAAAAACCCAGATTGTGTATTATGTGTTTAGGTGACTATTTGGAGTCCTATGTGGTATGTTATTGACATGAACTTGAATGGACACTTATATGAGATGCATAGGAAGTGTACAACTGATGGTAACCAACATATTAACCAACGGGTCCGTAGGGTTTACTTATGCATGTAGAACTACTAGGTGTCACTTATATGATTTTGAACAATTAAACGTCTTGGACAAGCGGGTTATATGGTGTAATGGTATTACACATATACTCACTTAGTGACACATGTACTAGGGAGTCGGTATCACACCCTACTTTGAAGTTTGGATTTATTTTCTTGCATACTAAGGTGAGTTTCACTACTTTTTCTCAAAAAGCATGCGTCTCAGGTGAGAAACCTTTGATAAACATTTTCTAGTCCAGTTTGGGACTACTTGAACATTGACTCTTTCGGAGAGTCCGTTACGAATCCTCGGGGAGTATTGCGCTTGATCAGTTTAAAACTTATTGGTCCTTTGTGAACTAAACACTCTATCACTTGAAAAGTCCTTGCACATTATTGGGTTAATCGCTGGGAGCGAACAGGGTATTAGTTGATAGCGCTATTAGGTTGTGCAGCAACCTCATGTTTGCGATGCTGGGAGCATGGGCATGAACTTCTGACCACAATTGAGAACTAGTGTTGATAGACACTAGTTATCGAGGCAAATTATTATACTACTGAAGGTGCCCCAATAATACTGTTTAGTTGCAATGAGTGGGTTAGCTACCCCTGACACGCTTAAGCTGATAACAATTGAACATTTTGGTCTGGAGGACCTACGCTTTTACTTGGTTACGTGGTTTTGGAAACCAGCGCATTTACTTACTCACCTTCTTTACTTAGTGAACACACCAACATTGTTTGTTGACCCGCGATATACATGCTTTTGCAGGTAGTTAGCTTCCGGTGCCACAATTAGAACGCACTGCACACTTCACTGCATTTAGGGTCTTGGGCATACACCTAAATTACATATTATGCTTTTACATTTTCTTCCATATAGTTTTAATTTGGGCGCGTTGTTTTGCGCATGGTTTCAAAAGGTTTAAATTTGGTTTACGCTTCTGCAGCTTAACTAAACTTGGTTTTTGAAAACGAACTAAATGGTTTGGGCATTTAGAGTTCGTTCATATGACTTATGGCTATGGGATCCTGGTATGTCATGCGCCTTAGGGTATAAACCCCTGATGTGTTGCGAAACACATCTCTTTTCCTATGTATTTTGTATATTATTTGGTCAGGTTTTTATTTGTTTCGTGTCATTTTTTTATGTATTCATTTATTTTATTATTTTATAGGTGTTCGTGGAAAAAGAGCTCAAAACGAAAGAATTTTAATCAAGACACGAACACTTGAGAGCAGGTGTTCATAGACATTAGAGCGTAAACGATGAACTTTGGTCGAGCAAGAACACCTGAGTCGAAAAGATGAAGTTATAATAATAATCTATACATATAATATTTAGGAGCAATTGTGGACACTTGTCAATCATTTACCACCCTAGCAAATTAATGCTCATCTATCATGGCACAATGAGAGAATTAATAAAATTTTCTTTTTTTAAAAAGCAAAAGTCATTAATTAAATTAAATTAGGTAATTTATTATGATAATTATTTTGGTCAAAATCTGTCAAGCATATGAGGCTTCTTATGCACGCCATCCACATTCAAATTCAAACCCTAATCTCTCATTCAACAATTCGTGAATCTCTTTTGCTAGAGCCTCCAACCTAATCGAACATCAGGTAATATCTTTTCTATTACGTCGCATGTTTTATGCTATCATCTTCTATCGATTATAAGATTTTGGATTTATGGAATCAAAACCCTAAATCAAACATGTATCATTACGTTTCAGATTCACATTTTTTCGATTTTAAAGATATGTTTATGTGCGTATGTGGATATCCTCCATCAGGTCTCTTCCTAATAATCTTCAACCGTATTATCCATCAGGTAATTGCCGATTATGTTTTATTCGATTTAATTCGATTATGTTTTATTCGATTTAATTCGATTATGTTTTATTCGATTTAATTGAATGTTAATGAAAAAATTAAAATTAGGGCTTTTTTTTGAAAAATTTTGTGCAGATCCGTTTCAATTTTGTGCAGATCCGTGTCTGTATGTATGATTTGTGGTTGTTTTTTTTGTAATATTAATTGTGTTTTATATATCAACCATTTCATGTCTCTCTCGATTCATATTGTATTCGTTCAATTAGGAGTATACACTAAACGATTATGATTTCTTTAACACTATTGTTGTTTGTTCATTCTACTGTTACGATTTCCGATCCAGAAAAAATTAATATTTTCGGATCTGTTTTTTGTGTTAACAAAAATAGGGTTTTTTTTATAACGATTAATGTGAACTCCATTCTAGGAGAATGAGCAGTTCCAGTCAGTGCATTTCAGGTATATATTAAAACATCATAGTTGTAGTCTTGTAGAATGATGTTCAAGAGAGTTAAGTTTTATAAATTTTTTATTTAATTTATTGTTCACATTTTGCAGTCAGATTTGCCACGACGCGTGATGGTTTCCCGTGAGCGGTCAGGGTTCACATTGAACATCATTGACACACCCGACATTTTTGAAAGTGGATACGTCAATGATCAGGCCTTGGAACTCATCAAAAGATCTGTTATTGTGTTTTGTACTTGCAAACGTAAAATAAGTGTAGCATAATGTGTTATTAGCTAATGGCTATGTGTGTCAGCCTGTCGGTATATATTTGGTAATGAGTCCAAACGAGAATCAGCGATTGTGTTGAAACAGTACAGGTAAGGTTGACCCACAAAACACTTTTTTCTTCAATTTTCTTACAAATAGTTAATGTGTTAATGTTGTGTATGATTAGGACAAGCATGTGGTGTATGTTTATTATTACTCTTTCAAATAGGAAACTTCTATTACAAATGAACATGAATGCTTTGAATGATGGCTGGTCTCACTGGATTTAAAAAAAATGACCGCTGAAATAATTGAGCAAAGATTAACACAATGACAATGTGATTGTTAATGTCATTAATAAGCTGGATGAGCCCTTTGTTTTTGTTGTGATTCAGGAGGAATGTACATGTTTAGGGTGTCAAATATGGTGCTGACTACTTCAATTAATTAATTTTAGGATCCAAGGCCATACAATTACATTGGTTGAGACAGAAGGATCGCATACGCTGCAAGAAGCCTACACATCTTTTGACTTTCTTTTAGTCAATCTGCTTCTTTATTGGACTGTTGGGTAAGCTTCTTTATTTATTAATTTTTTTCTTCTTTTTTTCTCTAAAGTTTGGAAGGATAATTATAAGAATTAATTGTTATAAATGGTGGTTTGAAAAGTCTTGGCTGTTAAAAGGAAGGGTCGAGTTTTTTGGTAAAAGATTGATTGATTGTATTATAGGAAAGTTAATAGCACAATTAGTTGTACACTTTCCATATAGTCATAGTCAAATGTATTAACTGCATAGTCAAATGTATTAACTATAATTGCTATAATTATGAATCTTGGTTTGGAAAGTTGTTGAATGTAATTGATGGTGGAATTGGTTTGTAAAGTTATTGCACTAATTTTAATACATTTTTAAAATTCCGATTTGTTTTTTAATACTTTTTTATGGCGGTTGCAGGTGTATAACGATTGTGTTGCACCAGTGAGCAACGGTGGAGGCTGTCTGGTGGTGATCGATCATGGTCGTACTCACGACAACTGGGTAGTTTATTACAACTTGGAGCAGCTATGGACCTCAAAAGAATCAACTAATGAACAGAGTCAAAGTCAAACTCAGGTAAATATAAGTGTGATAATAATTAGCTTTTATGATATGGTTACATTTTTCTTTAATCATTAACACTAACGAATTTATATGTTCATCAGGACTTAGGTAAAGCTTTCGTGAAGGTATGCCGCAATGAATTTTCCTGATGTTAACAATATAGAGTTTGTATGTGATTGTTATTGCTATTTCAAGCTTTATGATTTATGTTTCTTCCTAATTTATAACAAGTGCGACTTTTGAATATGCAGAAATTTAGATTATACTTGAAGCGATTAAGCGGTATGTGACAGTCAGCAGGTACGGAAACAATCAATTAGTTGTATAATTGTGTATTGAAGCCAAACTCAAGTGAGCGTGTGTTTGTTTGCTGTGGGAGCCCATGAACAGAGGGAGCAATCTGGTAATGTGTTGAAGCGAAAAACATCCCTAAAGCAAGGAGGATCTGCTGGTAAGTAATTCTAGACATTCAAATTAATAAAATTGTTGTAAAAGTGGGTATTTGTTGGATGTTGTTGCAATCCATAATTCCTTCTTAAATATAAAAACTTGAAGATGCACTGTGAAACTTTCAGACATGCTTTAGTTCATCAAATAAGTAAAATGGTGTTTAAACTGTTTAGTTTTTTTATTTAAAAGTCACAATCATTATTTTTATTAGGTACTGGACTCTTAATCAACAACTTGCGTCCTTTGGTTTCTAATCTATAATTAGTCTTTTAATTATTTATAGGTAAACTGAAAGTGATGAATGTCAAAAAGGAGAAAGCGCAAGTGAAACCACTTGGCGAAAGATATGTTGCCAACGGCTGAAAATGATCGCCAAACCTCATGATCCTCGTGTTTTCTTTATGTTTCTATTTTTAAGATTAACCGGAATAGACTTTGGTTGAATTTTTTGGATTTGAAAGTGTACGAGTTTATTATTTAGAAAGTTCATATTAGATTTTTCAACCCCCGACACTCTCGGGGTAGGTGGCATATGATATTTGAATAACATGTATATTCCTTACTTTTAAATCTTAATAAAATATTTCTGCTACATTTTTTTATATGTTTTACCCCTCAAAATAATTGTACGTTGGTGAGCCGCGTGTAACGCGGGCAAAGATCTAGTATAAAGAAAAAAAAGGAATTGCAAGACTTGGGCTCGTGGCCCAAGTCAAAAATAGGTTTTGACAATGTAAAAACAAATGTTTGCATTTATAATAAGGAGTCACGAAACACTAAAAGAAACAGAAGTCGTTCGGTGGCACATTATTCTCCATATATCACAGCCGCCGAAGACAACACAGAAGAATCGAACAACAGCTTTAATATTTATAGGTTAATTGAAGGCCAGGAAGGCACGGGTTCAAGAGTGAAGCTACGGGTTCGATCACTAAAAATTTTAGTTTTTATATTTATTTACTTCGTGTTCATGAATATTGAGACCATGATTAATTTTTATATTGAACCTTTGTTTTTATTGTTTTTCATCACTATGAGTAGCTAAATCTTGAACCACTACCTAGGTCTTGTATGATGATCACATGTTAATTTTATAGTTCTTGGTTTTGGATTTATTCTTAAATGGTTAATGTTTTGGTAACAGTTTAGTTGGTGTTTATTATGATGTGTGTGCGTACTTAAGTCTCATTTATTATTTTTGAGAGTTCCATAAACGTCTTAGTGAATGTCTTTCATGTTTGGATGTTTATTAGGGTTACCTACTTGGTGCTTGTAGCTTAGTTTATGGTTTTGGTACCGAAATCCATAGGAACTTGATTAGAGAATTTAGAAGACTTAAGTATTCTTCCATTCTTGAGACCGGGAGGTGATGGAATGTTGGGTTGTCTAGAGCTTTAGGTGTTAGGTTTTGGGTGAGACCGGGAGGTGATCCTATTCTAGTTGTCTTTAGTTTCTTTCAATTCCACGTCATAGTTAACCCAATTAAATTACTCCTTTACATCTTCGGGTGTATTGTGATTAGAGAGACCGGGAGGTGATCGAGTCATTAGAGTTCCTTTACATTCTTAGTGAGGTGAGACCGGGAGGTGATCCGAGCTAGATAACCAGTGTTTTATTCTTTACGATTCTTTGAGGTGTGTTGGTGAGACCGGGAGGAGATCTAGCACGTCCTAGGGTTTCTTAAGTTATCTTTAGAATCTGGTAAGCCATTCAGTTTTCCATTACCGAGAGTTGTGAGTTTTCATGTAGGATTCTTGACCTAGGTAGTTGCCTTCCTATCCTGATAGTTTCCTCAATTATCTTCGCTGTCTATCTATCCCTATTTAATTATTTTATTTATTTTAATTAATTATTTAAAAAACAAAAAAAATCAACTTTTAAACCATTTATTTTAAGTCTTAGTCGAGTCTAGTTTTGTTTTCTATTAGTGTCATTTGGGTTCGATACTCGGACTTACTTAGTCTGTACTGCATTGATAGGTACACTTGCCTGTCGTGTGGTCTAGTTTAGTTGAGTTTGTTTTATATTACTAGGTGTCTAGGTTAGTTTATTAATTTTATAGACCATACATAGCACATCAAGTTTTTGGCGCCGTTGCCGGGGACACTTGGCGATTGCGAAACTAGATTTGATTAGGACTTCACTGATTTATTGGTCTTATTTGAGTCTTTTTGGTTTTTAGTGTCAAGTGTGTCGTAGGCTTTTATTTTCTTTTTGTGTGCTTGCGTGTTGAGTTAGTTTTTGTTTTTATTTTTTGTGTGTTTGGGTGTCCTTTTGTTTTGTGTGATTACTTTTATTTTTATTTGGTGCCCGTGATCGTGTTTTTTTTAGTGTCTGTATGCAGCGATGACAAGAAGAAAGACTGTAGCAGACCATACACGGGATAAGGCTAGTGATTACATGGGCCAACAGTACACGCTAAACATCCGTTTTGATCGAGGTAAGTGCTGGGATAGGTGGCCCAACGCGTATGAGTTTCTCAAACATATTCTTAAATTCACCAATCGTTTCTTGATAAACGGTGAAAGAAAAGAATTAAACGCGCTGGATATGGGATGGATAAAGTATAAGCCACCTGATTGAAATTGAATGAAAACTTAGTTGTAAAGTTTGTATTATTGTTTTTTTTTTCTTTTCTTGGTTTTTGATATTATTCTTATTTTTGAGTCTTTTAGCGGGTTTGCGTGTTTGTTTAGGCATGGAAAATTACACCATGAACGGGTCCCATGTAGTTAATTATATATTTTATGATTGGGATTTTTGTTCGAGGTTTGGGTGATAAAAGAATTTTTTTTTTCTAAACATTAAATTTGTTTAACTTTCTGCGACAAAAGGTTCTTCGTGTAATGCGAGGAGCCTGGGCTGACGTGTTCGCTATACACGAATAGTAATTACCCCGGATAGTTATACTTTATTCACTCGCGACGCGCGTTGAGATCACCAGTGTCCTTCACGTTGCGCGAGTTGATTAGAAAAAAAATATTTTCCACCATGTTTTCTTCCCCCACCATTTCACCACATATTTTACCATCACCAACCACATTCCACCATCTTGGCTTTCAAGTACGTTTCCTACATTTTTGTATATTGAGTTGGTTGAGTCTGTATTATTTTTTTAGAGTGTTTTATTTTTATTTTGAGTCAGTTTTCTCTTAACTCACTTTGGGGGTATCTTCTCTTCAAGTGTGGGGATGATGGAAAGAGTCAGGTTTGAGTCATTGGTTTGTCTAATATATTTTATTGCAGGTTTGGATCTAGCCACCCGTACTCAATCTCCATTCGGGTGGGAACGACCCAACAATCATTTAAGGCAACCATTTGTTTTTATATTTTCTTTTTAGTTTTTGTCTGACAGGTTTGAGTCAAAG
This sequence comes from Ambrosia x helenae, assembly GCA_030844895.1. Taxonomy (NCBI): domain Eukaryota; kingdom Viridiplantae; phylum Streptophyta; class Magnoliopsida; order Asterales; family Asteraceae; genus Ambrosia; species Ambrosia x helenae. Next base: position 101,047,675 of record CM061233.1, on the reverse strand, counting down.
GTCGCGAATGAAATGCTCTACGGCCTGTTTAGAAGGACAGCTTCAGATCGCTTGCAGCTACATGGCTTATATCCAAGGGAGTCTGTTCCTTTTTGTTGTATTTTTTTTGTTATGCTTTATTTTATTCTACTCTCACATTGAGGACAATGTGTCGTTCAAAGTGTGGGGATGGGAACTTCGTTTTTATATTTAAGTAGTTTGAGTCATAAAGTTTTAAAAATCCAAAAAAAAAAATTGAAAAAAAAAAATTAAAAAATGTCCCTGATCTTTTGTGCATTTTATATGGAAAATGATAGTAAAATTGGGATTTTTGGTTTTCAAAATATTATATGTATGAGAATATAAATAAGTTGAAAGCGTGTTTGCTTAAGATGTGTCGGTAGGCCCAACTAGCTTTGAAAGGTCCTAGGATTGTTCTTAATATACCCTAATAATCATGATATCTTGTGGGTTCTCATCTTAAGAGAAACAGTAGAACTGAAACCGCTGATAGTAATTAGAGGTACCACTGTAGGTTGAAAGCCCATATGTATTATTAATTAAATGGCACACTTGATCCTTTTTATGAGAATAAATCCTGTGAAAAGTGGCGCCCGCAAAAAAAAATATTCCCACATCCATCAATTGAGCTAGATAATATAATAATAAAAATAAAATAACTGAAGCCTATGGAGTCTCCCTTGGGGATGGTGACTATAATCGAAACTCCCTCTAGGTCAAGTTAAAAAAAAAAAAAAAAAAAAAAAAAACAAAGTGTCGAAGCTCATGTTGTCGCTCTCGGGGATGGTGACTCTGGTTGAGACAACCCCTGGGTTAGGTATGAAAAAAAAGATGAAAAAAATATATATCTAAGCTCATACACTTCATCCTTCATCCATCATGAATTTAATTTCTAATACATTAGGGAGTTTAGTTTGCAGTGGTTGGTGAATCTATATGGTTTAACCTTTGCTTTGAAAGCTTGAGGTGGGATTAGGTGAAGCTGGATATCTTGAGTGTGAGATCCATAGATTGATTGTAAACATGAACCTATAATACCTTACATGATTGGGGTCTGATTAGCTGGTGGTTGGGTTTAGGTGGACAACAATACCGACAGTTTTAGTTGATGCGTGATTAAATCTTAATCAATGAACCTAAAAGTTTTTGGAAACTGAGTGTCCTGGTTATGATTCCATTGCAGTCTTTTTCGGGGACGAAAAAGGTTTAAGTGTGGGGATGTTTGATGTGTTGCGAAACACATCTCTTTTCCTATGTATTTTGTATATTATTTGGTCAGGTTTTTATTTGTTTCGTGTCATTTTTTTATGTATTCATTTAATTTATTATTTTATAGGTGTTCGTGGAAAAAGAGCTCAAAACGAAATAATTTTAATCAAGACACGAACACTTGAGAGCAGGTGTTCATGGACATTAGAGCGTAAACGATGAACTTTGGTCGAGCAAGAACACCTGAGTCGAAAAGATGAAGTTATAATAATAATATAAAGAAAAAAAAAGAATTGCAAGACTTGGGCTACGAGCCCAAGTCAAAAATAGGTTTTGACAATTTAAAAACAAATGTTTGCATTTATAATAAGGAGTCACGAAACACTAAAAGAAACAGAAGTCGTTCGGTGGCACATTATTCTCCATATATCACAGCCGTCGAAGACAACACAGAAGAATCGAACAGCAGCTTTAATATTTAGAGGTTAATTGAAGGCCAGGAAGGCCCGGGTTCAAGAGTGAAGCTACGGGTTCGATCACTAAAAATTTTAGTTTTTATATTTATTTACTTCGTGTTCATTAATATTGAGACCATGATTAATTTTTATATTGAACCTTTGTTTTTATTGTTTTTCATCACTATGAGTAGCTAAATCTTGAACCACTACCTAGGTCTTGTATGATGATCACATGTTAATTTTATAGTTCTTGGTTTTGGATTTATTTTTGAGTGGTTAATGTTTTGGTAACAGTTTAGTTGGTGTTTATTATGATGTGTGTGCGTACTTAAGTCTAATTTATTATTTTTGAGAGTTCCATAAACGTCTTAGTGAATGTTTTTCATGTTTGGATGTTTATTAGGGTTACCTGCTTGGTGCTTGTTGCTTAGTTTATGGTTTTGGTACCGAAATCCATAGGAACTTGATTAGAGAATTTAGAGGACTTAAGTATTCTTCCATTCTTTAGACCGGAAGGTGATGGAATGTTGGGTTGTCTAGAGCTTTAGGTGTTAGGTTTTGGGTGAGACCGGGAGGTGATCCTATCCTAGTTGTCTTTAGTTTCTTGCAATTCCAAGTCATAGTTAACCCAATTAAATTACTCCTTTACATCTTCGGGGTATTGTGATTAGAGAGACCGGGAGATGATCGAGTCATTAGAGTACCTTTACATTCTTAGTGAGGTGAGACCGGGAGGTGATCCGATCTAGATAACCAGTGTTTTATTCTTTACGATTCTTTGGGGTGTGTTCGTGAGACCAGGAGGAGATCTAGCATGTCCTAGGGTTTCTTAAGTTATCTTTAGAATTTGGTAAGCCATTCAGTTTTCCATTACCGAGAGTTGTGAGTTTTCATGTAGGATTCTTGACCTAGGTAGTTGCCTTCCTATCCTGATAGTTTCCTCAATTATCTTCGCTGTCTATGTATCCCTATTTAATTATTTTGTTTATTTTAATTAATTATTTAAAAAACAAAAAAATCAACTTTTAAACCATTTATTTTAAGTCTTAGTCGAGTCTTGTTTTGTTTTCTATTAGTGTCCTGTGGGTTCGATACTCGGACTTACTTAGTCTGTACTGTATTGATAGGTACACTTGCCTGTCGTGTGGTCTAGTTTAGTTGAGTTTGTTTTATATTACTAGGTGTCTAGGTTAGTTTATTAATTTTATAGACCATACATAGCACATCATCCTCGCAGTCGAAATTTGAGGGTGTGACAGATTGGTATCAGAGCCATTGTTTATAGTGAACTAGGACTGCATGTTGAGTCTAGTCTATAATCATCATAGCATAAGTACACTCACAACTTAAGTGCACAACTAGCTTTTAGCTACATATATCTACAACATATGATTTCCGGAGATATGTTATCATCTAGTTCAAGACCTAATTCTAAACATGTCAATGGTGGGAACCCAGGGTTACACCAGGTGGCGCATTACTGGGAGTAGTATCCTAACAAACCTCATGGATGAGGAAACAACAATAGTACAAGGGAGGGAGCCCTTGCGAGCGTTGTGACGCACGTACACATGAAGCTGCACGATGCGCATGACGTGGTACCATTAAATCGAATCAACTATGAAGAAATTCAAATACTGAGACTTATCCTTTTTCACTGAGCAAGGAGACAATTAGTTTCTGTTCCTTGTTACTTGATCTTTCTTACTTCCATTCGAAACTTAGACGGGACTGGGTTACACATATAGAACTTATTTCTTACTTTAGTACCTTACGCCTAGTATGAGCGGGCGGACGTATGACTGCATATCCCTGTTTCTCATAAGTATATAGTAGATTCAAGGGAACACATTAGATCGGGGCTTGTTACACACACTCTTGGGGAGTTATGTAAGGCCTGCGATGCAGTGCAATATCTCAAAGGAAGACGAAACCTACCACAGACCGATAGCCACGATTGGAGGAACGAGTGGTGCAGTTGACCACTAAGCTGGCTTACATAGGACTGGAGAAGGAGACTGTACGTGATGAGATCCATATAACACTGACACCAAGAAAGAGGAAGAAGAAGGGATGGAAGGGGAACCTGAGCAGGGCGAGCACATGGAAAGTGAAGATGAAGGCTCTACTATCTAGACAGAGCGTGGCGACAATTGGCTCTTACCTTTACTTACCTGTCTTTTCTTTCCTTTCCCTTTATTAACTTAGATAAGACTGAGTTCTTATGATCAATGATTGGGTGGTTGAGGCCCTCGCATCTTTCCATGCTAGTAAAGATCCATCTTGCTAAATCATATGTTTCCCCTGACTTCCACATTTGAACTTTCTTATTCCTTGAGCGCACATGTCACAACAACAACTTGCCATCATATTTTCAAGCCTTTTATTGGTCGTAAACCTCGATAACCCCAACGGAACTGAAGGAGACCGTCTGATTGCTTCGATAGTATAAGTTTTTTCCATGTGCATTTGCCCCAGCCAGGATGGGGTAATATATGTCACATGCACACTCGATGAGTTACAGATACTTGGATGGAGAACGTAACACCCTGTGATGAAACCTAAAAATTTGTTATATAAAGACGGATGGGTCTGAGATCGACGCCTACACTACCAAACTACAGGAGTTAGATACCATATGCTCGAATCTAATTAACCAACTTTACCAGCAGATCGAATTTCATACCAAAAGGGTGGGTGCCTCAGATTCGTGGCTTGGCCACTGCAGCTCACCTACCCAAAATCTAACAAATCTTTCACCTGGCTCGCAAAATCACTGATGAGGCTGTTGAGTATGGTACTTTTCCGAAGCATGGTGCTTCATCTTCTACTTTTGGTGATAGCAAGAGAACGTGGGATAGTGTGAGGTATAAGTCCTTCAACAACAACGGGGCTCGGGGAAGAGCATTTGTGATGGGCTCTAGGGAAGCTAGGACTGATAGCAATGTCATGACGGGTACGTGTTCCTTGAACAACACTCTTGCTTCTATGATACTGGTGCGGACTATAGTTTTGTGTCATCAAAACTTTGCAAACAACTAGGGATGGTTCCTACTCTTCTTGATACCCCGTACACCATAGAGCTAGCTGATGGGAGGCCTGTTGAGGTAACCCACACCCATTGTGACTGTAAGCTAGAGCTAGATGAGCAATTGTTTGCCATCGATCTTCTACCTATCACCCTAGGAAGCTTTGATCTCGTGATTGGCATGGACTGGTTGTCTAAGCAACACGCTGAAATTCTCTGTTAGGAGAAGATTGTTCGTGTCCCCCTCCCATGTGGAGAACTTTTATCTATATAGGACGATCGTGGTGGTGCCATGGTGGGCATCATCTCCTTTTTGAAAGCCCAAAAGTGTATTCGTAAGGGCTGTCCAGCCATTTTGGCTAACATATCTGATACTCGAGCTGAACCTAAAACTAAGATTGAGGACATCCCAGTAGTCCGAGATTTCCCAGATGTTTTCCCAGAGGAACTACCTAGACTTCCACCCGTTCGTCAAGTGGAGTTTCAAATTGATCTTGTACCTGGAGCAGCTCACGTTGCACTTGCACCATACCGCCTAGCACTAGGCGAACTTCAAGAACTGTCTACCCAACTCCAAGAGCTATTGGATAGGGGCTTTATTAGACCTAGTTCTTCGCCATGGGGAGCTCCAGTTCTGTTTGTTAAGAAGAAAGATGGGAGTTTCCGCACGTGTATCGATTATCGAGAATTGAACAAAGTAACGGTTAAGAACCGCTACCCTTTGCCTCGTATTGATAACTTGTTCGACCAGCTGCAAGGGTCGAGTTTTTATTCTATTATTGACTTGAGGTCAGAATACCATCAACTAAGAGTCTGAGAGGAGGATGTGGCGAAGACAGCCTTTCGAACTCGTTATGGACATTATGAGTTTTTGGTGAAGCCATTTGGGCTAACTAATGCACCGGCTGTGTTCATGGATCTAATGAACCGTGTGTGCAAGCCCTATTTGGACAAATTCGTCATAGTGTTCATAGATGACATACTGATTTATTCCAAGAGCAGGGAAGAGCACGAGCAACACCTGCAGTTGATCTTGGAACTTTTTGAGAAATGAGCAGTTGTATGCAAAATTCTCTAAATGTGACTTTTGGATTCGAGAAGTCCAATTTCTTGGACATGTGGTTAACGAGGTAGGAATACATGTCGATCCCGCCAAGATTGATGCTATTAAAAAATGGGAGGCACCTAAGACTCCTACAGAGGTGCGCCAGTTTCTTGGTCTTGCGGGATATTATCACAGATTCATTGAGGGATTCTCTAAGATTGCTCAACCCCTCACTGCTTTGACACAAAAGGGTATTACTTATAAGTGGGGAGATGCCCAATAATCTGCTTTTCAATTGTTGAAGACGAAGCTTTGCAGTGCACCTATGCTATCATTTCCTGAGGGTACAGAGGACTTCGTGGTGTATTGTGATGCATCTATCCAAGGGTTAGGGTGTATGCTGATGCAGCGTGATAAGGTGATCGTGTATGCCTCACGACAATTAAAGGTTCATGAGAAGAATTACACCACGCATGACTTGGAACTGGGAGCAGTGGTCTTTTCTCTAAAGATCTAGAGGCATTCTCTCTATGGTACGAAGTATACGATCTTCACTGACCACAAGAGCCTCCAACACATATTCAATCAGAAGGAGCTGAACATGCGACAACGTCGATGGGTCGAGCTTCTAAATGATTATGACTGTGCCATCAAATATCACCCAGGGAAAGCAAATGTAGTAGCTGAAGCCCTTAGTCGTAAGGAAACGAAACCTAAATGGGTGCGAGCTTTACAACTCACTATACATTCTAATCTTCCTGATAAGATACGTGAAGCCCAGGGCGAGGCTTTTAAAGAAGAAAACATCGGGCTCGAAACTTTACATGGTGCTGATAAGCACCTGGAACTAAAGACAGATGGTCTTCGATACTTCATGAATCAAGTCTGGATACCACGTTTTGGGGATCTTAGAGAACTGGTGCTCGATGAAGCTCACACCTCTCGATATCTGGTACATCCTGGTTCGGACAAGATGTACCAAGATCCTAAAACTCTTTACGGGTGGCCAAACATGAAAGCTGAAATAGCCACTTATGTTAGTAAGTGCTTGACTTTTGCGAAGGTTAATATTGAATATCAGAAACCTTCAGGCCTACTCCAGCAACCAGAAATCCCTATGTGGAAATGGGACGGGATTTCTATGGATTTCATCACAAAGCTCCCTAGAACGCCAACTGGCCATAACATGATTTGGGTTATCATAGATCGTTTAACCAAATCGGCACATTTTCTGGCCATAAAGTAAACTAACTCGCTGGAGAAATTAGCTAATCTCTACATCAAGGAGGTAGTCTCTAGGCATGGGGTGCCTACTTCTATTATATCTGATCGCGATGCGCGCTTCACTTCTCATTTTTGGACTACTCTCCAAAACGTTTTGGGGACTCGCTTAGATATGAGCACAGCCTATCACCCATAGACGGATGGACAGAGTGAACGTACCATCCAAACATTGGAAGATTTGCTACGAGCGTGCGTGGTGGATTTTTGCAACAGTTGGGATAAGCACTTGCCTTTGATTGAATTCTTCTATAACAACAGTTACCACACTTCGATACAGTGTGCGCCTTTAGAGGCACTTAATGGACGCAAGTGTAGGTCTCCCATCTACTGGACTGAAGTTGGGGATAGCCAGCTAACAGGTCCCGAACTCATGCATGAATCTTCTGAGAAGATAGTGCAAATCAGAAACTGGATGGCTGCTGCTCGTGATCGACAGAAAAGCTACGCTGATAAGCGTAGGAAACCTTTGGAGTTCCAGGTTGGGGACAAGGTTCTATTAAAGGTGTCTGTTCGGATCTGAGTTTGTTTGTTTTGATTGTTTAACTAAATATGGTAATGATGAAAAGAGAATAGAATGAAAGTGCAGCGGAATAATAAACTGTAAATCAAAACAAGAGAGTAAATGTTTTCAGATCGAAAGCTTTCATTAATCCAAAAGATTACAATCGTACAATTACTCCCCCTCAGCCTGATCACACAGTGTTTGTCTGAGAGAATGTTTGTGTGTGTGATGCAATAGAACAGTACAAGCACTGTTCTATTTATAGACATACTCAAAGCACTGATGACCTAGGCTGACGTCACCTAAGACAGTGACCTCTAACAGAATAACAAACATAAACATCTGCCTATTACAAACTACTGTTACATTGAAAGCACTGATATTAAACAGCTGTTGAAGATAAACTCTGATGGTCTTGTATCCACTGCTGGAGCCTAAGTGTTGTTGGTTCCAGCAGTGCTTTGGTCTTCAGTACTTGTATCAGCAGTTGTTCTTCATCAGACCTTTGGTCAGCAGTTGTTCTTCATCAGTTGTTTACTCAGCAGTTCTTTGTATCAGCAGTTGTTGAGCAGTTGTTTGGATAGAACAGTAGTTAGGGTCAGCAGTCTTTTGGGAGAAGTAAGTTGTAAGGACTGTTTATTCAAGGATCAAACTGATAGCATGTTTTGGCTTTCTAATCATCTGTTCTTCTCCAGGTCAGCAGACCCAACAATCTCCCCTAGAACAGATGATGCCAAAACTCAGCTTTATTTATTGATCTTTATTCCTCATCAGACTTTCTCTGATTTGACCTTTGAATTGTAATTCAAAGTTCAGAGCAAATAAGTCTTCTTCATCTCTTTCTAGGTCCAGATTTAGCAATGTTTGGTGATCTTCTGCACATAGGCTGTAAGCATCATCCATGCTGATCTTCTGAACCCTTCCATCTGACCTGAGCAATGTCAATTCGTTGTTGTCTTTGTTGACTTTCCACTTTAGAATTTTTGAGTTAGTGGATTTGCTGAGATGAACTTTTATTCTTGATGAGTTGGGTGAAGGAGGTCTTCCAATGAGCTCTCTGAGCTTCTCTGTTGTAGGATCAGAGAAATAGTGTATTTGATTGAAGAGCCCTTCCTTGATGAATGTATCAGCAAACTTTCTTTGATCTTCCTCAGACATCTCCTTCTTCTTCTTGAAACTGTCTTCTTGCAGCAGTTGTGAGGTCAGAGGTTTCAAGTAAGCTGTCCAAGTTAAAGGTCTGTTGGGGTCTCTTCATCATTGGTTCATCAGTGTAAATTGGTTTCCTTGGAAGGCTGGGATCCTTCTTCCTATTTTCTTCTAGACTTTTGTAAGTTTCAACCAGCCTTAACTCTGACCATCTGGAAACTGACCTCATTTCCCCATAGTTTGCAGCTACAATCTCCTGCCTCATCCTTTTGAATTTCAAGGCTCTGACTGGGTCTCTGCCTTTGCCAAAGTTAGGAGTGGAGACTTTAGCCTTGGGGTCTTTGGCCATTTCTTCAATCCTGAGTAGTTCTTCTCTCAAAGCATGAGTAGTCCAACCATTGAACTGCTTTTTGTTTGCTTTGTAAGGCTTGGTTGCCATTATCTGTTCAAGAAGAGATTCCCTTACCTCCTTTTCCAAATCTACACTGAGAGGCATGGAGGACATGGAATTGCTCAGGGTCTTAGCAAAATCTTCAATCCTTCTGAGTTTGCTAAGCTCTGCTGAATGGATGCCCTGAGCAGTCCTGTCATCCTTCCCTTTGCATTTCTCCTTAATGATGGCATCCACCTGTTCACCCTTGTATTTCAGATATTTATGAAGGTTGAGGGGAACAGGGAAGTTTGGGAGAGATGGGAAGGATCTTTCTGATGGCTGTTCAGTATTGTAGAAGGATTGTATTTCCCCCTTGAGTAGATCAAGTTCAAGGGGATACTGAACAACCAATGGTGTAATGGTTGGTGGTGGTCTATGGGATCTGAACTTGGATGTGTGTGGTGAGAATGATGTGATTGGAATAGCTGTGATGGGAGGAGTGGATTGGGCAGTTGAAATGGTGGTTGGTGATGTGTGTATGTTTTCATCATGTACAACAAAGGTTGATTTTCTCTTCCTTGTGTACATGATTTTTGGTGATGGTGATTTGGTAGCAGTGGTTGGATTAACATCTGTTGGCCTTTTAGTAGGTCCAGCAGATGTTTGGGATTTAGCTGGTGATGTATGTTTGGTGGTTGTATGTTCAGGTGTGTTTGTTGGTTTGGGTATGTTTGTTGGTTTGGGTGCAGTGGTTTGGGTAGCAGTGTTTTGAGTAGTTTCAGTGTTTTGGGTGGCAGTGGTTTCAGTAGCAGTGGTTTTATCAACAGAGGTGTTCAACTTAGATGGTGGTTTTCTAACATGCTTGGCAGGTCTTTTCATCCTTTAAGAGGATCCCACATCTTCAGTTTCCCTTTGTTGTTTCTTTTTGAGTTCAATTAATGACTCTGCTTTAACTTCCAAAGTGTCAGCTGTTTTCTGTTTCTCTTGAGCAGCCTTTTCAGCCTCTATGTTTGCAGAGTCATCTACTGCTTTATTCTTCTCAGTGGTTTGTTGTGGTGGTTGTTGTGATGGTGCTGTTGTTGCTTGTTGTTGCTGTGGAACTTGTTGTTGTGGAGCTGATTTGGTAGACTCTGGTTTCTTGGCAGACTTGGCTTGGCCTTTTTGAGAAGGAGGACAACCAAAAGGATCTAGTTTTGGTAGCCTATCTCTGCCACTCTCCCCCTTTTTGGCATCATCAGCCGTGAAAGCATCATCATTTTCATCCCTGAGGATGGTGGTAGGGGCAGAGCCAGTAGTCTTCAGCAGGTGGTCCTTGATGGCTTTGATGTCAGCATGGGTATCTTTGTACCTTACATCTACCATATTCCTGATCTCAGCCATGTAAGTTTCATGTGTCTGATCAGCCAGTTTTCTGTGAGCTATGATGATGGGGGAAACTGATTTCCATAACTCACTGGCTATATCAGCTGTGGATGGTTAACTCTTGGAAAGATCTGCAATTGAGCTCAGTATAAGCTTGACATCAGATTTGATGTCAGCAACAGAGGTTTCAATGACAGAAACTCTGTCCGTCAATTCTTGGTATTTTGACCCATCTCCTAAATTAATAGGATCATCTGAGTCCCTACTAGTGGTAGTTCTACCTGATTCAGTCCTAATAGGTGAATCAGATGCCCCTTTGTCTTGGTACTGGGACTTCCAACTGTTTTTGGAGACACTATAGTGGCTTCAACAGTTGTTGCCTTCAAGGGAGTCTTAGCTATGTAATCACTGTCCTGATGTGAGACAGTGGTCTCTACAGCAGTAGTGACTGCTCCACTTGAAAACTCACCTAGAGTTTCAGTGAACTCAGGTGGTGTAACCTCCTCTTCTGTTTGTGGGATAGCAGATTGTATATTCTCAGGACCAGTCACTTGTTGGAGTATACTCTCAGTGACAGGTGGAAGAGAGGAACTGGGATCTTCCTGAGATTTGTCAATTGCTTCAAACAGAGGTTGCATTGTTTGTGGGACATGTGATGGTGAGGGTGGAGGAGTAACAAGAGAATTAGCCCTGGGAGAGGGGCTTGTGAATATTTGGTCAAGTGACTCAAATGTATCATGATGTGTGTCCCCTTGGCTTACAACATGATCCTTTTGAGAGGATTCATGAGGAGTTTGGTCAGGTGGAGGTATGTCCAACTGTTGTGAGGAAGTAACAACAGTGGTTTCAGGTTGCATTTGTTGTGCAACAGAGGTTTCTTCTGGTACCTCAACATCCAGAAGCCTCATTTGTGGTTGAGTGGTGGTTTTTGTGGATGGATGTTTCTTTTTGGAAGTGGCTGGTGTGGGTTTCACAGCACTGGATGTAGTGCCATGATCACCAGGAGCAGTGGGCTCAACAACAGAGGTTTTGACAACAGTTGTTGCCTTTGTCCTCTTTGTTTGTGTTTTAGAAACTTTTGACACTTTAGACACTTTTTCTTGGGTGCTTCCACCCAGCATTCTTGTGAAAGTTTCATCAGTTAAGCTTTTCATTTGCATAGCCTCACCCTTTTTGAAAACTTTTTCTGGTAAGACCTTTTGTAAGATTACACTAAGAATTCTTGGGTAAATAAGAAAAGCATTGTTTGACCCAGACTTGACTGCTTTCACATTTGATACCAAGTCCATGAACAATCCCTGGGAAAGATTGAAGTCAGAGTTTGACAACATGGCATAACCCAGATATTGCATCCTCAATGGAATTTCATTAAAGGATGTGGACTTAGCAGAGACACAAAGAAGAAGAGTATGGAAGAAAAATTTCATGACTGGAGGGAAAAACTTTTTGAAAAGAGTTGACCCAGTCATCTGACCATCATACCCTCTTTCTTGGAACTCAGTGTGAAGCTCTGTTTTAGTAAAGGAATCCTTACCTGCCAGGTCATTCAGTGTGAAGGTTGTGGATATGGTTTCAGGGGTAATGACGATACTGGTTTCTCCAATTTTGGAAATAATGGAAGTAGGCTTTTTGTCTTGTAGTAGAAACTCAGCATTCAACCAAAATTCTTGGAGTGTATCAAGATAAATGGGGGCGTTAGCGGTTAGGATGGGTAAGTATTTGGAGTTAAGGAAAATGTCGATGGTGGAATGAAATGGAGTGTTGTCATCTGTTTTAATCAGATAGGGGAGACAATTGTGTGTAGCTTTGGCTTGAAGATCCATTGTAATGGATTTCGAAAGTGAAGATGATAGAAGATTGATGGAGGGTTTGAGAATGAAGAAGGCGGTTATCAGTATTTTGAATACAATGAGACAGTGTAACGTCTGTTGTGATAAAACAGGGTTTTTATAGGCTCAATGAAACCGCTGATGTGTCCAAAACTCTGCTTATATGAGCAGACGTGGCAATCACCTGATGGATGAAACATCTGGTGGATAACAGCTGTTTTTGGCAAACAACTGATACAAACAGCTGATGGATCCAACTGTTTTTTTTTAGATATAATATATATATATATATATAAGCGGACAATTGTTTTATCTGAACAGATGTTCTGAAACAGATTTTTCAACTAACAGTTGTTTTATCTGATCAGATGTTTTAAACAGACTTTTCAACCAACAGTGGATATGAATGAAACAGTGGTTGTTTATCTGATCAGATGTTATAAACAGATTTTTCAACCAAACAGCTATTTAAAAATTTGATTTGCAGAAACATTTTATTAAGATTTATTGAAACTTTATTTGTTTAATCCATGTTTAACATACCAATTCTGGAAATCAGATTTGTAAAGGTAGATGTGTCTAAAGCTTTTGTTAACACATCTGCCAACTGATCCTCTGTTGGAACATGGTGTAAAGAAATCAAACCTTTTTCATAGCTGTCTCTGACAAAATGATGTCTTATGTCAATGTGTTTGGTAGTGGAATGAGAGACTGGATTCTTGATGATATTTTCAGCAGCTTGACTGTCCAACATGAGTGGAGTCCTAAGTGCAGTTATCCCAAAATCCAGTAGTTGATTTTGAAGCCACATGAGTTGGGCTGTACAGCTTGCTGCAGCAATGTATTCAGCTTCAGCTGTTGAAGTTGAAACAGCTGCCTGCTTTTTGCTTTGCCATGAAACTAAGGCATTCCCTAGAAATTGGCACCCTCCTGAAGTGGATTTTCTTGTGGTGTGACAGCCAGCAAAGTCACTATCTGAATAACCTGAAAGCTCAATGTTTCCATTAGCAGGATACCAGATACCAAGTGTGGGAGCACCTTTAAGGTACCTGAATATCCTTTTTACAGCAATAAGGTTTGACTTTCTGGGTGAAGCCTGGGATCTGGCACAGACACAGGTAGCAAACATAATGTCTGGCCTAGATGCAGTTAGGTACAATAAAGACCCAATCATACATTTATAATGTGTTTGATCAACCAGTTCATCCTTGTCATCAATAGTGAGCAGCTTGACTGTACTCATGGGTGTGCTACATGGCTTACAATCATTCATCTCAAATCTGGTTAATAAGTTCTTTACATATTTGTTTTGGTGAATGAATGTGCCATTTTGCAGTTGTTTCACTTGAAGACCAAGGAAACACTGAAGCTCACCCATGGCACTCATCTCAAACTCTGCTGTCATGAGTTTTCTGAACTCTTCACACATTTGGTTACATGTGGATCCAAAAATGATGTCATCCACATATATTTGAACAATCATTAAGTGTTTCCCTTTCCATTTAAGAAATAAAGTTTTGTCAATTTTACCTCTTGTGAAGCCAATGGATAAGAGAAATGTGGAGAGAGTTTCATACCAGGCCCTTGGTGCTTGTTTAAGTCCATACAAAGCTTTGTTGAGCTTGTAGACATAGTCAGGATGGAATGTGTCTTCAAAACCAGGTGGCTGACATACATAGACCTCCTCCTGAATTTTGCCATAAAGGAAAGCACATTTGATGTCCATCTGATACACCTTTATGTTGTGGTTGACAGCAAAGGCTAAAAAGAGTCTGATGGCTTCTAGTCTTGCTACAGGAGCAAAAGTCTCATCATAATCTATTCCTTCTTCTTGTCTGAAGCCTTGAACCACAAGCCTGGCTTTATTTTTGACAACAATACCCCTTTCATCAGTCTTGTTTTTGAAGACCCACTTTGTTCCTATAGGACAAACATCCTTAGGAAGTGGTACAAGCTCCCATACTTGTTGTCTTTTGAATTGAAGGAGTTCTTCCTGCATGGCCTCTACCCAACTGTTGTCTTTCAGTGCCTCTTGGTACTTGACAGGTTGTGTGAGGGATAAGAAACCTGCAAAAAGACAGATATTTAAGGATTGGCTTCTTGTGAGCACACCCTCTCTGATGTTGCCAATGATCTGGTCTGGTGGATGAGCTCTTAAGTAAATAAGATCTCCTTGATATGGAACAATGGCATTTTGAGGTGATGGACAGAGGTTTGGTGACTCTGTTGGTGTAACATCTGTTGGTACTTCTGTAGTGCCATCAGATGTTTGGAATGGTAATGGAGGAATGGGTCCAAGTGGTGTGAAACTTGACTGACTTTTGTCAACAGATGATTGACTTTTGTCAACAGATGATAGGTCAGTGGTTGTGAGGGGTGAGGCAGTGGTTTGAGGATAAGACTGGCCAACAGTGGTTGACACAGCTGTGGCAGAGTTTTGACAATTGTCTTGAACAGCTGCTTCCTCTGAGGCAGAATAGACTTTGTAGTGACTAGGGAACACAACATCTGTTCTGTAATCTTGCTGTGGAGACTGTGGAATACCTGCATTGTTAGTTTTAACAGTGATATCTTCAAATTTGAATTTATCTAAATCAAATAGTTCAGCAGGATTTGCAGGGATTTTTAGAGATGAAAGTTCATTGAACTTTACATTCAGAGTTTCTTCTATTGTCTTAGTCCTTGTGTTAAACACTTTGTAGGCCTTAGCAGTAGAAGAATATCCCAGAAAATAACCACAGTCTACTTTGGCTGCAAATTTTGAAATGGAATCTTTGAGATTTAAAATGAAACATGGACAGCCAAAGATTTTGAAAAATGAGATTAATGGTTTGATTTTGAACAAAATTTCATAAGCAGTTTTTTGATGTCTGGGGTTGATCAAAACTCTGTTTTGAACATAGCAAGCAGTGTTTACAGCTTCTGCCTTAAAGGACAATGGCAAACCAGAATCTGCTAGCATGGTTCTTGCAGCTTCTATAAGAGTTCTATTTTTCCTCTCAACCACCCCATTTTGTTCTGGTGTTCTTGGGATGCTGAACTGCCTCACAATCCCTTTTGACACACAGAAGTCATCCAACTCCTTATTTTTAAACTCTGTTCCATTGTCACTCCTGAAGACTTTTACTGGCAAGTCATATTGCTTTTCAACTTTGGTGACAAAGTCCTTCAATATACCTGCAGTCTCATCCTTAGAATGTAAAAAGTAAGTCCATGTAAACCTAGAAAAATCATCAACTATGACAAGACAAAATCTTTTTCTTCTTAGACTCATGATTTTAACAGGGCCAAACAAGTCCATGTGCAACAGTTGTAGACACTGACTAGTTTTGGACTCATCAATGGATTTATAAGATCTTTTATGTTGTTTTCCTTTTAAGCAAGAAACACAATGCTCATCACATTTAAATTCTTTTGATGGTAAACCTCTGACAAGGCTTTGTTTGGAGAGTGTGTTGATAGTATTAAGGTTGGTGTGACCCAATCTCCTATGCCACAATTCTGTCTCCTTAGTGGAGGCAGCAGAAAACAGACAGACATTTGCCATAGGATTGTCCTTTAACATATCAACAACATACACATTGCCACTCCTATGAGCAACAAGTTGTGCTTTGCTCTCAGCAATAATGGTATCAATCTTTTTCACCACTTCTGGCCCAATAATCTTACAAGTTTTCTTTGTGAAAAATGAGCCATAACCTTTGTCACTCATTTGTGAAACACTCAGAAGATTGAACTTGAGATTATCAATAAGATTGACATTTTCAAACTTGAGTTTTCCAGCCTGTACAGTCCCTGAACCCAACACCTTACCTTTAGAATCATTACCAAAGGATATATCACCCCCTCCATGAGCCAAGAAGTCCAGAAGCAGGGCTCTACATCCTGTCATGTGCCTGGAACCTCCACTATCTACATACCAAAAACTATCTAAACAAGCAGAAGCTCCCTGCACATCAGTAAATGATTAGTTTTGGTGAGTGTCCAAAGCCAAGTTGGCTTTGGATGGGTACTCAGACCTTTCAGACTCAAGCTTTGGAAGGTGATCAGTGGTTTGGACCAATTTCTGAATTAAGGTCAACAACTGCTGCTGACCATTTGCCAGTGCTTGGATGTCAACACTTGGGGCAGCAGTTGTTTGATCACTTCCTGACAGATGATAATACCCATATGGATTTCTGTTCACTCTTGGTTTAGAGGGTCTCTTTGGCTCCTCATAAACATGTGGCAGACTGTGACATGGAGGTTGACCATAACCTCTTGGGTATTTGCTTGTGGGTGGAGCATCTGTTACCTGGACATCTCTAGAAGCAGATGTTTCAAGCCTTTTTGTAACAGATGTTTGGACAGGGGTGAAGGTCTGTTTGGGCTTTCCTTTTGGAGTACTAACCACAGGGTTTGCAAGAGGTTTAGCTTTGTATTCTTGTATTTTTACATCAAAATTTTTGAGATACAAGCACTCTTTGGTCTTATGATTCTTTTTCCCACATATTGAGCATGTGGCTTTGGAATCACATTCACTTGTTCCTTTGTTAATATCATATGATTTTAGAAGAAAACAGTTTTTGGTGACATGATTCTTCTTTTCACAGAAATCACAGAACAAGTTGACAGTCTTTTCTTTCTTCTTCCCCTTTTCAGCCTTCTTATCAGCAGATGTTTGAGCATCTGCTGGAAGATCTTTCAGGGGAATGACTTTTGCCAAGGGAATGACCCTTGCCTGAGGAGCTGTCTTTCCCTCAGGAGTTTTGAAATCAACAGGTTTATAATTCTCAAGAGTATCACACTCATCAGACCAAGTAGGTTTAAATTCATACTTTTCAAGTTCAGCAAAAGATGAGGAACCTTCTGGTTTTTCAAGAACAATTTTCTTACCATTTGGTTCAGTGATTTTAATCTTGTAAGCGAAAGATTTTGACTAAAACAGGATTAGATGATCATACAAGTTACAAAACCAGGTGCGGAAACCATAGCTTTGAACAAACTGATAAGAACTCAAATCAAAACACAATCAATATCATTTTCAAAGCTTTTCATAGATTAACTTTTGCATAAACTTGATTACAATCACAATTCAGTTAATCTAGATCAAATACAGACACTCTCAAACAAACCTGGAACCTGACCTCAAAACACACACAACTAATAACTCTCTTAACATTACAAAAACACAAAATCTATATATAATGTCTGCACATTCGCCCAGTTGATGTGGTCGAATGTGGACTTCTTCCACATTCGCCCACTCTAGGGTACGAATGTGTTCTTCTGTCAAGTTCCATTCTTCCTTCGCCCAGTAGCTTTCTACCTTCGCCCCTTTATACTTACCTTCGACCAGTCAACAAAACTTAACATATGTTAATATCCAATCACTAGTCGCAAAACGCATCTACAAACTCCCCCTCGACTATTGATTGGATTGTCTTCTATTTTCGTCCATTGCTTTGTTCATCAACTTAATTCTGAGCTGCTTCTTCTGCTCTTTGGTCATTTCAGGCTCTAACTTTCTCTTCACCGGTTTCGACACATTTGCCATCTTCACCGTCTTGCCAAGTTTGTTCTCCAAATTACTCCCCGCATTAATATCATAAGCAAAGCAAACTCCAACTACTTGAGTATACTTCTTTGCTTGATCAGCGTCTTTCGGCTCAAAATAGATCGGATTATAGAAAAGCATGATGATGTCTTCAAAAGTACAATTAATCAACCACATCGGATCAAATACATGAACATGCTTGTATTTATCCTTCCCGTCTCTCAACACTATCACTGCTTCAGCCTTCCTCCAATCATAATACCAGAAAATAAAGTCAGCACTGAAATGTTGTGGCATGGGCATCAAAGGTATTTTCCTCATCACTTCAGGTGCCTTGTATATCAAAGTAACCCGCTTCAGCTTAGTTTGAGGATCAATATCCCTATGAACTTTCCTTCGGGGATATTGTGGCTTGAATCTATTCCATCTCGTTCTACTTTCCCAAACCAGCTTGTCTGCACACCAACCGACATGTGTACCGTTCACTGAAGCACCTGACATAGGGAATCTGCATAAATCTATGACCGCCCAGTACGGTAGAGTTAGCAAATCAATGAATCTGTTAAAATACAAGATCCCTGTTTCCCATTTAGCAGCTATACACTTCAGCCTGCTCAAATATGTCCACCCAAGAGCTCTGCCTTTGAACTTGGCATTGTGAAATCTATAGAAGTTTCCTTGAGCTTCAGGTTTCGGTCGGTTTTCATCCATTTCTCTTAATTTCTTCAAATAACTCTTCAATTCATCAGATTGATTTGAAGACCCTTGCTTATTAGCACCAAACACCTTCTCTACAAACTCTGCACTTCTTTGCTGTGCCTTTTTCTTTGCCGAATTGTTTGGTGTCTCAGTAAAATCAGGAAATATCTCATCTTCATCAGTTTCTCTGAAGTACTGAGGAAATTCTTCATGAGTTATGTCTTCAACTTCCACTTCATCAAGCTCAGGAGTATTCTTGTCATCTGAGTGACTTCCAATATCCTTTTCAGAAATATCTGGAATCGACTCATCTACAATAAACTCCTCAAATGTTTTCCCTACTCTCTGTGCAACTCCATCTAGAATTTCCTTTGCCACAGAAGCAGGTACTTCACCTTCTTCAAGATCAGGATCGTTGTATTCCAATTCATATCTCATGTCATCTGTTTGGAATATCTCAGCAAAACATCCTGTGAACTCAATAGTCCATTCTCTTCTTTCCAACATATCTATATATACTTGTTTAGCATCATCTGATAAAGATCTCACTTTTTCATTCCAGAAGATACTCTCATCTGAATCAACGTTCTCACCTTTCTTTTTCTTCGAACTTGATTCTCCAGTACTCTTCTTTTTGGATGTTCTCTCTTCAAATGTAAACTTTGAAGTATCATCTCCTCCATCATTATCATCATCACTACCACTATCATCCTCTTTCTGACTCCCAGACCCTTCTGCATCATCATCATCATCATTCTTATCATCCTCATCATCACTTTTCTCTGATTCTTCATCATCCTCATCATCATCTTCTTCTTTGTCCGATTCAGACGGTTCAAAATCAATTTTCTCTTCTTCTTCTTCTTTATCTTCTTCTCCCTCTTTCAACTTGGGTGCAACATTATACAAATCATCAATCAAATCACTAAGGCGTTTGTTCTCAGCCCTTAGTTCTTTGTTGTCTTCTTTAATCAACTTTATCCTGTTCTTGTTTCTTGAACATTTACCCTCAAGCTTTTTATTCTTTGCTTCAAGCTTCTTAACCTTCTCATTAATCTCATCTTGATTTGACTTAGAAGCTACCACTATCTGAAGCATCTTTTCTTCATTCTGCTTGAACTTGGCTATTTCAGCTTGTTGAGCCACTATCATCTTCATCATATCATCCATTTTCTTGTTCACCTTCTTCATTACATCATCATCCACAGTGACCTTTTTAGATTTGGATCTAGATGGCTCAACTTCAACTACCTTTTCTTTCTGAGGCTTTCTAAACATGTCAAGTACATTATCCAGTGCAATATTCAATTGATCAGCTGATAATGTCTCTGCCTCTTTAGATTTCTTTTGCTTTTTAGTGACTGGTGAAGACAGCTTTGATGACGTACCAGCATCAGGTACTCTTTTTCCCTTCAACAGTTGAGCTAATTCTTTCTCTCTCAACTGTTTAGTACTTGTCTTCTTAGACATGGTCTTGTGCTTTGGCTTGGGCAAGTTTACTACCACAGTCTCTCCAGTACTCAACTCATCTATGTCAATGCCTAATCCTTCATCTTCAACATTCAACGACTTCTTTCTTTTCTCAGCTTCCTCAATTGATTTGTTTAAAGTTTCAGACTCACCAACCATAGTGGCCTTACGTTTGGTGGCCCTAGCATTCTCAGCATCAGAATCCCATTGTTCTTCTTCCTCAGTTTCTTCTGAATCCACTGATTCTTCATCCACCAAACCGGTACCTTTCTTAGCAGTTGATTTCTTTCTCACCACTTGTTGCTTAGAGCTCCCTTGATCAGTCTTTCCCTTACCCTTCCCTTTGGCTCCGGGATTAACTACCTGTCTCTTCCTCTTGGTACTAGCATCAGCATAAACCAATGGATCATCATTATCAGAATCGCTCTCAGGATGCCTAGCCTTGTTCTTTCCAGGATCAGTGTAGTCCTTTTTAGCTAAGGCTCCAAATAATCTCCTGTGAGGTGGCTTTTCATTGTCTGGCACACCCTTGTAGCCCTTCATTCTTACCAATGTACGAATGTTCATATGATCTTGACCAAGTATCTGTGTCGGATCCTTCCTCAAATTAGGATACTTGTGATCAAAGATCATCATCAGGAATCTAGGATATAACATGAAATACTTCTTCTTCAACCCCTTTAACATCTCCAGCATGTGATCCAGAATCATTCCAGATACGTTGAATGGTTTGTTGAGAGTCAACGCAACCATCAACGAACTTAAGCTACTTCTCATGACATCATATCCTCCACTAACACATCCAAACACATGAATGATGACGTGTGCAAAGTATTTAAACTGCACACTCAATTTCCCTTTGTACATCGAACCATCAGTAATTGCTCCCTTATACTTCATTCTAAGGAAACATGCCTTCTGTTCTGTCCAAGATAACTCCCTGGGATCTTCACTCACTTCAAAATTAATCTGGAGCGCTTCTCTAATATCAGACTCTGTAATAAACATCTCCATGTCTTGTATCTTGCTCTTTATGATGGTCTGATTATCCCAGAAATCATACTTCGCGTTCTTGTAGAAATCTTCAATGATGTCTTTGTAAATGATAGTCGGAGTAGCTAAAGCATAGACAACTCTGCTCCTCTTCAAGAATTCAATGATACCAGTAAACTCTACATTCTTTTCAACATCGCCAAGATAAGCACAGCAGTTGTGTGTTTTCTCAAACTGCCAGCTTATCGGTGTAGATGATTCAGCCTTTTGAACATTTTCTGGAACTGGATCTGTAACAATATTCTCAACTGGAGTCTCAATGTTCTCAGTCTGGTCAGCCATCTGCACATCAAAATCAGAAACATTCGTCAAAATACAAAAACGACAAAAATTCAAAAATTTTAAGGTTTTAAGGTTCCACATTCGCCCGTTTTGATCTGGACGAATGTGAATTTTTCTGGTCGAATGTAGAACATTTTGGTCGAATGTGAAAATGTTTTGAATTAAAAACACATTCGCCCAGTTTTAATATTCATTCGCCCAAAACATTTCACTTTCGCCCGTTTATAGACCCGAAGGTGAAACTGTTAAACCCTAAAAATTTAAAAAATTTTCAATCTTGTTTTTAACATGTAATTTTGATTAGATGTGTCCTAATGTGGCCGATCAACATTCGTCCACAACCAATTGTTCCTAAATTTCAATTTTCATCAGTTTTTAATAAGGAATTAGGTCACGTCTGTTTCAAACAATCAATTAACCCTCTAAATGTTGTTGTTAATCTAATTCCTGGATTATTCTCCCCCTAAAACTGATGTGGATTGAAATGTAATCAAAATGAATCAACAACAAACACCCTAAGATCCTAAATTCGAAAACCCTAGGTACAGTTCTAATAATGACGATGCTGATCTTGATATGGCTCCAATACCTGTGTTTTTGATATGGAAATGATCAGTAAAACACAAGGAATCAATCGCACAAGAAAAAAAAAGCAAAGCAACAAGGTGACAGATCGAAGAAAAAATTTTGAATGAGGTTCGAACCTGTGATAAGCTTATAAAGATAAGCCACCTTCGCCCGTTGTAGTGGGCGAATGTGAATCTATTCCACCTTCGCCCCAACTTAATGGCCCGAAGGTAAAACTAGTACCCGAAGGTAAAATTTTGTTATAAAATGCCCACATTCGTCCAATGTGTAACGGTCGAAGGTAAAGATTTTTCCACATTCGACCCAATTAAGGGGCGAATGTGAAATGGAAAAATCTGAAAATTTTGCCAAATCACGAATTCGAATTCCGTTCAACATTTTTCAATCTGTTAAACTTCCAAAACTCATATTTTCACTTTTTGAATGATACAAAGCCCAGATGGGGTTATCAAACCTCAGAAATTGACCATCAAGCATCCCCGGTTATCAAAAATAAAGCAGAAATGCAAAAATTTTGGATTTTCTGAAAGTTTATCAAAACATACCTAAAATCTTTTTGGATTTTGTATCTTTTTGACAATAAAAGGAAAATGCAACAAAGTAAATAAAAGCAGTAAACATTTTGTGATATCCGGTAAGAGGATCATATCGGTTTTCTGAGAAATCTGATCACAGCGTTGATCTATTTGTTTAATATTATCATTAGAAACAATATGTGACACGGCAATTGCTGATATTGTGGTCCACGTAAGCTCACATGCAGACAATTACGCAATGCTTTAAAATGATACGAATTAGGTGTATTAGACTAACACATTGTGGTGCCCACACACATGACATACTCCCGTATCAAGTAATTGCACAAAGCTTCGTCGTAACGCGTGATTATGCCAGAGTTATCCGTAAAAATTACAAAGTATATAGCACAGAGGTGTACAGGTCAGCAAACGAATGCAGCAAAGTAACATGTGTGTATACACTAGGTTGAGGCTGATATTAACCACTGATTTGCATCAGAAAGTCAATACGATGTAATAATGATCTTTGATCAATAAAACATAAAGTTCCTCAATTCGGTAACTTTCGGTTTTGGCATTTACGCTCTTTTTTGCAAATATTCTGATGAAACTAGGTCCGTAAATCAATACGACAAAAGTTTAATCAGAATATCCCGGATAACCATAACATAACGACCCGAAACCTCAGATTTTGGCAATCCTATCAAACGAAATTACGGTACTAAGACCATATGCCCATGAGGTGTTCAGCCACGAACGCATAGTTTGTTATGTTTGTATCACTAATGCACACAATATTTAGTCTACGAAGCCTATCAGCATATCACACGTAATCAACATACGCCTCATTATACTATACAATTCTTTAGCCTGTGTCAGATCCCCACTGATGTACTATCATTTCCTCTTTTTATCCAGGAAATCATTTTGGTTTTTCTAATTTTTAGGTCTTTTGAATTTTTTTTAATGTTTTTGGTTTTTCTGATAAAATGACTCCCCCTAAAATAAAGAACATATTTTTGGGTTTTTAATTTTTCTGAAAAACAAAAAAAAAATTTGAAAGAAACAATCCACTTGAAAGCATCAACTTCTTTGAGGATTAAACAATCCCCTCGAAAGCATCAACTTCTTTGAGGATTACGATAGAAAAGAGAAATTCCCAATTAGCAAAGAGAAATTCCCATTTAGCAAATTATTAAAAATAAAAACTAAAACTAAAAAGCGATAAACCGAGGTGCCAATTAGTCCCGTTTTTCTTTTATATTGTTTACTTTTAAAAGATATTCAAAGCGGGATCTGTCAAAAGCTTTTGTAAACAAATCTGCACGTTGGTAGTCAGTATGGATTTTGACTATATCTATCAATTCCTTAGCGTAACAATCACGGATAAAATGATATTTGATCCGGATATGTTTCGCCTTAGAATGATTTTCAGTATTTTTAGTTAAAGCAATTGCCGCTTCATTGTCACAGTGTATAGGGGTTTTAAGAAACTGCAAACCGTAATCCAC
This sequence comes from Ambrosia x helenae, assembly GCA_030844895.1. NCBI lineage: Eukaryota > Viridiplantae > Streptophyta > Magnoliopsida > Asterales > Asteraceae > Ambrosia > Ambrosia x helenae. Next base: position 101,023,782 of record CM061233.1, on the reverse strand, counting down.
CATCTGCTGTTGGGTCCAGAGTACTTGCGAACAGCAACTCGAGGCTGCAATGTACTCAGCTTCACAGGTAGACAGCGCCACGGAAGTCTGTTTCTTGCACTGCCAGGTAATTAACCTGCTCCCTAAAAACTGGCAACCAGCTGTAGTAGATTTGCTATCTTTGTCACAGCCACCCCAATCTGCATCACTAAAAGCAATAAAATCAAAATCATCATCATTAGGGTACCACAGTCCTTTTGAGGGACAACCCTTCAGATATCTAAGGATACGCTTGACCACCGTCAGATGACTTTGTTTCGGCTTCGATTGATAGCGAGCACAGAGACACGTTGCATACATAATATCTGGTCGAGACGCCGTTAGATACATCAGAGATCCGATGATTGCTCTGTATGTAAATGGGTCCGTCAGCTCCCCCTTAGCGTCCACTCCAATCCCGTGATTGGGTTGAATCGGGGTATCCATCGGCTTAGAGTCCTCCATCTGGAACCGGCTCAACATGTCGGATACGTATTTCGTCTGGTGAATGAAGATCCCATCGGGTCTTCGGTCCACCTGTAAGCCTAGGAAAAACTGCATCTCCCCCATTGCGCTCATTTCGAACTTTTCTTGCATGACAGTTTCGAATTCCCTGCATAAAAGCTCGTTAGTTGAACCAAATATTATATCATCAACGTAAATCTGCGCTAGAAGCAAATCATCTCCCGTCTTCTTCGTGAAGAGAGTGCAATCGACGAGGCCGCGCTTGAATCCTTTGGAGATGAGGTATGTACTTAGCTCCTCGTACCACTGTCTCGGAGCCTGGTGCAAACCATATAGAGCTTTGTTCAGCACGTAGACCTTATCCCGGTGGATTGGGTCCTCAAAGCCTGGTGGCTGCCTGACATAAACCTCTTCCTTGACTTTCCCGTACAGAAATGCGCTCTTAACGTCCATTTGATAAACTTTGAATTTCTTGTATGAAGCAAACGCAAGAAACATCCGAATAGCTTCAATCCGTGCTACCGGTGCATAGATTTCGTTATAATCAATCCCTTCGATTTGATGGAAACCCTGCACGACCAATCTGGCTTTGTTACGAACAATAACCCCACGATCATCCTTCTTGCACTTAAACACCCATTTAGTGCCTATTTTCTTCCTTCCCGGCGGCAAATCCGTGAGCATCCAAACTCCCAATTTCTGGAATTGTAATAACTCCTCCTGCATCGCTTCAACCCAGGCATCTTCGTTCAAAGCGTCCTTGTATGTCCTTGGCTCTACCTGCGACACATAACACGCAAACGACCAATCATTTTGACTACCAGATTTTTGAATTTTGGCATATAATGCTAAAGCACCAAAACTCTCTGGCGAGTTAACGCTTCTCAGCTGCCCTCTGGTCATAACACCACTTCCAGGATCACCGATAACTTGCTCCAGCGGGTGAATACGATGAATCCGAGATTCCGGATAATCAGGTACAGTAACTCCCGTCTGAGCAGTCAAGTTTTCTACAGCATCCAGATCATGACCCGTGTTTGATGATGAAGCAACTTCTGGAGTTGGAGTTTGGTTCACTGGCATTGCCTCTGGTTCTTCTGCATGTTCAAGAATGACTTCTTCAAATTGTTCAACTTCAGATTCTGAAGAGTCTAATGAAGTTGAAGCCTCTTGAAACACATCTTCCTCTTGTATAGGAGCATTGGTATCATTAGAAGCTGGTAGGGGGTTCACGGTGATTGGACGCACCAACGATGAAGTCGTCGCGTTTTCACACTCGTAAAGTAATCTGATAACAGCTTCTTCAACCAAGCTATCTAGATTGAAAGATTCAAAGAAATCTTTGTAATCAAACATCCAATCAGGACCCGTGCCTTGCAAATTTTGAGTATATCGTTGAACTTCCACGTTAGCCCAATCCTCCACTTGACGAGTTCGCTTGTTGAATACCCGTTTGAGCGGGGTTGCATATCCACCAAAGTATCCCTCCTCAGCTTTAGGACTAAACTTCTCACCTGGATTCAACATAGTGCATGGCGCCCCAAAAGGTTCTAGATACTCTAAGATTGGCTTTCGTCGGTGTAACAGTTCATAAGATGTTTTTCCAAAATTCTTCACTGTTAGAACCCGATTTAGTGTATAATTGCTGCATAAATCGCCTCGTTCCAGAACATTACCGGAAGATTTGAATCAGCAAGCATTGTTCTAGCCGCTTCAATTAGAGTCCTATTCTTTCGTTCAGCAACACCGTTCTGTTGTGGGGTGTACGGAGCCGAATATTCATGATGTATCCCTTTGCTTTCACAAAGTTCAACCATCTTAGCATTTTTGAACTCCGTCCCATTGTCACTCCGAATTCTCTTAATCTTCACATTGTAGAGATTCTCCAATCGAGTGAACAGAACTTTCAGGTTGTTAAAAGTGTCACTTTTGTTTTGCAAACACATCACCCATGAAAATCTTGAGTAGTCATCAGTGACAACTAAACAATAAAGCTCTCCAAGATGACTTTTGCGCTTGACCGGTCCGAATAGGTCCATGTGCAGTCGCTCAAGTGGCATCTCTACAGAGTTGACTTTCTTCACTTTGTGGGACTGTTTGTGTTGCTTCCCCTTCTTACAGCTTACACACTTGTCATTCAGATGGAAATGTTTCACGTTTACTCCATCGACAAGCCCATTTTTCACAAGTTAATTCATTTTTCTCAGATGAATGTGCCCCATTCTTCGGTGCCACATTATCGATTCTTTCTCAGTCGCTTTGGATAGAAAGCATGTTATTTGCCCCTGTGATGTCATCGCCTTGGACATATCAAGAATATAGAGATTGTTGACGCGAGGTGCCATCAACATTATCCACTCCTTAGGAATTTTGAAGCCCGGTTTAAGAATATAGCAGGATTTGTCATCAAAATGCACAGAAAATTGTTTATCACATATTTGACTGACACTCAACAGATTATAATCAATCTGCTTCACATAAGATATCCGCTCAAAGCTCACTATCCCATTACTCACGCTCCCCTCCATTGTGATATATCCACCTTTATTTCCAGCGAATGCGACATACCCTCCATTGATGTTTTTCACGTTGAACAACAATGCTAGATCCCCTGTCATGTGGCCTGAAGCTCCACTATCAACAATCCAAAGACTGCTAATAGGGCCAGCTGAAGCTCCCTGCACACAAAAAGTAAATCATTTAGTTCTTTCGGGGGACCCAAGCCTGAGTCTTGGGCCTTTGAATATCAGCTTTCAAAGAAACATTCTCATTAACATTTTCAACAACTTTTTGTTTTGGATCAATCTTTTTCTGATTGTTCAAAACAGTTTCCTTTTTCTCATTGACCTTAGAAATAGAAGCTCCTGGAGTACCATTGGGTGACCAAGATTGTTCAGACCTTTTAAGGATGCGAATATGAGATTTTGGATTCTCAGTCGGTTTCTGAACATTGTTAACAAACGTAACTTTCTTGGTTGCCTTATCTGAATTAACAGACTTAGGTCCAACATTTGATTTGACAATCGGTTTTAGTGAAACCTTTTGCCTATCAATTGTTGTGTTCACCACAGGCTTCCTCCATGATTGTTCCATAGCAATCCGATTTCTTCGATCATATTGAATTGGACGATTGTTCCTCATTTGATGAAAATTGTTTTGATTATAAAACTGTTGTTGTTGAGGAACAACTCGTCTGTGTGGTGGAACATAATAATCAATCGGTTTTCTCATGGAATCTCTCACTTCAACCTCGTGCCTTTTATGCCTTACATATGGACACTGAGCAAGTAAATGCCCACGTTCCCCACATTTAAAGCACGCACGGTACTCTTCAAAAACATATTGAGCATTTGGTTGAGCAAATGATCTAACAGGATATTGATCATTGTACTGTTGATTTCTCAAACTCTCAGGAAGTGGTCCTTTTGAGTAAGTAGGCTCATGAAAACCATTAGCTCTGTTATTGGGTCGAATGAACTCTGTGACATGGACCTTTGGTTCTTGAGGAACATCCAAATACAATTTCTTTAAAATTGCTGGTGGAATCTCATTTGTTCTCTCATGTTTTGGGAACCAAATAGTGCTGTCTTGCCAAATCTTTTCTATTTTAGCATAGTTAGCATTTTTTATTGGAAATTCCTCATCAGAGATGATTTTATCGGATCCTTCCATCCGATAGAACACCTTGACAGGTTTGTCACATGGTTCATTCTTAACATCTTTAATCTCAAGGTCTTTTTTAATCACATTCTTTTCAGACTTTTTCTCACGATGAGCATTTGCCATCGGATGCACATGTTGAGATGATGAAACTGGTTCAGTAGTAATGATGTGATTTTCTTTTGGAATTTCACATGCATTAACAGTTTGATCATTACCAGTATCATCACTCTCTGAGTCTGAATCCACACTTTCAGCATAGACACCCTCATCATTCAAGCCTAAAATCGGTCTCACATCGGAATGAGGATCACCAATACTCGAGGTATTAGATTCAATTTCCGATGATGAATCTGATTTTACCGAGCTCTCCGGTGTAACTTGGTGACAATTATGATTTTCAAAAAGCACCGGAGATGGCACAGACTTGTAATTAGTGGTTTGATCATCTATGATGTGGTCTACCACGTAAGCAATGTGCTTATAGCTTTCCAACTTTTTGTTTACTTTCTCAGCAAAGCATTTTATGGCTGCCATTTCCAACTTGGTATTTTCAATTTCATTGATATAGTTGTTAATTGCCAATTGTTTTAATGATAAAGTGTTTTTCAAGTCGGAAATGTCCTTTTTGTAGCCATCTAATACCTTGTTGAAAGCATTCAACTCTTTGCGAGTAGATTGACTGTTCATGATAGCACTATCACGTTGAACACGGAGTTGTTTATTCTCCTCAGTCAATCTATCACATGTACCACAATATTTATCACTTTTAATATCAGTGCTACACTCAGAACTTACAGGTTTTGGCGGATCAGTCATGGCCATCAATGCGAAATGAGCTTCCTTTCCAGTAAAGAATTTGGAATAGTCAATCTTGGTGAAAGCATCATCAGCAATGCACGACTTCCTCGTCATCAGAAAATCCGCTTCTGCTAGCAACTGATCAATGTCATCATCTAGTGATGTAACACTTGCTTCCGTATCCGATTCACTGTCTGAATCAGAATAAACCGATTCACACTCCTCAGGAACATTAGAAACAGTATCAATCACCACTCCAGAATTAGTTTCCTCAACCTTAACCTCAACAGGTTCAGTCTCTACATCCATTTCAGCCTCAGACTCATCACTTCCACACTCAGTTTCTTTCTTTTCATCCACCGTCACCGACTCTTCAATATCAACCTTGCAAGCAACGCAAGCCACATTGCCACCAGTAGTAATTTCCTCCACTCCTATTTGCAATCCCGACCAATCAAACCTTTCATCTTGTTGAGTCACCAATGCTTGATTCTGACTCGTGTTCTGTTGTGTCTCATTCGGTGTAGTGATCGGTATGACTGTTCGGTTAGTGTTGTTAGGAGATTGATTTTGGATCTGGTTTGATGTGTTAGGTTGTCTGTTTTGGTTGTTGTTAGAGTTATTTTGACGGTTTTGATAACTGTTGTTGTTTTGGTAAGAAACTTGGTTTTGGTTTTGTTGTTGACGATTCTGGTAGCTTGCATTGAATGGGTTTCTATTACCTTGTTTTGGTGGCTGGGTGCATTCTCGTTTAAAATGACCTTTTCCTCCACAGTTAAAACAAGTAACTTTCTCCTTGTTGAACCCGTAGGTTTTGTTTGGAGAAGTTCCCAAATCTGTTCTTCCTGTCTTTTCAATAAACTCCGTTGCTCTTCTCATGATGCTTGCAAAAGCCCATTGGATATCAATGAGTTCCATCTCTTCCTTGTCGATCTGTGCATAGTCTTCATTGGTTAAGTTGTTATTCCCAATTTGACTAGCAACTAGTCCGTTGTAAGATGAAACCATTGCTGAGACTAGTGCAATATGTTGCTGAGCAACTTCCACTATCACATTGCCCAAGTTAGAAGTCTCCAAAACCACTTGTTGTTGATTAGGTTGAGTAACTTGGTTCATTGGTTGTTGAGATTGGCTAGCAGTATAGAAAGATGCTTGTTGCATTGGGGAGAATGGTGAAATGTAGGAATTGTTGTATTGTTGTTGTGGTGGTGGTTTGTGTATGATGGTTGTGAGTAGGATGAAGTTTGTGCCATGTAGTTGATGGTAGGTTTTGGTGATTCCATAACATTGGAAATGCAAGCAACATGTGGTGCAACTATCCCTCCTGAACTTGAGTTATTTACAGGAACTGAAGTGCCTCCAAAGTATAAGCTAGGATTCTGAGGGACCTGTGCTCTTCTAGCTTTCCTCTTCTCTTCCATTTCTTTGTTTTCCAGCTTCTGTATGAACTCTTGAATAGTCCAGTATTGGTATGCATCCTTCTCCCTGAGAACTTCCACATGCTGATCCCAGTAAGGTGGTAGAGCATCTGCAAACTTATCCACCAAATTCTTCATAGGAATCTGTATACCATAACTTGACAATTCAGTTAGCAAATGACTATATCTAGGAGTTAATTCTTTTAAAGTTTCATTTCCAATATAAGAAAAATTCTCAAACTCCTTTCTCAATTCATCCATCCTCAAACTTCTAGTCTTCTCATTTCCATCATGCCTCCTCTTAAGCACATCCCACAATTGCTTAGACGTTGTACAAGTCCCAAATTGATGCAATAGATCATTTGTGATTGCCTGAGTCAATTGGGAAAAGGCTTTCTTCTCCACAGCAAACTTCTTTTTCTCTTCCTCAGTCATGCTCTCCAATGGAACTGGTTCACCGGTATTCTCCAAAACTGGTGCTGTGTAACCTTTAGCAATCATACTCCATGCCTCTGCTCCCTCCACTCCCATGCCTTCCAAGTGAATCTTGAACTTGTTCTGCCACTGATTGTATTCTTGTATCTCCATAAGCTTCGGTGGCCGATTCCCGCTACCTGAAGATAAATCATTAATCAGTGTAGAAATAGCATTTGTAGTTTGAGTGTTTACCACCGCTGCTGCTACTCCCCAGTAGTCAGGTTGTGGTGCTGGAGGTGCTACGCTTTGAGGCATCGAGCTCGTCATCGCCATGTAATTAATCGGTTGCGAAGACTGTGTGCTCGTCTTTTGTGCTGCCACCGTCCATGGGTCCATCACTTGCTGTTGTGGTAGTGTCGTTGCTGGTCTCGGAGTAGTCGGAAAATTCCACATGATCACGAACTTCGAAAAATTCAACACTTAGAAAATTTTCCAAAAACTAATCCTAGGTTCGCCCAAAAAGTCTCACTTTCGTCCCTTCTGATGCAGGTTCGCCCAAACAGTATCACTCGAAGGTAAAAACTCACCAGAATGTAAAAACACACTAACACTTTTCCACTTTCGCCCAGAAAATTCCAGGTTCGACCAGTATGATTCTAGATTCGCCCGCCCGAACAATCTGATGTGGAAAATGTGACCCGAAAGTGAAAAATTTAACCAACAAATTCCAGGTTCGCCCAAAATTTCCTAGGTTCGACCAAACACAACTCACGTTCACCCACTAAGTTCCAGGTTCGCCCATTTTCAAAAAATTTCAGATTTTGAAAAACGGTTACACTTTGAAAAACGGTTATTTTGATCTCTGATTTTCAAAAGTTTGTGGATTTGAAAGATCTTAATCAGGTTATGATTCGGAATTGATTTGGAACAACTTTAATTCTTGGAATTTTAGATTTTAACCACAAAATCAACTTCAAATCAATCAAAAACACTCAAAAACCATTTTCATGCAAAAACAGATGTATTTTGATCAAAATTATGTCCAAATCAGCTCTGAGTTTATCAAATTTGTTGTTGTATGATCCGTATTGCTCTGATACCACTTTGTAAGCGAAAGATTTTGACTAAAACAGGATTAGATGATCATACAAGTTACAAAACCAGGTGCGGAAACCCTAGCTTTGAACAAACTGATAAGAACTCAAATCAAAACACAATCAATATCATTTTCAAAGCTTTTCATAGATTAACTTTTGCATAAACTTGATTACAATCACAATTCAGTTAATCTAGATCAAATACAGACACTCTCAAACAAACCTGGAACCTGACCTCAAAACACACACAACTAATAACTCTCTTAACATTACAAAAACACAAAATCTATATATAATGTCTGCACATTCGCCCAGTTGATGTGGTCGAATGTGGACTTCTTCCACATTCGCCCACTCTAGGGTACGAATGTGTTCTTCTGTCAAGTTCCATTCTTCCTTCGCCCAGTAGCTTTCTACCTTCGCCCCTTTATACTTACCTTCGACCAGTCAGCAAAACTTAACATATGTTAATATCCAATCACTAGTCGCAAAACGCATCTACAAATCACTTGACCCTGCAGGTTTGTTGGTACTATCTCAACAGACTTTTGACTCTTTGTGTCAGTGTTTTCAAAAGCTGGAGCAGTGGTTGCAAAACCAAAGCCAAACTTCACATGACTTTTGGTTTGTTTGTTGAGTAGCATCTCAAATCCTCTACATGATTCCACCCATTTCTTACATTCAACTTGGGTGGACTCAAGCTCACTTTTACAACTTTGATATTTTGTTATCATAGTTTGGAGCTGGTCTTTGGTTATAGTTGCTTCATGTTTTAAGCTGCTTATTTCAGACTCTTTTGCAGTTAAACTTGTTTTCAAATCTTTTGTGAGTTTTTCAAATTTAACTTCATCATCCAAAATTTTCTTTCTAAGGTTTTCATTCACCTCTTTGATGTTAGCAAATGCTATTACACATTTGTCAGAACACAACTCTTTAAGAATTTGAGGAGATACCTTAGCAGCAGCCATCAATGCACAATCACACTTGCACTCACAGTCATCAGATGCACCCCAAGGATCTGAGAGATTCACAACCTCTTCTTCAGGTTTTTCACCTGTAACAACTTCACTAACAACATCATCAGCCACAACATCAGATTCAGTTACCACCTCCTCAGATTCAATCTCATCTACCATAGCCATGAAACAAAAATTTTCTGGTTCATTTTCAGCTTTGGCAACTAGTGCAAAATTCTCATCTGTTAGCTCATCAAGTAGACTGCTCCAATCAACAAAGCCTTGTGTAAATAAGCTCTGTTGACTGGTCTCTGCAGGAGCAGAGGATGGAGCAACAGTCGTTTGCACAGGTGCTTGAGCAACAGGTGTTTGCACATAGTGGATCTGAGGAATAGTGGTTTGGACATACTGGACAGGAACAGTGTTTGAAGACTGTGCAAAATGAGCAGTGTTTTGCACATTTGGTCCAGGGGCATTATAGGAATTCTGATAAGTGTTGGTCTGTGGTCTTTGATTTGGATAGGTTATCATAGGTGTACCATGTTGACCCCTACATTCCCTAGCAAAATGACCAAACCTATGACATTTATAACACTTGATCTTTGATTTATCCAACCCAACCTTAGATCTGCCAGTCAACCCTGGAAACCTTCTACCAGTTTTCTTGTAAAAATTATTAGTTCTTACACTGAGAAGGGCCAATTGGTGCATAATGTCCATTTCTTCCAAATCATCAGGGTCAAAGTATTTCAGGTCATCATACTCAAAGGATATATTGTCAGATGCCTGGATATCACCACCACTTGCTGTGAAAGCATAGTTTGGTGAATAAGAATCAGAGTTAAAACCTGAGTTAAAACCTGAAGTTATGTCAATAAAATGATCATAACTCTGATCCTTTGTGTTTCCAGGCACCTCATCATGACCCAAAAGTGCTGTATTCCCAAACACATAGTCATCAGACACTTTTCCAGAGTCCTGGAGCTTCTTTTTCGGGTTAAGCTCTCTCTCATAGGTCAAGAGCTTATCATGAAGCTGGGTCAGTGATAGGTCTTTAAATCCTATTGAGTTTCTCATCACAATAGCAATAGTGTCCCATTTGTCTGGTAATGATCTTAAAAACCTATGGTTCAAGGTTGAATGAGGGTAAGTAAGACCAACCAATTTTAGTTCACTAATTAAGCAATTAAATCTCTCAAATTGTTGAGTTAATGACTCTCCTTTGACATGACTGAATGTTTCATATTGTTGGTTAAGTATTTCACGATTGTTTTCAATAACCTCCTCAGTCCCACCAAACTGTTCTTTCAGTGCATCCCACAACTCCTTTGCACTGTTACAGTGTAACAACCCAGCATATATATCATTGGGTAGAACCATGGCCACAATACTGAAGGCCTTAGCATCTAGCTCAATTTTCTGAAAATCCTGGTCGGAGTAGTTTTCAAGTTTCTTTGGCTCAAACACTTTGGGATCTTCAGTACTCGGCACAGTCGGAACATGTGGTCCGAAGATAACCGACTTCCAACACCCAGTGTTTTGTTGAGCTAGAACATGGCTCATCCGACGTTGCCAGATATTGTATTCAGATCTGACAAGCATCGGTGGCTTGTTGTTCGTGCCAGTGTTATGTGGATCGTGATTGATAGAAGCCATTCTCTGATTTTTCAAAAAACAAAGTCTGTTTAAAAACGGTTGAAACGAAATTAAACTATTACTCTGTTTTCAATCTAACAGACAAACGATATCAATAATTGTGAGCTGATTATTAAATTGATTTGTTAGATCGAATTTAATTGACCAAGCTCTGATACCAATTGTTAGGATCTGAGTTTGTTTGTTTTGATTGTTTAACTAAATATGGTAATGATGAAAAGAGAATAGAATGAAAGTGCAACGGAATAATAAACTGTAAATCAAAACAAGAGAGTAAATGTTTTCAGATCGAAAGCTTTCATTAATCCAAAAGATTACAATCGTACAATTACTCCCCCTCAGCCTGATCACACAGTGTTTGTCTGAGAGAATGTTTGTGTGTGTGATGCAATAGAACAGTACAAGCACTGTTCTATTTATAGACAGACTCAAAGCACTGATGACCTAGGCTGACGTCACCTAAGACAGTGACCTCTAACAGAATAACAAACATAAACATCTGCCTATTACAAACTACTGTTACATTGAAAGCACTGATATTAAACAGCTGTTGAAGATAAACTCTGATGGTCTTGTATCCACTGCTGGAGCCTAAGTGTTGTTGGTTCCAGCAGTGCTTTGGTCTTCAGTACTTGTATCAGCAGTTGTTCTTCATCAGACCTTTGGTCAGCAGTTGTTCTTCATCAGTTGTTTACTCAGCAGTTCTTTGTATCAGCAGTTGTTGAGCAGTTGTTTGGATAGAACAGTAGTTAGGGTCAGCAGTCTTTTGGGAGAAGTAAGTTGTAAGGACTGTTTATTCAAGGATCAAACTGATAGCATGTTTTGGCTTTCTAATCATCTGTTCTTCTCCAGGTCAGCAGACCCAACAGTGTCACCTTGGAAGATGGTGATACGCTTTGGAGAACGGGGAAAGTTGAACCCGCGATACGTTGGACCATTCGAGATTGTCGAAAGGATTGGTCTAGTAACTTACAGGTTGAACCTGCCTAATGAACTTAATGGGGTACACGATGTACACCACGTATCGAAGAAAAAGAAATGCTTATCGGATACAACACTGGTGGTGTCACTAGAGGAAATCCAGGTGGACGATCAGCTACGGTTCGTGGAAGAACCGGTGGAAATTCTTGAGTGGGGCGTCAAGAAACTCAGACAGAGCATCATACCAACTGTTAAGGTATGATGGAATTCCCGTCTAGGACCGGAATACACGTGGGAACACAGGGATCAAATGCGGCTTAAATACCCACACTTCTTTTCTGAACCTGAACCTGAACATGAACATAGATCGAACGCTAAACATAAAGCAGCTCTTCCAAAGTGAATTTCGGGGCGAAATTCCTTACAACTTAGGGATGATGTGACATCCGGGAACCAAGCACACACTTTTCTAGTTGGCTTTATTGTTTACTTGCTGAATTTCGGGACGAAATTTTTTTCAACTTGGGGATGATGTGATACCCCGCAATTTCAGGTTCTCACTTTAACTAAACTCTAGTTACATTCCTTGCATTCTACTTAACTAGGACTAGCTAGATAGGACACACGTTTCACAGTTATAGGTTAATAACCGCATGAAGTGGTAATTCGGGGAATTACCAGACTGTATACATGATTAGTGAACCTCGGATGTTGGTGAACAATGAAGTTAAATAATTGTGAATTAATTGATTGAGATTGATTGCAATTACGTGCTTCTATGATACTCTGTGAAACTATGTGCAAATTGTATGTGATTACGTGAACTTAAACCGAATACGTTAATAATAAATGGTAATAGGTGGACCATTAGGAAAGTTGGGGTCTTAACACATGGGGTTACACTTGTTATGGTCCAAAATAGCGAAAACATCGAAGGAAACAGGCTGGGCAACGAAGCAGGTCACCCGGAGCTAGCCGGGGAGCTGTGAGCGGCCGCTCACAGGCTCCGCGAGGCCGCTCACGGAGGCCTGACGAGCCCAAACCGCCTTAACTACTATTTAAGCAACCTTAAGTCTCTTGTATCTCCTAAACTCAAACCCTAATCGCCCCTACTGCCATATTTACAAAATATTAACCTCTAAACACCTTCTAATGCGCAAGAACATCGATCGGGAAGCTTCAAGAGCATTCGGTTGATTGTTTTGAAGAGCTTGCGGTATAATCTTCAATCTCTTGTGTTTTAATCTTCTTTAATATGTTATAAAACCTTATAAATAAGTTTGTCCAGGTCTGAAACGTTTTCATAAAGATTAAAACTTGAGGTTTATAAGGATTGAATGGGTTAAACATAATCTTATGCGATTAGAAATTGATAGGTTGCATGATTATGCATGTTTTTGATGTTTTAGACTCCTAGGGTTTATGAATGATGATGTTTATGATGTATCACTAGGGGTTTGATCAGATGTGGCTCTTATATATGTTTTATGATGATTATTAGGTGTTATTGATTGATAATATGCAACTAGCGTTTGATATAATTGATAATATTGCATGATCAGAATCTGGACAGAATCTGAATGTCAAGTTGTAGGGTCTATTACGTGGCTCGAAAGTAATTGTTTTGATCAATTATTTGCATGAATGTATTGTAAATGGTCTTAGCTTTTTAGAATGGGCAAAATCATCTGAATTGGATGTCGTTTGATAAGTTTTTGGAATTTTCTTTGATTAAAGGTCATATCAGATTTTCGGATTAACAAACTTAGTCAACTTTAAACAATAATAACTCGAGTTTTACAAGGAATAAAGTTATGAAATTTGGACAGTAGGTTAACATTAGAATAACTTGGCTTTTACAAGTGGATTCATCCCGTTTGGATGAATATACTATTTTTGGGAAGTTTTCTACTAACCTGACCTGCTGTAGAAACTTTCTGGACATATCTGTGATGTACGATTTTTCATGATTTTTGTGTTTGGTTTTGAGACAAAACAAAAATATGGGTTATCAAATGAATCCCAAATAATATTCATTAAAAATTTGGGAGTTTAATTCGTTTGTAAAGAATTTTAAACAGATTAGTTTTCATGGCGCATAATCTATCCTAAAAACGCAAATTGTGTATTATGTGTTTATGTGACTATTTGGAGTCCTATGTGGTATGTTATTGACATGAACTTGAATGGACACTTATATGAGATGCATAGGAAGTGTACAACTGATGGTAACCAACATATTAACCAACGGGTCCGTAGGGTTTACTTATGCATGTAGAACCACTAGGTGTCACTTATACGATTTTGAACAATTAAACGTCTTGGACAAACGGGTTATATGGTGTAATGGTATTACACATATAGTCACTTAGTGACACATGTACTAGGGAGTCGGTAGCACACCCTACTTTGGAGTTTGGATTTATTTGTTTGCATACTAAGGTGAGTTTCACTACTTTTTTCTCAAAAAGCATGCGTCTTAGGGTGAGACAACTTTGATAAACGTTTTCTAGTCCAGTTTGGGACTACTTGAACATTGACTCTTTCGGAGAGTCCGTTACGAATCCTCGGGGATGATTGCGCTTGATCAGTTTAAAACTTATTGGTCCTTTGTGAACTAAACACTCTATCACTTGAAAAGTCCTTGCACATTATTGGGTTAATCGCTGGGAGCGAACGGGGTATTAGTTTATAGCGCTATTAGGTTTTGCAGCAACCTCATGTTTGTGATGCTGAGAGCATGGGCATGAACTTCTGACCACAATTGAGAACTAGTGTTGATAGACACTAGTTATCGAGGCAAATTATTATACTACTGAAGGTGTCCCATTAATATTGTTTAGTTGCAATGAGTGGGTTAGCTACCCCTGACACGCTTAAACTGATAACACTTGAACATTTTGGTCTGGAGGACCTACGCTTTTACTTGGTTACGTGGTTTTGGAAACTAGCGCATTTACTTACTCACCTTCTTTACATAGTGAACTCACCAACATTGTTTGTTGACCCACGATATATATGCTTTTGCAGGTACTTAGCTTCCGGTGCCACGATTAGAATGCACTGCACACTTCACTGCATTTGGGGTCTTGGGCATACACCTAAATTACATATTATGCTTTTACATTTTCTTTCATATGGTTTTAATTTGGGCGCGTTGTTTTGCGCATGGTTTTAAAAGGTTTAAATTTGGTTTACGCTTTCGCAGCTTAACTAAACTTGGTTTTTGAAAACGAACTAAATGGTTTGGGAATTTAGAGTTCGTTCATATGACTTATGGCTATGGGATCCTGGTATGTCATGCGCCTCGCGGTATAAACCCCGCAGTGGAAATTTGAGGGTGTGACACACTAATTATTGTATTTCTCGACATGCAATCAAAAACACCATGCGAAGAAAGTAATCAATGTGTGTTTAAATTTCATGTGTAGAATACATTTTATCGTGTTTTAAATTGTTGTGTTTAGTGTTTTTCAATATAATGCAATGCAAAAGGAATAAAAAAACATCATAGCCAAAATTTAAAACACAATGACTACACAAACTTGTCATACATTGTACGAAAAATGCACTTGGTACAGAAACCTATACCATTACTAATCATATATCATTACATTTATCAACAATTGTAATACATGAGATTATATTCTATTTAGTTTATACATATTAACTACTATAGCAGTTAAGTCATTCATCTATGACACCAAATGTTGTAGAGAGTTAATTAAGAGGGACAAAGGGTCTTTGGCCTAGTGATATCAAGATAAATGATGAGGGTTTAAATTTTATTAGTGACAAAAAAAAAATTAACTGTTCAAAAGAAAATGTTAATTAAGAGGGGCTGAGGTAAAGTAGAAAATATAGATTGTAAATTTAAATACTTCTAATTACCAAAGTGTTTATGCAAAAGTGTGTTATATTGCATGCTTTAATGGTTGTACTGGTGGTATTAACAAACCAATCTGCTGGTTGGTTTTGTGGGTATGGGCTGGTTTGTCTATGTGTAGACACGTGTTCGTGGTCAGCTTTCTTTTTATCATTTCTATCAAGAGATAAAACTCTTTTTACCTCTTTGTCTCTCTCCTTCTTTTTCTTCTTCTGCTGACGAGTTTGGTTAGGGTTAAGGCTTCCCTCCTTCCGGTTTTCCACTATCGACCACCACAAAAGCAACCATAGGGTTCTTCATTTTAATTCAGTTTCTTTTTCTTAGATCTTTTTCTCTTTCTAAAAATTTATCCATGGTCTTATTTTCTATAGAGAGGAAAAGAAGTATGGTTTCTAGAGAGAGAAATAGAGTGAGATGGATGTTGGTTTGATGTTATCGGAGAAATTCCGACCATCTATGGCAGCAACGGACCTCTGCAGTCTTCTATCTGTCTCTCATTTTTGTAACTGCTTTACGCATTGTGGTGTTGTACGTTTGGCCTATTTGGTGTTTCGGTTGAGATGTATATCCCACCTCTCAATTTTGTGAGACACATGTCTTTGGGGTTTTAAAACCATAAACATAGAAATGGGTGTTAAGTTGTTGTCGGCGGCTTTCCGACTGTCTATGGCGGTGGCATGCCTTTTCGGCCTTCTATATCTCTTTGTGTTGTGCTTGACTCGATGATAGTAAGCTAAAACTGATATGAGAGGTTGAATGCTTCACGTAATTAGTTAACCCACACATTTTTTTGGTGGTGAAATCGATTAGTCCTGTTATGGCCATTAGTTTTTGGCTTGGATCGTGATTTGGGCTGTGATGACGCTTGGCTACTTTGGGTGGCAACTTTTTGTAACATCCCGCCCCTCTCATCAACAATATTGTCCGCTTTGCCCATCCAGAGCTCACGGATTTGTTTTTGGTTGCCCAAGTGGAGACTTCCCAGGAGGTCACCCATCCTGAAATTTCTCCCACCTGAGCACGCTTAACTGTGGAGTTCTCCTCTCATCCACTAACATTAAGCCCCAAAACGCGTTGGTGATTTAAGAGGCAAGACATTACTTATGAACCAAGGATCTCTCCTGGCCACGGCCGATGTGGAATTTTCCTAGGGTGTCACGTTCACCCCCCTGTTAGAGTCTCATCGTCCCTGATGAGGTGTGTTCCTGGGGTGTCACATTCACCCCCTGTTAAAGTCTCATCATCCCTGATGAGGTGTGCACCCACCATCCCGAACGGCACAGGAGTGGCTCTGATACCATCTGTAACATCCCGCCCCTCTCATCACCAATATTGTCCGCTTTGCCCATCCAGAGCTCACGGATTTGTTTTTGGTTGCCCAAGTGGAGACTTCCCAGGAGGTCACCCATCCTGAAATTTCTCCCACCTGAGCACGCTTAACTGTGGAGTTCTCCTCTCATCCACTAACATTAAGCCCCAAAACGCGTTGGTGATTTAAGAGGCAAGACATTACTTATGAACCAAGGATCTCTCCTGGCCACGGCCGATGTGAGGTTTTCCTAGGGTGTCACACTTTTGTTGCAGCCGTAGTGGAGATCTGAGCTTATAGTTTAAAAATCTTTTAAATTTTTTATTTAGTATTAATAATATGGAAAATATCCAGGTTACATCTAGATAATGGGTAAGCGAGCAACAAGCTGCGCCGCTATCCCTTTTTGAATCGCAAAGCCTATTCTACTAAATACAAACCCTTGGTTCCTCGGGCTTTGCGAGTCACTGTGGACCACCTTCTGCACCCGCTCCAAAAATCGAACTGCCTCCGGGGCTAGGGATCCAAAAGTGTCGAAAGCAAACGGAATGAATACATGCTGATTCTCTAAACACGCTGCCTCGTGCTTAGCAACCTTTCTAGCTTCCGCCTTCAAAACCGCCTGTCCCGGAACGAATCCACTATCTCTCAGCCCCACCAATGGGGACACCCCAGTGAGGTCCACACACGCGTGCTTACCCCTCGCCCAGCCAAACACAAGGACGTCCGCAGGACGCAGGGTAGATCTTCCCTCTCGTGGGTCAGTCAGAAAGTTAACAGGGCTTATAGTGATTCGTTACTATTGAACATAGGTTTGTTTTTATTTACTTTGTTTTGCTGGGTCTCATATGTGGGAGAGATTTCTGTGTTTTGGAGGGGTGATCGGTGGTAATTAGGCCACCAGAGTAGTATTGTGGTGGGATTCTTGTTGTATTTATATTAATGTATGGATTCTTGCTTCCTGTTTGGTTTGGTTTTTAGATTAAAAGATTGAAGTACAATAGTGAAGCATGATTAAATGGGTGCGACAGAATTCATAGTTTTCTATTTGCATCATGAATTTACATGTATATTGTGGCGATTTTATAGTCTCTTAACTAAAGTTGGAAATTTGATAAGGCTGAGGTGGGTTAGGATGATGTGACACTTGATATGGGTTGTACATGAAACATTTGATTTTAGACATTTTTAATTGATTAACTAATAACATCGATCAATGTTAGGTGTCATTTGCCATGTTTGTTGTTATCCCCACGTTTTCTAGCTTCTATATGTAGAATTATGCCACAAATGTTTGTACACGTTGGATTTGTCGCACTAAATAAAAGTTGAGTGAAGCAATGGGCTCAGCCGATTTAACGTTTCATTAACGTAATTTTGCGCTGCAATGAGCGCGGGCATTACGCTAGTTATATCTATTAATTAATATTAATATTATTACTCGTTATGAAAAAGTAAAACGTATTATAAGACATCAAATGATATATTTTTGGTTAATTTTGAACGTATTAATTAATAACTTTTATAATGAAGTACATTATATTTTGGTAAAATGGAATTTATTAAATCCATATTTTTGTAGTTGCCGATAATAATCTCACCTGAGTTTATTCTTCCCACCAGTCCACCTTTTAAACATTTTGCTCTCAATGCCCCCCCCCCCCCCCATTAACTCACACTAACACCGTTAGCTGAAACTCATAATTCTAGGTGATTATTTACCGGATTTGAAAGAGGGAATCGAGACTAAGATATTGGTATGTTCAATTACAGTAATAAGCATGGTCGTCGGTTATAGGTTGATGTTCTCCTCACGATGGGATGACCGGAACCGACGATTAAACCATCGAACCATGCTTATTTTTGCTATTGAACATACCAATATCTTCGTCTCGATTCCCCCCTTTCAAATCCGATAAATAATCACCTAGAATTGCGAGTTTCAGCTAACGACGTTAGTGTGAGTTAACGGGGGGTGCATTGAGAGTAAAATATCTGAAACGTGGGACTGGTGGGAAAAATAAACTCATGTGGGATTATGATTGGCCAACTGTAAAAATGTGGGATTATTATCGGCCAACTGCAAAAATGTAGGATTAATAAATTCCATTTTGCCTTATATTTTATGTAACACAAACGAAAGTAAAACATAATTCTGTTTTTAAGGATATGTCTTTATCAAATGGAATAGTACTTCGAGTCTCCCACGTTGACAAAAAAAAATACAAATAGAAAAAAGTTACCAGCCTAGTTGGAAAACCGATTTACCTGTATCATGGCTTGTGTTCAATTCTTACAAATGTTTCATTACATTTCTTATTTTCATTTTTCTTCCCTTGAATCCCATTTAAACTAAAACTTTTTTGTCCCCAAAATGTCAACGCATCCTATATATAAGCTACAATCCAAATTCCATTTAAGATGGACCAATCCCATTTAAGAATCGTAACAAATTCATCCCAGTTTTTTTAACGGCCAAAAAACTATATATATTAATATATAGACCCAGCAAGCGGCTGGAAAACACTACAACGACACCCAAAAGACTAACAAAAACAAACCCCAAAAAAAACTAAAATTACAAAATTCATCCCAGTTAAACCCATTCACACACATATATCACACGGTTCATTCTAATAGGTTCCCCACTTCACCCGTCTCGATTTGAACCTTTTGACCTTTCCGTTCTCAGTCCAACCAACTAGTCCATCTGGTTTTCAAAACAATTTTCCTAAGTTAAATTAACGATTGTTGTTATATAAACTCTACTTGTAGATAGTTTAGCTGCTCGATCATATGGTTTTCAAAACAATTTTCATATGTTAAACGATTTTGTTGCATAAACCATATCACCAAGTCTTTGGGTCTCAATAAGTTAGCTTGATGTTGGTCTTCGGAAAAATGTGTAAAGATGCTAAAGGGCATACTACTCAAGGTCTTACAAAAGAAAGTCAACATAAATAAAGAAAACTTGAAAAGGCAAACCCAAGATTTTGCAAATATTCCCAAAGACATCCTCAAAGTTTTCGGAGACATTATGAGGAATTATTATGAATATTGTCGGCAGCATTACTTTAATGCTAAAAGTTAACTCTCTTCGTCCTTTTTTAATTTCTCGCAAAAGCTAACTATTTTTAATTAATTATTTTTTTTTGTTTGTCAATCTGATCCGTGGAAACCTTTAGACTACTCGGAGTGGTGGGGAGAAAGAGGGGATGAAGCGTCATGTGGCACTTGTGAGACCTTTGTGGGGGAAAAAAATTGTGGGGAGTGAAAGGGGGGAAGGGGGGGAATGAAATAATATTATATTGTGTTAAAAAAAAAAAAAAAAAAAAAACTGACCAATCAAGAGATGCCACCTCACCCCACCCTCAAGCCCCACGCCGGTGGAGATGCCCCCGCCCTCACCTTCCCGCCCTCCCCCACGCCAAGTTGGCGGCGGTGTTCCCGCCCCCAAATGGCTCTCCACGCCATGTTTACCGCCCCACTCCGGGCACTCTTAACTTTAAACTCATTTCTTCCCAAGTTCGAATCCCTCCCCACACGCCTGTCCCTTTCAAACATATTGGGTATATTTTTTCGATAGATGGCGGGACTCGAACCGGGTACCTTTCGGGCAGGAACCCCATAGGGGAAAACCTTCCCACCTCGTTGTAACCAATGGGCTACAACATCATTGGCTTTTAGTTAATTATTAAGTGTTTAAAGAGTAACTAGTGGGTTACCATCCGCGCTTTGCGATGAGTTCAATTGATAGATAAAAATAAGTAAATCGCGAACGTAATGATAAAAAAACTATGCGACGACGGCATATCGAAAGTCACGGAAAAGTTACGTACATAACTGTGAACACAACGGCCACGCATTACCGTGAGTTGGTTGAAACGTAGATAAGAAAACATGTTGCAATGGTTTATTTAGAGATACACGTAATAAAACATTTAAAACCGGTCAGTTTAAAAACAACGTCACGAAAATTCATGTCGAAACGCAAATAAAATAGTGTTATAAAAATCCATAAAAAACACGTAAAAGAAAATACATTAAAAACTCAAAAGGATAAAGTTAAGATATTCTAGTGTAAATCGGGGATAATGGCGTGGAGGTGGGTTTTGAGCGGGAACACCGCCGTCAAGGTGGGGGGAAGAGGGTGTTGCCCCTTTGACGGGGAAGATCTTACCGCCGGGGGGGGGGGGGGCTTGAAAAGTGGTGGAGGGTTCTGATTGGTTAGATTTTTTTTTTAACTTTACCACAATATAATATTATTTCCTTCCCCTCCCCCTTCCACTCCCCACAATTTTCACCCTTCACACACGGGTCTCACAATGTGGCACATCACGCCCCTCTTCCCTCCCCCCCCCCCCCCCCCGTGTAGTCATATTAAAATACAAACACATTAAAAGACAAAAAAAAATAATATTCTTACGAGTGATATGTGATATAATCTATATTTATATACTAGCTGATTATCTCGATGACGTTTCGGGGTTTAAAAATTTAATATGACTTTATAAAAAAATGATAAAAAAAATACCAAACGTATTGGAAAAATAAATAATTTATGTTATACCTTGTGAGCGTCCCAAGTTATCAAATATAAGTAAGATGAATAAAATAGGGTGGTTATATTTAAACCCCCCACCTTCTATTTTCACCCCCCTCAAAGCGCCTCGCTTAGGCCTAAGCGAGACGCTTTGAACTCAATTCGAGGAGGTCAGTACGAGGGGCAGAAAAAGCTGATTTTTAAATTCGAAGCGCCTCGCTTAGGCCTAAGCGAGGCGCTTCGAGGGGGTAATTTATTTTGGTAGTTGTTTTGATGTTTTGAGTTGGTTTTTTTTTATTTTTTTAATTTAATAATTACAAAAAGTTAAAAAAATTTAAAAAACAAAGTAATAACCCTAATCATTGTCAATGACTTAAACTTGACATCATCAACCACGTATAGTCAATGAATGCGGTATGCGCGTTAAATTTCATTAAATGCGGCAATACTTGGATCCGGTTGGAGTCTAAAGCTTCGTGTGTCATCTGTCATCCTTGTGTTTCCAAGACACAGGCAAGTCCTCGTCTGATCCACACCACAAAACAACTTCAAAATTTCAACTTCCCGTTCAGGTGCTTAAGTCCATCTTGAAGACTGGATTCGGTGCAATCAGAATCCGAATGCGGTATGCGCGTTAAATTTCATTAAATGAGGCAATCAAGAGATCCGGTTGGAGTCTAAAGCTTCGTGTGTAACACCCCAACCGATGGCGGAAACATCGAGGTGTCACGTAGTGACGATTGCTCAATAGCTCATGGACTAAAAGTGTAAATGTTGATACATTGATTAAATAGTTTATTACATTGAAATGAAATACAATGATTCTAAATGTCACCTAAACTGAAATACAATGAATCAAAATCTAAATATGAATCCGAAAGCTTAACGAATGCAACTCAAATAACCTGAAACATGTACGAAAATAATTTGGCAATACAAAAATGTATTGGTGAGCATACCCTGTTTGAATATATATATATAGTAAGAAAAGTGTTTAGCAATTCATGAGCGGTACCATTTGCAATTATGTAATAAGTAGTATCAGTCAAAACCAAGCCTATGAATAATGACTAACACATGACTAACAATTTGAATAATGAATTAACAAGACAATGACCAAGATTCTCTCAACAGAGTCTCAAGGGGGTATACCATAGTACTATTCATTGAAATGCTAGGCCGCCCAACGGTTAATGATTTTGACTAAGCATACACACAAATTCACATAAGGCAAACACACATGAGAATTGCATTAAGTATAAGAAATAGAAACTTGATTAATAGGTACATGAGTCACCCCAAAGTAGTAAAACAGTAAAAGGGGGAAAGATATACTCACAGTTTGCGAAAGCGATCAAAATCCAACTTAAGCGGTCGTGAGCTAAGTAATGGGAATTCCGAGGAATTCAACCTATAATGTATATGAATACTAATAAGGAAATATCTAAGAATCTAAAGTATCTAGGGTCTAAGGCATTAGGGTTTACTAAGTCGATTTGGGGAATTGGAGTTTTTATTATAAGTCGAATTACTATAAAAGTTGTATATTAAAAATAATATACTAAAGTTTGTAATTAGGATTTAGGTAATATAATTATTACCAAGTAAATATTTAGGTCACCATATGTTAACTAATTAATACAAAATAATTTCGTTAATTACTTTAACTAAGAATTATTGTAAATAAATACAATAATCATAAATGTTGAAATAAATACATATGAGTTACACAATGATCCCATAAATTGTAATTAGGATTTTCAAATAGGAAAAGTATTTATAAAATAGATATTTAATAGTATAAATAAATAAATGACTAATTATGTCTAACTAAACATAAATAAGACTAATAATTCAAGACATGATCCAAAAATGCTATTTTTATAGAAAATAAATGATTCCTGATGTAAATCAATAAAAATAATTTTCTCATAATTTTTATTAATATATTTATATATAAAACTAATTTAATAGAATTAAATCATGTTTAAATGATTAAAAATAGAAAAATTAATAAAAATAAGTGTTTTCTGAACCAATAATTTTTATTTCAGTTCATGATAATGAGAAATAATTTCCCAAAAAGTTTGAGATTAAAATCATAAAAAATGAATCTTTAATCAATTAAATATGGTTAAAACAAATTAAATCGATAAAAATATAAAAATAAGACTTTTTTCCAGAAAATAAAAGTGTGGTAATTTTCTATGAGGTGTCAGAAAGCTACTCCTAAATTTTCATAATTTTTGGTTAAAAATTGGATTTATTATGAATATTTCAAGTTTTGTGTATATTATATATGTTTAAATTATTTATTAGAAAAAAATGAAAAGAAATCCAAAAAAAAGCCCAGATCCGCCTGTAGTGGGGATCGAACCTGGGGTTATTCTTACACAAAGCAACTATTTGACCACTTCACCGTAAATGCTTTTGATGATTTAAATCAGAAATCTAATTATATAAACAATATTACCAAAACATCATCTTCCCCAAATACTAGCTAAGAACCCTAACCCTAACCCCAATTCCAATAATCAAAAACTGAAATGATCAAACATTGGAAACATGGGGCTTCTGATTACAACCCAAAACTAAATAAAACGGCATGATTATGAATAACTCACAAGTATGATTCACATAAGAAAGATGGGCGATGTCTGAACTTCAAGAACCGAATCCCGAGCTTTATCACGACTGATTATTTAGATGAATAGAGGAAGTTTGAAGGGTAAACAATTCTGAATTCTAGGCGAGCCTTAATTTATACAACCTTAGGCGTTTCAAGTTTAATTGATTTTAATGGGTTAATGTTGAAGGTTACTAATTGGATTCATAAAGATGATTATAATTGAGCATTTAAAACCCACCAAGAAACTTGGCTGGAAAAAACGTAGGAGCAAGAGGAAAGAGGAAGGTTTTAAATGGCTTTGGACATTTGGCAAGAAAGGTCCCTCAAGTTAACCAAGTTGAGATTATTATCAGTTTAGTTAGTTTTTCCTTTTGAAAATATTAACTATACTAACCAAGTTAAGTTCAACATTAATATAACTTTTTTTTAAAACTTAATTTTTTTTATAGAATCTACGAATACTTTTCAACATACGCATTTGATTAGAACTTATACCCGATCCATAATAAATATAAATGATAAAATTTTAGTTCACTCTAAAATTAAATTTCAAAACGACGAAACTTGTAGGGACTATAATGGAAATATTTGAAGGACTATTATTGGCAGTTAAATGTAAGACAAGGGTGACGGCTGTCACATCGTGTGTCATCTTGGTCAAACTCATGTTGCAACATTCGTCTTGTGTGTGTTAGGGTCCGAAATTTTAGGCTTTTTAGTGGGTTTTTCTATCTTTGTGTTTCCAATTTTTTTTAATTAGCTTAAATCTCTCTGATCCATGGTACCTTGAAGACTAGATTCGGTGCAGTCGACGAACATCATTCAAAATTTCAGCTTCCCGTTTAGGTGCTTAAATCTCTCTGATCAGGTTGTCTTCATCGTTGACCGCTATCTCTCGGATAACAACTGAAAAGTTGTCTTCAATGATTATAAAGAAACTTGAAAGTAATTACAAGAAGATGATCAAAGATGCTACAACATAACTTGCACCGGCTTGAGATATGAGTTTGATTAGCTTAAATCTCTCTGATCCATGGTATCCACTTTCAGGTTGTCTTCATCGTTGACCGCTATCGTTGACCATGGATCAGAGAGATTCAAGCTAATCAAACTCATATCTCAAGTTGGTCTAACAACTGAATTTGACTTGCTTGCATAGGAATCTTGTACGAAATCATTCTCACGTGAATATCCTTTGATGAATGTATTAGGGGTTGGAAACTCTGAAGACCAGATATCTGTCAACGATGAAGGCAACATACTTGAAATCAATGGGAAGATAAACAATCCTCATCCACAATGTTCTTACCTATAGCTACCAACCATCCGGTTGTTTTCAGGTTGCCTTCATCGTTGACAGATAATAAAGGAGCAATGGTTGTGGAAAGAAATCGACAGTAGGATCGGCGCTAAGAAGCCACCCATACAGAGTGACGATAGTCGTTTTCGGCACTGTAAAGCGATCGTTTTACTCATATAAAGTGTTCGATGTCACTGTGAGTACACATTGTGCATGACATTACATTCTGCATGTGTCATTTCATAACTTGCACCGGCTTGAGATATGAGTTTGATTAGCTTAAATCTCTCTGATCCATGGTATCCACTTTCAGGTTGTCTTCATCGTTGACCGTTATCGTTGACCATGGATCAGAGAGATTCAAGCTAATCAAACTCATATCTAAAGTTGGTCTAACAACTGAATTTGACTTGCTTGCATAGGAATCTTGTACGAAATCATTCTCACATGAATATCCTTTGATGAATGTATTAGGGGTTGGAAACTCTGAAGACCAGATATCTGTCAACGATGAAGGCAACATACTTGAAATCAATGGGAAGATAAACAATCCTCATCCACAATGTTCTTACCTATAGCTACCAACCATCCGGTTGTTTTCAGGTTGTCTTCATCGTTGACCGCTATCTCTCGGATAACAACTGAAAAGTTGTCTTCAATGATTGTAAAGAAACTTGAAAGTAATTACAAGAAGATGATCAAAGATGCTACAACATAACTTGCACCGGCTTGAGATATGAGTTTGATTATTATCGTATTTGCAACTTAGTTCCTTTCTCTTGAAAAACAAAAACGAAGGTTTGCGCGTTAGCGCCGATCCGATTGTTAAAAGTATCAAGACTATGAAATTAGTAAAACAACTGAATTTTACTTGCTTGCATGAAAAGTTATTTTGAAAATTATCATTTCTTGACATGCTTGGTAACACCTTGATCTGCAATATTTGAAAATTATCATTTCTTAACATGCTTGGTAACACCTTAATCTGTAATATCTGAAAATTATCATTTCTCGAAAAGTAATTAAAAACACTTAAAAATGAATTAAAAACAATTGTTGCGAGTTAGGTTTAGTCAGAGGACCACGTACAATGATTCATCAAAGTTGTATAAAGCTGGATGTTTTTACTGGAAAACCAAAACGAGCAATAAACGAAGCGAAACAGAGAGATATAATTTTCTTGGCTTGGAAACAACTTAAAAGAACCAAAAATGAATTAAAATTATTTTTTGGTGATTAACAAATAATTTTAAAGAATTAAAAGAAATTCAATTTTTTTTTAAAAAAAGGCCAAAGCGCCTAGCTTTGGCCAAAGCGAGGCGCTTGAGTGTCTCGCTTTTGCCAGAGCTAGGCGCTTGAGTGGTTTGATTAGACCACAAGCGCCTCGCTTTGACCAAAGCGAGACGCTTTGGCCTTTTTTTAAAAAAAAATTGAATTTCTTTTAATTCTTTAAAATTATCTGTTAATCACCAAAAAATAATTTTAATTCATTTTTGGTTCTTTTAAGTTGTTTCCAAGCCAAGAAAATTATATCTCTCCGTTTCGCTTCGTTTATTGCTCGTTTTGGTTTTCCAGTAAAAACATCCAGCTTTGTACAACTTTGATGAATCATTGTACGTGGTCCTCCGACTAAACCTAACTCGCAACAATTGTTTTTAATTCATTTTTAAGTGTTTTTAATTACTTTTCGAGAGAAAGGAACTAAGTTGCAAATACGATAATAATGTAAATAATAATAATAATAATGTAAAGGTAGATCATGGAAAGTTGAACTCAAGAAACAAAGATGAAACCGATTAATGTTCTTTATGTATGAATAATGACCCTCTGGCAAACCTGCGTAAAGGACTAAAGCCACATATAGTCCTTTACGCAGGTTTGCCAGAGGGTCACTATTCATATATAAAGAACATAAAAGTTGTGTGTATGAATAGTGACCCTCTGGCAAACCTGCGTAAAGGACTAAAGCCACATATCTTGCCATTAATACCAACGATGATTGCCAGTGAGATTGATAACTGGACAGGTTAGCTAGGTGTTTGTCAAAAAGGTAGAGCACACCACTAGAGCAAAAAGTTGTGTGTATGAATAGTGACCCTCTGGCAAACCTGCGTAAAGGACTAAAGCCACATATCTTGCCATTAATACCAACGATGATTGCCAGAGGGTCACTATTCATATATAAAGAACATTAATCGGTTTCATCTTTGTTTTCTTGAGTTGAACTTTCCATGATCTACCTTTATCATCTTAGAGAGATATCTGTCAACAATGAAAGGGAACCCGAAACAATAGAAGTCCACCAAGACTAAAAGTCTTTTTGCAAAAAGGTAGACCACACCACTAGAGCAAAAAGTTGTGTGTAAGTTTTATTTAGCGTAAAAAGTTCATTGTACATATACCTCCTTATCTAAAACAAATCACATCATTGTACATATACCTCTTTCATCGTTGACAGATATCTCTCCGACAAGAGAAGATGAAGGGTTACTACTCTGCGCTTCAAGTAGAAAAAGATGAAGAAGAATAAATGAAGTCTATTATAGAGGTTAGTAGGTTACTCATTACCGTTGGACATTGAAGGTAAACATGGACGGTGAGAAGTAAGATTGATAACTTCTCTATGGAAGTTGCTAAAATAGTTAAACAAAAGCTGGAATTGAACAGTTATTTGGAATGTTCCTGATCATTACAGTAAAATTCAGTTGATGGACAGTGAGATTGATAAACTGGAGAGGTTAGCCAGACGTTTGTCAAACGAACAATTAAAATAAACTTTTCATGCAAGCAAGTAAACTTCAGTTGTTGGACAGTGAGATTGATAACTGGACAGGTTAGCCAGGCGTTTGTCAAACGAACAATTAAAATAAACTTTTCATGCAAGCAAGTAAAATTTAGTTGTTGGACAGTGAGATTGAAAGGTGGTAGGAAAAAGCTGACATTTTGTTCCTTGTTGCAGAAAGAAATCAACAGTCGGATTGACGATTTTGTTTACCCTCCCATTGACATAAAAATGTTCTTTTGAAAAACGTATGACTGCAAAAAAATAAATAAATAAACTAACTCAAAAGACCAAAAAATAAATTTTTTTTTTGATCCGAAGCGTTCGAGTCAAAAATCAGCTTTTTCTGACCTCGTACCGAGGTAGTTAAAAAGTAAAGAAAGCGCTCGCTTAGGCCTAAGCGAGGCGCTTTCAGAGGGTGAAAATAGAAGTGAGGGGGTTGAAATAGACAGGGCCATAAAATATAAACAAAATAAGATTTGAAGATTTAAAGTATCACAATCACTAAAAAAGAAGGAAGGATTGGCATACCTTCAAAATGTCAAAAACCTTTTCACATGTGCACCACTTTGTTGCAGCAGGATGCACACATAGGAAGAAAATGGGTTTTAAAAAAGGGGCAGACAAAAAGACAGAAATACCCTTAAAGTTAACAAAAATATTTAATTGGGTTAATGTTATGGACGAATTTGACAACAAAACGTAAACCTGAAGGATTCAAATATAAAAAAAAACAAAAAAAACAACATTTTTTTTGGACTGATGTGACAAAACTGACATAACCTCATAGATGATTTTGACCGTTAACTCTTTAAGTTTGGATTATATTTCTTTTACAATTATACTATAATAATGTATCTTTCACTTTGAACAGTGAATTTGGTTGCGACCTTTTTTTTTTTGTTTTTTTTTGTTTCATCAATTGGATAAAAATCAGTGTTTAAGGAGTAATTTCAGATGTGTTCCCAATGGCCTGATGGTTAGGCCCAATTCCTGATACATAAAAGGCTGGTGTTCAATTCCTGGGTGGTGCGGCCAGATGGGTGGCTTTTTTTTACTCATCTTATTATTATTCACAGGCACGTGGCATTTGAATGTGTTGTACATGTGTTTTCCACTGTTTTTTTTTATTACAACAATTATCATAGATTATAACACCTTTATGTATAACAATCTGCATGTTCTAAAATCATAACCTTCTTTCATCGTCTTCTTTACCTCTTCCTCCTGTTGATTTGTAAGTTCAAATTAAAGTGATATCATCATCATTATACCTTTCACGTTTGTCGTTTGTTGTTTGTGTCTTTTTAATGTCTTTGTTAACTGATTTCATGGTTAAACATGTATCAAATTTGGTGTTTTTCTTAAAAATTATGTGTGTTTCATGTTGCACACAATGTGTTTGACAAAATGCCTGTATTTTATTTCTTTGCATGCGAGCTTACAGGAAAGTTTTGTGTTATTTTGGGTTTGTTTGTCTCATTTGCATGAGTGTTTATGACTTTTTGGTTGATTGTTTGTATAGTGTAAGTTTGGTTTGCATTGTTGTTTTATGTGTTTATATTAGTTTTTTGGTTATTGTCATTGCTTATTTTCATAAATATGCATTTATTCAGGTTTTTTTTTTTTAAATTGGTATCTTAGCAAGTGTTTTGGTGGGTTTGTTGTTATTGGTTTTTTTTTGGAGAGATGGCTAATTGTTCATTGTGTAGAAAGCTATAGAGTTTGTTATATGGTTTTAAGTTGTTATCTGGTAATCTGGTTTGGGTTGAGTGTATTTAAATGGAGTTTACATGATGAATTTTTTGGTCACTTTGTATTTACAGTAATTTGATTTCCACTTGATTGTCAAGTTCCAGATGTTGAGTTTCCAATAACAACATTAAGATAAATACAAAACAAGTTTAAAATCCGAAACCTGTTTGTTATATCATGTCCTTATAATGAGCATGCATTTTTGGCAGGCTTGAGTGTTGAGCTGCGGTTCTTTGCTGTTAATGCAGGTATGTTGTTACCTTTGTTTTATGTTATTTGAATTTTAGTGTAATTTCATTAGGTAACATCATGCTTAGAACATTATTTGTAAATGCATATGTTGTGTTTTTTTTAAAAGTTTGAAACTTAGGCTTTAATTTTTTTTAACCATCAGCGAAGTACTACCTGAGCCACCTATCGGTTGACCCGTACACTAATTACATATAGTAGTGATCCAAAGGAGTTATTGCCCAAACTCATTGTGTTAGGCATTTACTCATTGTCGTACACCGAAAAGTCCCACCATTTTATTTTGTGTAAAACCGGTTGTCGTCCCTCTTGATCATCCACATACAGGATTCCAACTGGATTTGGCCATTGTTAAAAATCTTATTGTTTCTTCCTAATCAAAGCTTCCAACATGTAAGAAGAATTATCGCATAGATCGTTTTGACCACTTTAGAACAGCGATTCAGACCTGTGCAGGCGTTTATTGTCTGTGACAGCGAACTAAATTCTGGGGCAGCCTCTATCTTGAGCCACTTTCGTACATTCCACCACAATGCTCTTGCCCAAACGCATTTCATAAGAATATAGTTCGTTGTTTTCGGTTCTGCGCTGCATCTTGTACACAATCCATCTCCCACATTAATTCCTCTGTAAGACAGATTCTTAGCTGTTAGGATTCTGTTGTCGAGTGCACGCCAAACAAAGCAGCCTGCTTTCGGTGTCGCAATACGGCTACATGTGTGGTGTGCTAAATAATAAAAACAGCCCCTGGACTGTTTGTAAAACAATAAAAACAGAACTGGACTCGAAATAATAAAAACAGCCCTTTCAGTGGCTTAAAAGCACTTTTAATTTTTAAACTCTCACATTATGTTGAAAAAAAAAATCAAGATTAAGATATGTATGGTGTGAAAGCACATACCTTTAATGGCACCAGCCAACACAAAAACTACCAGAACCCTTTTAATCTGCTCGTCTTCCCAACGACAAAAAGAAAAGAGATGCAGATTATTAATAATAAATAAATTGTTGGTCCTTTTTTTTCTACACGAATGCGTGAATTGAAAAAAAAAATGTTGTATTTTTTTCTATTTCTATTGATAGCATTTTTTTCTATTTCTCGCTTCTTTCATCGGCAATAGAATTACCCTTAAAAGATGTAGCTGTGGTTTTGACCACCTGTTTCGGTGTGGTGGCTGTGCGGGCTACGCTTCCTGAGCGTCATCTTGAAAATTTTCTTATTTTTAATAGTAACCTGTGTACAGTATACTATGCACCTGAATCGGATTGTTCGAACTGTCCAGATTTAGGTCTGTGTAAACTTCTGTTGCAGCGGAATCGGATTGTTCGGGCTGTCCAGATTTGTCGCACATTCTTAACAGAAATATCCAGCAGTCCAGTACGCCCCTGCCACACCCAAACATCCATAGGCTTTAATTATAGAAAGGACTGAATGACCCATGAAATTCTTGTGTCTGCACTGTATATGCTTGCTTAAACAAACAGCATGGTTTAAAGGGTTGTTAGGATTTGCGGCTAACAGATAAGAATTAAGTAAAAAGGTGAAATATAAGGCTCATGGGTCATGGTTGTTAGATTGTTACTGGCTGTTTAGATCTGTGTAATCAATAGAAACAGTGATGTAAATTGGAGATAGATTAGTGAAGTTGGGTGGACTGGTTTAGATGGTTGGAGTTTGTAAGGATGGGGTTATGGGATTTGCACGTGACGGTGGGTTCAGCTAACTGAGTTTTGTAACTAGACAATCAATTTTGCTTAGAAAATGGTAATGCAGAATTTGTGGTGAATGGGTGTGCATACATAGGTGATATGATGTATTATATATATATATATGCATTCCTGTATATACATTGGGTATGTGATTATCACCTGTTTACTCTCAGTCCTCAAGATCAAAGCGGCGACGAGTTGATGTTGCGTCTACATCAAACGCAAATTTACCTCCTGTTGTTTCTGCACGACAATGTCATTCACCAGCTGATGTTGCTTCCTCTTCAACATCAGATCTGCCTGTGTTGGCACCAACACGTCGGCAGATGTCGTACAGAAACACAATGTTGCGACGGCGTCGGTCCGCTCAATCTGCCACATCTGATTTGAATACTGATGCAACTAGGAACGTGAATGCACCAACAACCTCACCTTTCTACATTGATTTTGGTGATTGCACAGAGGTTTGTGAATTTTGTGGCGCACTTTTTTGGTTAGAAGAGCGTTTAACAGGTTATCCTGTTAGTGCTCGGCCACGTTACAATCGTTGTTGTCGTGGTGGGAAGGTTGAGTTGCCATACCCTTCTGAACCACCAGAATTGTTAAAAAATCTTTTCTTAAATTCTGAGTTTATGTCCAACATACGAGCTTATAATGCAATGTTTTCCATGACTTCATTTGGTGCAAAAGTGGATGAGGAAATAAATCATGGTGGTGCGCCTTATGTTTTTAAGGTTGCGGGTCAAGTGTCACATTGGCTTGGTTCTGTATGCCCATTACCTGGTAATGCGCCACGTTTCCTGCAAATGTACATTTTTGATGGGGAAAATGAGGTTGCTAATCGTATTAGGTTTTTCCAGACTTTGAATTCTTCCAATTCAGTTTCTGATATAGTGTCATCTTTAATGCAAATGTTGAACGAAGTGAATGAATATGTCCAGCTTTTTCGGATGGCTAAGGAAATATGTGCGCATTCTGAAGTTCCAAATTTCCAAATTCGCCTTTACAATCACGCCTCAGACAATCGCTATAATGTACCGTCTGCAAACTGTTTAGGTGCTATTTTGTGTGATGCTGATCAAGTATCATCACAATTTGATGTGGTCATTAGGAGTAAAAATGGCACACCACACAGGGTTAGTAAATTACACCCATCTTACATGCCATTACAATACCCACTTCTCTTTCCTCGTGCGGAACAAGGGTGGTCACCAGATTTGCGCCTAAAAGCTCCGGAAAGTGATATTGACAATCTTGAGGCTTCTATTCCACTTGATGCGGATACAGGTGAAACGTCTACGGTTACAACCATAGCCTCTGATGATTCAAAATTAACACCAATAATGTTCTACAGTTATCAAATACATGATCGTGAAAATTTGTACACTCATTTGCTTAAAGCATCTAGATTATTGCAACAATATTTGGTAGATGCTTACATATGTGTTGAGCATTGTCGGTTAGAATATTATAGACTGCATCAAGACGAATTTCGTTGTGAATACTTACAAGGAGTGCATGACGCAATATCTAGAGGTGATACCGATGCTAATAGTATTGGAAAACGAATTATTTTGCCTGCGTCTTTCATTGGTGGACCACGATACATGTATAAGCATTACCAAGTTGCTTTAGCTATATGTCGTGTGCATGGAAATCCACAATATTTTATTACTTTCACTTGTAATGTCCGTTGGCCTGAAATAACTAGGCATTTGGATCGTGTTGGTGTTTCTAATCCGCAAGATCGTCCAGATATTATTGCAAGGGTTTTCCAAATGAAAGTGCGTGCTTTTATGAAACACTTACGAAAAGCTAAGCCGTTTGGTGATGTAACAGCAGGTATGCATTACTTTTATACTATTCGGTTGCTTTGCATTGTTTTAGCCTGTTTATATATATACAGGCTTATAACATGAATCTAAATGCACACAGATTTGTACACCATTGAATTCCAAAAAAGAGGTCTTCCACACTGTCATACTTTACTTTGGGTATCAAACGCTTATGCTATACGTGATGCCAATCAAGTGGATCAGTATATTTCTACCATTATTCCAGATGTGTCTACTGAACCAGCTTTGCATAGGATTGTAACTGATTTTATGTTACACGGACCGTGTGGTTTAGCCCGTTTGAATTCGCCATGTATGAAGGATAGAGTTTGTAGTAAGAAGTTTCCAAAGCCTTATGAAGATGTAACACGCTTTGATAGCGCTGGGTATGTACACTACAAAAGACCTTCAACTGGTGTACCTTTTCTTAAAAATGGTGTACCCCTTGACAATGGGTTTGTCGTTCCTTACAATGCAAATTTATTATTGCATTTTGATGCACATATAAATGTTGAGTATTGTGGGTGGACAATGTTAATAAAATACTTATTTAAATACATCTCCAAAGGTGCAGATAGAATTCGATTTGTGATATCTCAAGATACAACCCAATCAAATACCCAGCCAAAGAGTAAACCAGAAGTCGTTAATGAGATTAGCAATTATGTGGATGCACGATTCATTTGTCCACATGAGGCAATGTGGAGAAATTTTGGTTTTTACAATCATAATAGAAATCCAGCTGTGCAGGTCTTAGCTGTTCATCTTGAAGGAAAACAAAATCTGACTTTTAGGCAATCACAACTTCTCACAAATATTGCGTCAAATCCTAATACTGGCAAAACAACACTTACAGAGTGGTTTGCAAATAACACCAAAGAAATGACTAATACTCAAACATCAGTACCTATAGGTGTTAATTTACGATACATTGATTACTTAACAAAATTTCGTTGGATAACTTCATCAAAAAAATGGGAAGTTAGAAAAAGTAAAAGATCCTAATAAGATTACATAACAACCTAATTTTTAGCATCACATCTTGATTGAGCCGTTCTAGCCAATACCACCATCATTACGACCACTGTTAGCTTACATCATGCTTGTCAGACTTCTGGATCAGCGACATGTTTTTTACGTGCAGGTTTAGTTTGAAACACTGTGTATGTAAAATTTGGTTAGTGTGGTTGTATTGATCATAAATAAGCATATATTAGTTATACCTTTAGATTGCGTGAGGGAACGTTTAGTAGGAGCCACGGGAGTCGTTGATGATGAAGGGGATTGCATTATATTCAGAGAAGAAGGTTTTGGATTTGGAGTTTTTGGGGCAGGTGTACTTGTTGCTGGTATGTTTTGGGAAGGGATATCAGTATGCGGAATAATAAGCGTGGCATTACTGACTGTACATCTTGTAATTCCTTTCCTGTCTCTGTTGGCCTGCACTTGTAGATCTAAGTCCTTGCCTATGATGTTATGTACTAATGTTTCTTTATTTTGCTGTAACATCATTTCAGCACATGAAATTTGCAGAAGCTAAGTTGCGGTCCTATCAAAGAATGTTGCCTCAATTGTTTCTGAATCATCAGAAAGCGTTGCGTGGATTCGGTACCTGTATTAATATTTGTATCATACAGTTAGTTAGAAAAGGCATAAATATGTATAAACATAACATAATATAATCCTAGTCTTGTAAATTAATAGATATTAGTGGGGACAGTTGGGTGAAGTTTAGTAACATGGATTATATACAGCTTTGATATGGGTTTGACCCGTTCACAGTCTTGTGCAGGTCTAATAAGTCTTTCACATTGAAAGCATATATCGGGGTGATGCCAATCGACGCGCTGACTTTGTTCCAAACTATTGCAGCCACGTAACAGGAGGTTAGAAGGTGATGTGCATCTTCGTCGCCCTTACCGCATAATTGGCAACTTGCCGGCCCTTGAACAATCGTTTTCTTCTTTAGCCCCAACAAAGTTGGAAGCCTATCTTATAATGCCCTCCGCTGCGTTTTTGGACAGCAGCTTTCTGCATTCTGCAGCTGAAAAAAACAACGTCTGATGGCCTGAATCAGGTCCACACATTGATTCAGCTCCTGCACCTCATTAACAGCTAACGGACTCCTCTTCCAATCTCAATCTAATAGTCTTTGGCGCACAGAAACACACTTATAAGTTTCTAAAATGAGCAGTCCTGGAAATCTTGAAAGAAAAGCATCTTGTGTGTGTTTACTAATTTCTATGTATTTACATAATATTGCCTCTTCAATAGCATTTATTAGACGCCTATACTTTCCCTAGTGTTGATATTCAATACAGGTCGCCTAAATATATGTTAAGAGTATTAGCTTAGTAATGCACTATATATATTTTTGTAATCCCAGTCGATATCAGGAATATATCCAGAGATAACATATATGATACATTCCAATTATATATTAATATTACCATATTAAATGTAATGATTTCTTTGTTGTGTTATGAAAGAGCATTCGGAAGGAAAACACTCTCAAAGATCTATATGAATTAATCAAGTCATATATAGTTTGTCTGTTTCACTTAGGCGTCCGGACCAGAATTCAAGCTGACATCTGTGCGCTCATTTGGTTAGGCGTTTAGGCACTAAGCTATTTATTTTGTTTTCACAACCAAGTGTTTAGCTACTGACTTGCTTATGTGTTTAGGCGAATAGGCGAATAGGCATTTAGTTAAGCGAATAGGCGCTCAGGTGCATACTTTGTTTATGTGACAAAGTGTTTAGGTACACATGTATCAAAACGTAATCTGTCATCTATGCGCCCATTCTGCTTTTGTTTAGACGACCAAGTGTTTAGCCACTAACTCGCCTATGTGTCTAGGTGCTAAGGCATGTGATTTAGTTAGATACTTATGCGCCAATTGGTAAAAAAACAATTGATAAGCACAAATAGGCCTGCACATTCTATAATATTTAGTTAATTTTATTCAGTAGAATAATAAACAAAAGTCCAAGATTATCAATATTAAACTCGGCAGGGTGAAATTTAAAATTGACGTGAAATCAAGCTGACATCTATGCGCCCATTTGGTTAGGCGTTTAGGCACCAAACTATATATTTTTTTACACAATTAAGTGTTTAGTTGCTGACTCGCCTATGTGTTTAGCTGCTAAGGCGCGTAATTTGCTAAGGCAGTTATGCGCCAATTGCTAAAAAACAATTGATAAGCACAAACAGGTTGCACATTCTATAATATTTAGTTAAGCGAATAGGCGCTCAGGTGTATACTTTATTTATGTGACAAAGTGTTTAGGTATGTAACTAACTTAGGCGATTGGATCAGAATGCAACCTGACATCCATGCACGCATTCTGCTAAGTGTTTAGGTACTAAGCTGTATCATTTGTTTAGACGACCAAGCGTTTTGCCGCTGACTCGCCTATGTGTCTTGGTGCTAAGGCATGTAATTTGCTTAGGCAGTTATGCGCTAATTGCTAAAAATCAATTGATAAGCACAAACAGGCCTGCACATTCTATAATATTTAGTTAAGCGAATAAGCGCTAAGGTGCATCGTTTAGTCACGCAGCTGCAAAAGCATTTAGTCATTTGGGCGTTTTACACACGACTTATTGTTTAGGTGTTTGTTTAAGTTAGACGTTTATTTGATGAAACACCCAGCAACTGGTAAGGGCAAACATCTAGATATCTATTTACTTAGGCATGAGGTTAATAAAACACCTATATAGTTAACTGCCTAAACACTAAGGCGCCTAACAAAATGTTATGGTGTTTTAGAAGCTAATAAGCAGGACACACGGGTTGTACAACATCATTGGATTGTTCTAGTGTTTTAAAACTTAATCAGCAAGACACGTACCCAAGTGACTCATTTACATCAGGTTTGGAAAAAAAAGGAATAAGAGGACACGACAGATTATGGTTATGGTCAGGGATATTAAAAAATAGCATAAGAGGACATTTCTACACTTTATTCTCACTTAAATATATCACACTTTAAAAGTGAAGCTGCGCAAATTTCAGGAAACAAAATAGAGGCAGACATAAAAATAACTGTTTCTTATGCTAAGTAAACCACCTAGATAGGAGCCTAAAATTTGGATTGTTCATCCTCTCAAAGTATCTCTTGAGGATCTGTATAATGGAACTTAGTGTAAAGGGTATGTTCTCATCAACTTGTGATTCTATCTTCTACTTTTATTTATATATTTATGTTTTCTATTTCTCTGACTCAACTTTTCCTTTTAATTTTTTACTTTGCTGATGGTTGTGAGTGAAAAGCCAGTTAAAACGAAGAAGACGACGACATTCAGATTAAATCAGATAAAGACAATAAGTCATCTTTTATAAGGGATGTAAATTATTAATAGAAATCTAAGACTATTCAGGCAGTTAGGTTGTAAAGCGAAAGCTTACACATGTTTAACATCATCTACATCAGCATGCTGCGAACAAAACCATACTGGACCATTCTCCAATACAAACTGGTTGCATTGTGTACAGGCAGTGTAAAACCACGGAACTGTTGTTGAAATGTAATTTATATTGCATTTGATTCTGAAACTCGTACCCTGTTAAGAATAAATTATTTAATGACAACGAAAGTGAAAATGCTTATTTTGTTAAAACACAACTTACAGTCAGCGTATTTGCTGGCAATTTTTTAAGTCCTGCTATTGAAATTTGTTGCCCTATTGGTTGCACAGTTGGTTGATGCTGAAGATCCTCATTTGCATACCTATAATAACACACATAAATACGTGTTCCGCCTTAAAAACATATAATTGGTCTATATAAATTTATTTACGAAAGTAATTGGTAATGTGAAATAAAATGTATTTTACATACATATCTATCAAATGTTGTGTTTCAACAGTTTTTGGATTGCGATATGTGTAACTTGCATTTGTGGTTTGGAACTGAAGAGTACCTGTAAATGTTAACAAAACAAATTTTATATACGAAATACTATTATAATAATGATAAAGAAAGAATACTTACATTAAAATATTGGAAACTAATGTGTTTCTTATAATAAACAATACTAACCATGATAATCCTTGCTTTTTAATGCAGTGAGAGCTAAAATGACAGGCGGGTCAGCTGTTTCATATTCAATTCGATTGAACCTGTTCTTCGATTTTAACATCTCCTCCCAAACAGCAATGGTAACATCTTGATTGCTGTATTTCATAAAGAAAGCATTTAGTATTATAACATACACCTCAAAATATGAGTTCTAGAGCATATACCTGCAATCTCTCAAGGTCATAACAACATATGGTTGATTTTTGGTTGTCATTTTATCCTCCATTCCACGGTAGATACCAATGTAATCTGTTAATAAAACAGTTTTTGGTTAAGAGTGAAATAGCTTTGACTTTTGGTGACATAAAAAATTAGTAGAATTACATAAGTATAAGATAACATACCTACAATACCCTCATGTGGTGCGGCTATTTCAGCCCTCCGACGGCTTGCAATGTCAAAAAAGTGATTCTGAATACTTGTACAATCTGGCACAGGTGTAATAACAGTTGCTTGTGCAAGGAAAATTGTGCCTGAATGTGTGAGGGTATTAGTGTAATTGTCTGGTTCAATACATGCATACTTCTGAATTTGGTAACATGAGCCAGGCTTAAGTTTCGGTTCCACAACATGTTTATTTTTGCCTTTCGCGACAGCTTGAATTCCCATGCCCTGTGCAAACATCATAGTAATATTATAAATACTTAGAAAGCAAATATAAATAGCAATAAGGTATATTATAACCTAAGTATAAATATTTTTACCTCAGTATCAACAAATACATAATGAATTTCATTGTCCCGGAATGCTGGCACCCATTTTTTTATAACCCGTACTTCAATTGGTGTTGTTGACTTCTTGGGAGTCAGTTCGGCCACTCCTTTGTAGTCCATTGATATCAGCCTGGAAAATGTAGTGCAGGAAATAAGCTATATTTATTTATTTTACATGTAATATCATATAATAATAATAAGTAAATAAATAATAAGAAAAGCATGCAACCTGTTGTGAGTTGATTTCATGCAATAATTCAAAATACACAATATTTAATGTTGTGTTATTATTTTTTGTATTATTATCAGCCAAAAGTATTTTTAGTGAGTTTGGGGATGTGGCTCTTGAAAGCGCAACATATAACTGACCATGACCAAAAATTGGTTGTGGTAAATACAACCCAACCTTTTTTAAAGATTGACCTTGACTTTTATTAATTGTCATAGCGTAACATATTTTTATTGGAAACTGACGACGCGTAAAAACAAATGGTAGGTCCTTAGAATTATGTAGAAAATTAATTCGTGGTATATACACTCTATTTCCAATTGATGTACCGGTAATGATTCGTGCTTCAATCACACGCGGAAGTAATTGAGAAACTAATAGCCTTGTTCCGTTGCACAAACCATTTT
The DNA here is from genome assembly GCA_030844895.1 of Ambrosia x helenae. NCBI lineage: Eukaryota > Viridiplantae > Streptophyta > Magnoliopsida > Asterales > Asteraceae > Ambrosia > Ambrosia x helenae. The sequence continues at coordinate 100,983,939 of CM061233.1, read as the reverse complement.
TAGGATCTATATTACGCATCAGCATAATCGGATTGTTAAGCTTTAAATTTAAGCAATGGTTTGGAATACCAGGAAAATTTAAAACGTTTAAATATTCAGGCGGGTACATTGCATTTGTTTCCGCACCATCTTTGAATGAGGAACCATAGAGTCAGTACTTAAATACGAAACACATTCTCCTAATGAAAATTGTTGCACCATTTCGTTTATGACATCAACTGTTTCATTTTTTGGACAAATAATAGCACGTTCAGATATTCTGGTTGGCGTAGGATTTGCAAGCAAATTAGCATCATAAATAAAATTAATCAACTCTAACAGACTATTTTCAGACTGCCTAACCAGGAAATTGGTAGGTATTTCAATTTGTTTGATATCTGGATGTTCAGAATCAACAACAACACCTTCTTTTCCGTCGCCTATTCTTAAAAGCCATTTAGAAAATGCTTCAATTTCTTCCTTATCACAAATGTTTGCTTCATTTGTTTTAATGCGCATGTTCTCACTAAGCATATAGAGAACGAAATGTTTCCATAGGTATGATCGAGGAAGGCAAGATGTTAAAATTTCAATTTTATTACACTTTGGCTTAACTGGTAATGTTTGTCTGAAATCACCACCTAATAATACTGATTTCCCACCAAATAATTGTAAGGTATTTCCAGTGAGATCTTTTAAGGTTTTATCTAATGATTCAAAACACCTACGATCACTCATGGGCGCCTCATCCCAAATGATAAGTGTGGTTTCTAGAAGAAGCTGACAAAGATTTGTTTTCTTTTTAATGTGGCATACAGATTCTTCTGTTAATTCTAGTGGTATTTTAAACCTTGAATGAGCTGTACGACCTGCTGGTAACAATAAAGACGCAATGCCTGAGGCCGCGACTGCAAGAACGATCATACCAGCAGATCTCAAGCGTGAAATTATTGTTTTCCATATGTAGGTTTTACCAGTACCACCATGACCATAAACAAAAGCTAATAATTGTGTTGAGTTTGTGACTGCATTCATGACTGCATCATACACAATCAATTGTTCATTATGAAGGCTCGCATGTAAATTTTCATGTTCAACGCGAAGTGCATTCCTATCATAATTTTTTTCTTCTAAGATCAAAGTGTTACCTAATGCTGAAAAGATAGATGGATCTGGGTTTGGAAGACCAAATTCTACTAATGTACGTGGATAAGAATTCGAATCTAACAGAATTTGAAGTTCATATAATACATATTGTTGCAAATCTGAATCATTGGTTAAATTCTAACTATCAGTGATACTTTGACTAATATTACGACTAATATCATCAGACATGCATCTCCAATTAGAATCCCACAATTTACGTGGATTAGAAACATCACAAAAAAGTAACATGCAAACAAATAAAGATCTTAATTCAACCGATGTTGCCCATATTGCAGCCTCAGTCAAAGCAGTTTCCCATTCTCTATCATTTCCTATTAGGCCTAAAGCCTCACAAGCTTCTCTAAAAGTTGACATGACAACACCAGACACAGTTCTTAAATCCGTATAAGAGCAACATCCTTTTTGGTAAGTTAGTAATAATCGGAGGTAAAACAACTCACCACATGTTGGATGTACATATGCCAGCCTGCAATAGAATCTAATTAGGATGTTATGTAATCTAATTAGGATGTTATGTAATCTTATTAGGATGTTATATAATCTGTTAATCTATATCTTGCTGCTTACTTGACAAATACCTATTCCAAAAATTCCAAACACATAAGATTAACGCGCAACGCGCGTCATTTTATCAACCTAGTTAAAATATGTTTCTTAAGTTCGCAATCAGAAAGCTAGGATAATGTATTGATAGATTAAAACTGAAATAAATTAATTAATACATGGTCCCTTTTATTCTTTTAATGAAGTGATATGAAAAAAAATAGATATAAAAAACGTTTATTAGAGAAATGTTTAGTTGTTTACTACATATGTATGATGAGATGGGAGTATGGGACAATTCCCGAAGAAAAGTAATTCCTCCATGTAGTTAAATTATATTTCATAGGAAGTTTTTTAAAGGTATATTTCATAAACACTGCCAACTAAGACATAAGAACATTCACATCCTATCCACCATTTTTCACCCTATAATTTAACTAAAAATCATTCTTTTTAAAATTTATCTTTCATTTTAAAAAACTTCTCACATCTCATCCACCATTTTTATCTTTATCTTACTCGCAAACATATATTTTATTATATTTCTCGATTTTATACACTCACAATAATTTGGTGGAGATGAATAATAGCTTTTCATATATGAAAAGCTTGATGATGGATTTTTTAAAATATAAGGGTAGGGTAAACAAATGGTGGATGGGATGTAGTAAGTTTTTAGTATAATTTTTTAAATTTTAAAGATAGGGGAAGGTTTGATGGTTGGGTTGTGAATGCTCTAATACACTAAAAGTGTGAGGTCTTGAGTTCAAGTCTCACAAGGAGCAAGAAATTCGTCTTTCAAAAAAAAAAAACTAAGACATCCAAAAGAGGGCGCTCAACGAAAACAACACTTACATATGAATAAAATTACACCAATCTGTCTATAACACGACTTTACATCTACCTCTGATCCTATACCAAAAATACCCGAAGGACTTCACTTTGCAAATGATGTTACTCACGTGCACCTGTTTGTTATCGAACTTCAAACTATTATGCGCCTTCCACAAACTCCAGCAGCCTATAATGACCAGCCCTTGGAACACCTCCTTTGCCCTACCGGTCAAGCCGGCATGATAATGAAGATCAAGCAAGTTACGAAGCGAGAAAGCAAAGATGTTATGATCTTGCACCAGGCACTCACAAATTGCCACAAAACCGAAGCTATCACACAAGAAGTAAATAGATGATCAACCGACTTCTCTCCCTCCCAACACAACGGAAAACCAATGTCACTGACCTGGACGTGTGGTGTTGTTTTTCCAATAAAAAATTTTCTTAAAACAAATCAAGTTTTTTTACTTTGCAAAATAAAAAAAAGTTGAAGATACAAAGATACAACTAAGGTTTTAAAAAACATAATATCTACTAATGTTACAGATTAATTCCGTATACAGAAATACAATACAAATTTAGTAATTCGTATATCTACTAGTGGAAGACTTGATAATCCTATCAGGGTACAAATCATGTCATACACATTCACCACCATCTAATCTCTTCCACTTTCTACCACCATCCATCATTCACCGCCATCATCTACCATACCATGTTCCATCTTTTATTGTAGTTTGGGGTTGTTTTAGGATCCAAGATTGTACAACTATTATCACAAATTGTTCTTGTTTGTATAAAAAAAATTTCTCCTTTTAGTTTGGTGATGTTCATCTTTATAGCCATCCTTGGTTAAGTTCTTGCATCACTAGGGCAGATAAGCCATTAATGACTTTTTAATCTCTTTGTTTTGGACATTTTAGCTTGGTGTGTTAATGACTTTAAGTAAACTATCTTTATATTGAAAGTGAATTTTAAATCAATCATCACTTTGTGTTTGTTGACTCAAGAATTCATGTTTTTACGTTTTTATAAAAACATGTTAAGTATTTTGAAGGAGTTTAGAGGTATGGGTTGGGTTAAGTTCTTGCTATGTTTGGAGAGGTTGTATACTCGATACGCAATGACTTGATTTAGTTCATTTATGCTATTCTTGAAGATATAACATCAAATCAAGACATCTATAGTAGCTAGTGGGCTAAATCCTTTATAGATTTTACCTTTTTTGAACGGCTAAATTTTTTTGTCACTCGTGAGATTTGAACCCCTCATCACTATGAAAGGCCAGGCCTAATCCAACACATTGATATCAGAACTAGGCTAAAGGCCCTTTGTTGTTGACAGATATGAACGGTAGTTTCATACTTGTTGCGGGTTTAATCTTAACCATAGTTGTCAATAGCGAATAATGAGCAATAGCGACAAGCCACCTATATGTTGCGTAGCGACAACGAGGAAATAGCCCTTGTTGTTTTATGTTTAGGGATAAGCTGATTTTTTTAAGATAAGGAAGTAATATGTTAAAATTTTATTTTTTACACCTAAATTAGATATGTGAAGAAACACCAGTCTAATAATCAAAATATAACAATGATAATGAACTAATAATGCAAAGGAACGAGCTTCTTATTTATCAGGATAAGTTACAAGACACTGTTACAAGATTATTACAGCGTTTCGACTATAATCTATCTCTCACAGCTCACAATATGAATTCTATTCCTTGGTTTTTCCCCTTTTCTTCTGGTGACGAAGGGAGGTATTTATAGGCTGCTTAAGTAGCCTGTGATTGGCTGTGAGGAGCATGGCAGCTGTCTTGTACGATTGTGGCCGTTGTTATTTTCTGCGCTGTCTTCCTTTGATTGGTCCACGTGTCCTGACGTCGTCCTTTTCGTCCTTTCTTGTACCTCGTACTGGCAGGAGATCGTGGAGCAGGGTGTTCTGGCCTGTGATTGGTTGTTGGCTCTGCTCCTGTCGGGTGACATTTGTCCTTTTTTGTAGTTGCATGCGCCGTCTTCCAGAACGCCACGTCATATTATTGTGCTGACGTGCGCGCGGGTTTCTTTCCTGCGCGTGTGCAGGTACCTATCTCTTCAAGTCCCCCTAGTCCAGTGTGTTGTTTGCGTAGCATGCGAGACGCTGGACTCAGTTTTGTGTCGTGGGGCATTTTTTAAGAATTGCGCGTTGATTAGGCGGGGGAAGCTTCCTCGCGGTATTGTGCAAGTGGGGTAGGTGTGGACGCCCCCTAATTAATGTGCACATCAGTTCTGTCAGATCGCGTGGGTGACGCGACTGATTGGTAGCCGAAAAGTCTCTGACGGTTGTACAAACGTCAGAGACGTGGTGGGCCCGGGTTGTTTTGTCTTCTTTACATTGCGACGTGTCTTCCATTGGTTGGTGGGCATTTTGAATTTCGAAAAACCGTCAGGCTACGTGTCTTCCACGTGTGGCCTTCCTATTTAAACCCTCTTTCTCCCTTAACCTTTTCACTTTTTTCATACTTATCCTCAAATCCTCTGTTCTTTTCTCCTCGGCGATTTTGTATTCTTGCGTTATCTTCCTGACAATATTTCTTGTTTTTGAGTCATGGACCACATTGTTAACATTCCCAGGAAGAAACGTGGATCAAAGAAAGGAGATGACGGTTCAAAGAAGAAACCGCCCCACGCTGGGGAAGTGACGGCGGTTTGGAGTAAAGGAGAATTTAAGAAGTTTAGGAAAGGGGTTGGCTTTCCGTCTTCGTATGGGGTTTCTGCCTGCGCTGGGGCCGGGGTGAAGAGTTTCCGGGAGTGGAAACCTAAATTTTTCTGGATTAACCAGGGGGTTATTCCCATTGAGATGAGTAGGTTAGACCCAGCGGAGGGATTGGGTAATACGGAGTTGATTCAATATAAGGATCAGCCGTGGTTTAATACCTTGACCAGCCATCCCGTTGACTTATGCGAGATCCCTGAACTTGGCCTTGTGATGGCTGGGATGAGCATAAAGTATGAGGTGGAGGGTCGCAATCCGCACTTGACTGAAGATGGTAAAGGTTAGTAGTTGATCGTCTTTTTTCTTCTGCACCTGCGCGGGGTGTATTGTGTCATTGATTTATTTATCTCTTGCTTGCAGAGGTAGAATGCCTCTACAGCATGCTGTTAGGCGGGGATAACATGGGGTTCGCTTTTGAGAAGCTGGCGGACAATGAGCTGTACATATTGGAGAAGGCTTGGGACACACTTGTCCGTCCCAAATTGGATAGCGCGTCGCAGGAGGCTACAACCGCGCCGCTACTCATTACTGAATCCGGTGAGTCCTCGCCACCTTATGAGAACCCTTCGCCCGTCAACATGTTTGTGCGGACGGGCTTACCCTTACTTGTGATATCTAGTGATGAGTCTTCTGACTCGTCTTTGCTTTCGCCAATTGCGTGGTCTGCAGGGAGGCAAGATGTGCAACAATCACCTGCGCGCGCGGATGATGACAGCGAGGAGACTATCGATGAAGACCCTCTTGTGCATCGCATCTCCAATCCGCAGGCGAATGTGACCAGAGGTGAAGACTATTTTTTTGTTTTAAACCACGAAGTGGTTAACAGATACTTTGAAAATTACCAGCCTTTTGAACGAAGCTACGTTGAACTTTCAGATGCGTTCGTTCAAGGGGAGTCCGTGATGAAATTGACTGAAGAGGTTCAAGGCGCTATGCTGACGAAACCTGTCACCGCGGGGCCATCTGAGGGTGGAGCCATTCCTGTTGACGCGCCCCGCCATAAAAAGCGATCTAGGCGGTCAAGTAGGGAGAGGAGAGCCAGCGGGGAGTTGACATCGCCCGTTGAGAAGAGAGTGAAGCTGGACACGCTTGTCCGGTCTGTGGAGGAAGACTTGTTAGGTGAGTTTGCTACTTGTTTCTCCCTTCCTTTCCTTTTTATTTGCTAATGACCTTGTGTTTTTTATAGCTTCGTTGTTGGGCACCACCGCGCCAGAGGATGTGACTGCTGCTCCCATCAATAAGGAGTTTGACACTGGGCCCATCAGGCCGACGTCTCTGAAGAGCGGGTTGAGGAGTCTGCGCCTACTGATGTGCAGGATAATGTGTTGGTCACTTCTGTGTTGGCGGACCCGCCCTCTCCCCTTCGCCAGTCTTCCCCTGTGTAGGGATCAACGCCACCGCGCCTGCCAACGCCACCGCGGTCGCCATCGCCTGTGCGACTCCCTACTCCTCCGCGGAATGATCCGGAGGGTGATGAGGGAAGGGTGTCGCCGACAGATATCAGTGAAGGGTACGGTCATGGCGTTGATATGACCATTGATGATGATGAGGAGAACGAGAAACGGGTGACAACGGAGCCGAATCCCAGTTCTTCAGGTGCGCGCCCAGCTGGGGGCGGGGAGTCGTCCAGCGGCATTTTTGTGCCTAACTGGACGTTAACTCCGGCTGCCCGTTTCTTGAGTGTGGAGGAGTGTCGTCAATTCTTGGCGAATGTTATTCCTCCTGGTGAGCGCGAGCACCAGGCCACGCGTCCACGCGGGGACCTCATGGATGACCATATTCTAAGTGTGGCCAACATGTTATCCACTTCTGCTGAGATAGTGCGGGAGTGGGGGTCCATGGCGCATGACCGTCACAGATTTCATCAAGATTTACAGCGTGTGACGGAGGAGCGTGACCGCGTGCAAGCGGAGCTGAAGCGTGCTAAGTGGGACGCCGTTACCTTTCGCGAGGAGCGCGATAAACTCCGTGAGCACATCTCTGAGAGAGAAGAGCAATGGAGAGTTGCTTGCGCGAAGGATAACGCGAAGATGGAGGCGACCAAGAAGCGCATCAGCGAGATTGAAGCTCAGAGGGATGAGACTTGTAAAGAGTTGGACGTGCAACGGCGGCTGGTGCAGCAGCACAAAGATAAGTTGATTGAGGCCCGCGAGCTTTTCAAGGAGAAGGATCAGTTGATCGCTGACTTGCGTGAAGGGCATGATGGGCTGGACAAGGAAAACTTGTCCCTTCACCGGAAAGTGCTTGAGCTTGAGGGGCAATTGTTGGAGGCCCAGAATGAGAAGGATGTGGCAGAGGAGGACCGCGCTTGGGTCCTGGGATGTTGTGTCCCCGAGGTATGTTCCTCTTTTTTGCATTTGTCTTCTCACTATTTTGTGTTTGTTTGTACTAACTTTGTTTCTTGAGTATCGTGCAGGTCGCCCATCATGTAAAGAATTGCGCGCAGACGCGTCAAGCTGTGGCCGCAGTGAACGCAGCTGCGAAGCTTGTGGGTCGCAAGGCTGGCTTCATTGAAGGGTACCAGCATGCGCAGGATGGGAAACCTTTGGACCAATTTCCCCTGTATAAACAAGACCTGGATGCTGTGTTTGCTACGAAGGCCGCGGAGTTTGATGAGTTGAAGTACGAGCTGGTGGACTTCGTTGTAAGCCACCGTGACCGTCCCAGCTGCTTTGAACTCAAGGAATCATTTGACAAGGCCGGCTTGGTGCATACGCGTCATGAGTACGCGAAGCTGAAGGCGAGTGACTTAGCGGCTGAGATTCAGGCGGAGGGTGGTGAGCGGTTGAGCCTGTCTGGGTCAGACGATGATGATTTTAGTGATACATCTTCCTCGTCCAAGAAATGAAGCTGAATATTTTGTCTTTGTATTTAACCTTGGCTGTATTTGTAGCTCCACTTTTGATCTGCTTAAACAATATGTAATGGTTTTATGTTTATAAGTATTATTGAACATATTTATTTTGTCAATGGCAGTTTAGTTTATTCCTGCCTTGTGTTAATGTTCATATGCCTTGTTATTATTTCATAGCTGTTACTTTGCGCGTCACATTTTTATCGAAGCGTCCGCGCAGGAATCCAGTAGACATAGGATTTTAAGTAATTTTAAGGAAATTACAGATGTACTCTATGCAATTCTGATGTTTAAGGTGCGCGTTGTGTTTTAACTATGCGACGCACCATTTTAAAGAAATTGATTCAATTTCTAAGTTTAGGGTGCGCGTTGCATCTTAACCATGCAACGCGGAGTTTTAAGGAAATTGCAGATTTTCTCGATGCAATTTCTAAGTTTAGGGTGCGCGTTGCATCTTAACCATGCAACGCGCAGTTTTAAGGAAATTGCAGATTTTCTCGATGCAATTTCTAAGTTTAGGGTGCGCGTTGCATCTTAACCATGCAACGCGCAGTTTTAAGGAAATTGCAGATTTTCTCGATGCAATTTCGAAGTTTAGGGTGCGCGTTGCATCTTAACCATGCAACGCGCAGTTTTAAGGAAATTGCAGATTTTCTCGATGCAATTTCTAAGCTTAGGGTGCGCGTTGCATCTTAACCATGCAACGCGCAGTTTTAAGGAAATTGCAGATTTTCTCGATGCAATTTCGAAGTTTAGGGTGCGCGTTGCATCTTAACCATGCAACGCGCAGTTTTAAGGAAATTGCAGATTTTCTCGATGCAATTTCTAAGTTTAGGGTGCGCGTTGCATCTTAACCATGCAACGCGCAGTTTTAAGGAAATTGCAGATTTTCTCGATGCAATTTCTAAGTTTAGGGTGCGCGTTGCATCTTAACCATGCAACGCGCAGTTTTAAGGAAATTGCAGATTTTCTCGATGCAATTTCTAAGTTTGGGGTGTGAGCACATATAAAATAAATGAAACTGCTATATTTCATTTCATTTTTAAGTGGCGCAACGGCCTTCGTTACATCATGTTTTGCAGTTACATATAGCACTTTCTTAATTGCGCCGCGTTCCATGTTCGGGGAACCGGTTTGTCTTCTAACGTTGATAGCTTGTAGGCCCCTTTGCCGAGGACTTCTTGGATGCGGTACGGTCCTTCCCAAGTTGGGGTTAACTTTCCTTGGGGAGGGCTCCGCTGGCCTCGTTGTTTCTCAAGACGAACTCTCCGACCTTGAACGCTTGGGCTTTGACTTTGGTATTGTAGTAGCGCTCTAGCTGCTGCTTGTAATTTGCCTCTCTTATTGCTGCTTCATCGCGGCGTAATTCTACCAAGTTAAGGTTTGTGCGCAGCTCCTGGTCATTATCTGTCGTGGTTGCGGAAAGTACTCTCGGGGATGGGCATCCAATCTCCGCGGGTATCATGGCTTCAGAGCCGTATGTGAGGCTGAACGGAGTTTCACCGGTGCTCGTTTTGGTTAGTGTGCGATTAGCCCATAGCACGCTCGTTAATTCCTCTGCCCAAGCCTTACCTTTCGTTCCCAATCTGGCTTTGATGCCTTCCACGATGCTGCGGTTCGCGCGCTCAACCTGGCCGTTGCCTTGTGGATGCGCGACCGAGGTGAAGGTTGGTTGGATGTGCAAATCCGCGTACCATTTCAGTAATCCCTTATCCGCGAATTGAGTCCCGTTATCTGTGACGATTGACATGGGCAGCCCGAAACGGCAAATGAAGAATTCCCAAATGAACTTTTTCACATGGTTAGCCGTGATTTCAGCCAGCGGCTTGGCTTCGACCCATTTGGTGAAGTAGTCAATTGCGACTATCAGGAATTTCCTTTTGCCTGTCGTCATTGGGAAAGGTCCCACCAGATCAATTGCCCATTTTTGGAATGGCCATGCCGAAGTTACTGGTATAAGTTCATTCTTTGGACGCAGGGTGTTGGGGGCGTGCCGCTGGCATGAGTTGCATTTGCGGATGATTTTTAAGGCATCTAGGTGCATGCCCGGCCAATAGTATCCCGCGTTCATGATCTTCGCGACCACCATGCGCGGCCCCGCGTGTATCCCACATATCCCTTCGTGTATTTCTCGCACCAAATAGTCCGCATCAACTGCATCCACGCACCGCAGCAATGGCCCCAGGTATGACTTCCGATAGAGCACTCCGTCTTGTATTTGGTATTGTAGGGCTTTGTGCTGTATCTTTCTGGCCTCGGCGCGTTGCTCTGGCAGGGCGCCGTTGGTCAGGTAGGATGTTATCGGAGTCATCCAGCTGTCAGCACCCGTTTGGATGACGTTGACCTCTTTGGGTGGTACAGACGGTTCGCTCAGTGTTTCGATTCGGACCTCTTTTGCTAGATGGCTGAAGGTTGTAGAGGCCATTTTGCTTAGAGCGTCCGCCGGCTTGTTCTGACTGCGTTTGATGTGGTCGATGGTGCAGCTGGGGAAAGTAGCCATGAGTTCCTTGGCGCGTTGAAGGTATAAAATCATTGAGGGTTCTTTAGCCTCATATTTCCCGCTGATCTGACCGGCGACCAACATTGAGTCGACGTGCGCGAAGATGTGCTTGGCGCCTAGCTTGTGCGCAATGCGTAGTCCAGCGAGGAATGCTTCGTACTCAGCCTCATTGTTGGTGGCTTTGAATTCGAGCCTTATTGCGTAAGTGAATTCCGCTCCCTCTGGACTGACCAAGCGTATCCCCGCGCCAACGCCATCCTCGTTTGAGGCCCCATCTGTGTAGAGGTTCCAGATGGCCTTCTCGTCATTCGATGGTTGCGGTTCTTGTTCAGCTTTGCATTCTTCTACTTTTTCTTTTGGTACTTCTGCTATGAAATCAGCCAGTACTTGTCCTTTAATCACCGGGCGCGTCTTGTAATTGATGGTGTGCTCACCCAGCTCAATTGCCCATTTTGCCAATCTCCCAGAGACTTCTGGCTTTGATAGGACATTGTTCAGCTTGTAATCGCTCAGCACATTGATGGGATGGCCTTGGAAATAACGGCGCAGCCGTCTTGATGCATGAACGAGGGCTAAAACTAGCTTCTCCATGATGGTGTATCTGGACTCCGCATCTGTTAGTACTCTGCTGACGTAATAGATAGGCGTTTGGACCAGCTTTCTATCTACCATCAGTACTGCGCTCACCGCCTGCTCTGTGGCGCAAAGATACATCGTTAGGGGCTCCCTAGGGAGTGGAGCGGTGAGCGTTGGTAGGTCCATCAAGCATTCCTTCATCTCTTGAAAAGCCTTTTCTGCCTCCGGTGTCCATTTAAAATGGTTCTTTTTCAAACAGCTTTTCAGTGTTTCGATGAAAGGAATGGATTTGCTTGCGTGATGCGACAGAAAGCGGTTGATCGCTACAAGGCGTCCATTCAGCGTTTGAACCTCTTTCAGGGTGGATGGGGAGGGCATTTGCGCAATGGCTTGTATTTTTTCGGGGTTTGGTCTGAACCCATCTTTGGTGACCACGACCCCCAGAAACTTGCCTTCTTCCATCCCAAAAGCGCACTTGCTTGGGTTTAGCTTCATGCAGATCGCTTTTGAATGCTTGAAGGTCTCTTCAATGTCTTTTAGCATCTGATCCTCTTCCTTGCTTTTGATGACTAAGTCATCAACATAGACTTCTAGGTTTCTCCGATCTGCTTGGCGAATGCGCGGTCCATCAGTCGTTGATACGTGGCTCCAGCGTTTTTTAGGCCAAATGGCATCTTTGTGTAGCAGAAGACTCCTTTATCTGTGCGGAAGGCAGTTTTGTCTTCATCTTCACGTGCCATCTGTATTTGGTGGTAGCCTTTGTAGGCGTCCAAAAAACACTTGAAGCGGAACGGGGCTAGAGAGTCTATTTTCAAATCGATTTCTGGTAGGGGATAGCAGTCCTTCGGGCATGCTTTGTTGAGGTCGGTGTAGTCTACACACATCCTCCATCCGCCATTGCTTTTCTTAACCATGACTGGGTTCGCGACCCAGGTTTGATATCGTGTTTCCCTCAAAATGCCTGCCTTTAACAGTTCTCCAACTTGCTCATTCATTGCTTGAGTTTTTTCAGCACCCATACTTCTGCGCTTCTGCGCGATGGGTTCTACAGAGCGGTATGTGTTAAGCTTGTGTTGAGCGAGTTCGCGCGGAACACCGATCATGTCCGACGGTTGCCATGCGAAAACATCGATATTTTTGCGGAGGAGTTGTTTCAAAAGGTCCCTGATATTTTCGGAGATTTCTGGCCCTATTGTTATGGGCTGCTCAGGGAACTTTGGGTTTAAGATCCACTTTTCTGGTTCAGTGCGCGGGCAAGGCTTCAACATTTTTGCTGGGTGGGGCTCCGTGGTCATGGCGCACTCTCTGTTAGCCCATACAATGGCTACCCCGTTTGGAGTGGGGAAACCGATCGCGCTATGCACGGTGGAGGTAACCATGTTGTAGGAAGCCATGGAGTCCCTGCCCAGGATGATATCATATTTAGACTTGGATGGGATGACGAGGAAGGTGACCTCTTCTGTTCGCGACCGTCCCTGCGCGCCTAGAGTGAGAGGGAAGGATATTTCTCCGAGGGGTGTCACAACCTCGTTGGAGAATCCCATGATCGGCGAATTGATGGGGCGCAGGCGCTGCTTATCCTCCTCGTCCAGGAGGTCAAAGCATTGACCATACATAATGTCTGAATTGCTGCCCGTGTCCATGAATGCTCTAGTGGTTCTGTAATGGTCAAAAATGGCTGTGACAATGATTGCTTTTGTGGCCGACGGGCCGCCTTTGACTATGGGGAAACACACCTGTTGTTCCCTCCATTCTGCTGTTGATTCAGTTTTTCGTTTCTGGCTTCGGTGCCCGCTGCTGTGTATCATCATGCTTATATTCTTTATCTTTTTGGGCGGAGGACCCCCCGCTTGTTTGCGCTCGACGTTTTGCAGCAGGTGGCCGAGCTTGCCGGACTTTAATGCATCTTCAATGGCTTGCCTTAGTTGATAACACTTATCGGTGTCATGACCGATGTCTTGGTGGTATGCGCAAAACTTGTTGTGGTCTAACCCTTCGCGCCGCTTGATGACCTTAGGTTCTGGGAAGTCAACGTTTTCCGTTGCTAGAACTTGCGCCGGTGTTTTGGTTAAGGGGGTCCAGTTGTTGTGACTCCTTCTGTTGGGCTTGTGCACAAGCGAGGTGTTGTGCTGGTAATCTTGTGACGCAGAAGGCTTTGGGGTTGTCTGGTCGGCTCCCTGAAGCCTCGTCCAGACATTGCCCTTCGCCCTCCTGTCATGCTTGTTGTTTCGGTTGCGCACTGCTTGCGCTTGTGTATCTGTGTACTGTGGTGCTTGAATTCTGCTCCAGACGGATAGTTCTCTTTCTGTCTTCGCATAATTTTTAGCGCCACACATGATCTCTTCCCATGTATTTGGCATGCCTGTGCATCCGGCCAGCGTGCGGATCAGCGAGTCACATCTGACTCCTTGCGTAAACGCTGCTTTCATAAGCTCGAATCCGATTGGACCAATTTGTAAAGCTTCGCGGTTGAACCTGGTGATGTAATCCTCGATGGACTCATTATCGCGTCTTTTGACTTGCAAAATGTCAGTGGAATCCCGCTCGATTCTTTTGTTTTGACTGAAGTGGTCCAAGAATTTATCAGTCAGCTCTTTCAGATTATCAATCTTTCCGTTTGGTAGGCTGTCGAACCATACCCGCGCTGCGCCCGTGAGCGTCTGCGCGAACATGTGACACCATGCTGGCAAGGTCCACCGCGCGCATTTTCCTGCGACCTCGAAACTTCGTATATGGTCATCAGGGTCGCCGGTGCCGTCAAATTTTCCCAATGTGCTTGGCATTTTTGTTCCGGCGGGCAGTATGGCGAGTGCGATGCGCGGTGTAAACTTTGATTTTTCACTGAACGAGGGGGGGTAATATGGTTTTGTTAGGTCGTCTTCTCCGGACGACAAGTGTGCTCGATCAACGGTGTTGGTCAAGTACTGGCTTGTGTCACGTTGAAAACGACTCTGTGACTCGTCGGAGTCTTCCCTCCATGTTGGGTCAGTGTTATGGGTGCTTCCGCCGACGTGTCCCGCAGCTCTGGACGGCCCTTCTGAGATAGCGACAGGCCTTCCTTCGCTGAAGGACAGGGCGCGGGATGCCTCTCTCAGATGTTGTTCTTTAAGCTTGTGCATGAATGCTTGCTTCAGAGCTTCTTTCTGCTGCGCATACCATACCTCCGGGCTAACCATCGGCGTAGTATGAGCGGCAGGTGAGGTCTGAAGGTTATCAGTTGCAAAATGGAATGACGGGGTTTGCCTTGTCCCGGAGGACGGGGTGTGGCCCACGTCGGTGATGTGAACTTGCTCTTCCACGTGGCTGTCGGGCTGGCTGGTGATTGCCGGAGCTACACCAGTGTCGGACGGGCCTTGTGGAGAGTTTGTGTTGATTGGCAAAGAACTCATCGCTGGTGTGTTGAGAGATAGAAGTTTTTAAATTGCTGTTCTTGATAACTCAATAGACGGATGGCGCCAATGAAGAAACACCAGTCTAATAATCAAAATATAACAATGATAATGAACTAATAATGCAAAGGAACGAGCTTCTTATTTATCAGGATAAGTTACAAGACACTGTTACAAGATTATTACAGCGTTTCGACTATAATCTATCTCTCACAGCTCACAATATGAATTCTATTCCTTGGTTTTTCCCCTTTTCTTCTGGTGACGAAGGGAGGTATTTATAGGCTGCTTAGGTAGCCTGTGATTGGCTGTGAGGAGCATGGCAGCTGTCTTGTACGATTGTGGCCGTTGTTATTTTCTGCGCTGTCTTCCTTTGATTGGTCCACGTGTCCTGACGTCGTCCTTTTCGTCCTTTCTTGTACCTCGTACTGGCAGGAGATCGTGGAGCAGGGTGTTCTGGCCTGTGATTGGCTGTTGGCTCTGCTCCTGTCGGGTGACATTTGTCCTTTTTTGTAGTTGCATGCGCCGTCTTCCAGAACGCCACGTCATATTATTGTGCTGACGTGCGCGCGGGTTTCTTTTCTGCGCGTGTGCGGGTACCTATCTCTTCAATATGTAAGAACAGTTTCAGGTTAATTATGATAAATATTTAAAGTTTAAGGGTCCCAATGTAAGTTCGTAAATTAGAAAAAAAGAGGTAGTCATTCTTTCAGTAACCCTATTTTTTTTAATTCGCCTCCATCATCGTCTCCATTCCTGAAACTCTTTCCTCGCCGTCAGGGACTCCAATCACCACAGATAGGTATGTCTCCATCTCTGCTCTACCCTATTTTGTTGAATCCACATATGTTACACGAAAAAGTTATTTATTAAAAAAACGCTTGACGCTTTTTTTGATATATATTTTTTTTTTTTTTGCTCAAAATGCTTATTACACGCCCTAAAATTTTCATAAAAAATAAGTTCGTTACATATGGTTTATAGGGCTTTCACTCTAACTTGGGTTTCCTCCATATACTTTCACTATATGTGTATATATATAACAAATAAGGTTTACGCACTTATAAAACATTCTATTGTATATAACCATGTCTTTATAAATCAAGTTACGTGATCCATCAAGATAGAGAGGATAAAAGGATGGTAATAACAATTTGAACGTATTTGTGGGCTTTAAGCTATGCATTAATCATATATGCGTGAAAAGTTTAAAGTAAATGAATCACTAGTTCACTACGAAAAGAGATAGTGAATGTATACTTGAATGCGTGTGGTGACGTTATACATCAATGTGTTAAAGTTGTGTATTGTGTTAAAGGTAAAGCCTCTACTACATAGCTGCCAATGTTATGTGGTACTTGTAAAAGTTTTGCATAAGTTCGTTAAATGTGTGCAATGTTGAAAAGCATCGAATAGACATTAGAAGAGGTGTATTAGAGTTGAGTATTCTTCTTTGTGTTAAAGTTGTCAACAATGTGTAGACTAATGCCTATATCATAATAGCTCATAATTAGGGATCATTATTCAAGGTTGTGCATCAATATGTTAAAGTTGTGTGTAAGTGTGTTAAACATGTGCATTAATATATGTTATATGAAAACACTTCATTTTTAAGTATACATTGAAATTGATAAATTTCACTCATAAGAAATTGTGGTAGAATTGTGTTTAAACATATTTCGTCCATACATCACTCATAAGAAATTGATTTTAACGATTATATATTTTCATAAAAGAGGAAATAAAGATATATTATTTATTACGTTTCACCAAAAATGTTTTAAATATGTGTCATTTGCATGTAAACTAGATCAAAATCAACTATTGAATTGATAAATTTTGATGTGATTAAAAAGTTGGGGAAAAGCGCATAAAGCTCTACGCTTTAATCTTATAAATTTTCGGATATATATATCAACTGTTATTAGACCATAAACAATAAGGAAACCCAAAAACCTCTAAAATCATGTCCAGTCAGCTACCACACATCAGAAAAATACTCATTCTTTAAAAACACTAAAAACTCACCTAATAACAAAAACTAAAAACATTACCACATCATAAACCTCTACCAATAATAATATCCCAATCCCCCACCCGGACCTGTCTCTTTAGTTTTTAAAGGTTTTGTGATGAGAAACCTCTAATAAAAACTTCACGTAAAAACCACCCCACAATAACCTTCCTACTAAAAACCTCTAACTCATCCTTTAAAACCTCTTTAAAATTTATTATTGGTGATGCTCTTATTATAAAAATTAACCAAATTAATAAGAAATGCTAGCTAAAAAGCGAATTCCACTAATTCCAAGTAATTGTTAGGTCTATTAATTAACCTTTCTTTCCAAGACACGTGTCAATTCTACAATCTTTCTTACCTGATTTATCTATATTTTATCTACATTTCCATTTTAACATGTCATGTTCCCTTGTATGTAGGCATATATGATATATGTAAAAAAGAGAGATATATTATTATCCAACTTACGAATGAAAATACCTTTTTCTAAAAACCTTTTTACTCTAACTACCATCTAATCAATATCAGTGTGTATTATATGTATTTGTAAAGATTTTAATTCACTATTTTATTAAGGGACAAGCACCAATACCATTACAGAATACAATGCCACAGACAATGAAAAATACTAATTGGTTGATTTTATTTGATTTTCTAAATTTCTTTATAAAAGTAATAGTTTTTCTTAAAGGTATTAATAATCATAATAATATTACTATTGTTAATATAGCAATAATAAGAATGATGAAAGTAGACCATCTACTCATAATCATCACTACATTCCATTGATTACAAGAATTTAGTGAATGACTTTCCCCATCAAGCAATCTTGGGTTGGGGAAAAGCATCTCTTTCCCTATATTCCATATGTTTTAAACATGGTATCTTTCTAGTCCATGTAGGAGTTGATTCTTTTAGTTATATATATATTATATATATATATATATATATATATATATATATATATATATATATATATATATATAGGGGCATGATCAAATACAAAGTAATATAAACGTGCGAAGCGTGCGAAGGATCACTTTGTACATGATAATTACGTAATGATAATTACGTAATGCCTTCATGAACATACAAAAACATTACGTAATTATCATGCACAAATGCATGATAATTACGTAATGATAATTACGTAATGCTTTCATGAACATAAAAAACATTACGTAATTATCATGTACAAATATCCTTCGCACGCTTCGCACGATTCTCTATTTTTGTAGAATAACCGCACCTATATATATATATATATATATAGGGTAGGGTTCCTGTAAATTTTGTGTAGGAAGTGTAGAAAGTGTTTTCAACCATTAGATTTAAAGATGGGTGGTGGAGATTAAAAGATGGGATGTGTTTAAAATCTAATAAATATATTATAGGAATTAAGGGTAAGATCGTTGTCACACCCTCAAATTCCACATGCAGGGTTTTACCGCGAGGCGCGTGACACACCAGGATCTCAGTCAACGATCACAATAAACATACAACAAACATGCATTCATATATATTTTTAAAACCAAAATATCATGCTTTGAGCCGTAAACCAGCAGCGGAAGCATTTCTTGTTTACAACCAAAAGACATATCATTGTTTACAAAACATTGTTTAATATGCTTCAAAATATTAGACGCTGTGCATGACTTCGTGCGCCTAGCCGATTGACTGCTACCTTAACGACTGAGAAAACATGCCAAAAATGTCAACATATAATGCTGGTAAGTTCACAGGTTTTCTTTTATAAAAGTGTTGTTACAAGTTCACATAGATCATTCCCGTTAATACTATGTCATAAGAACGTTAGCTAGACGTTAGGTGTTTTTACTACTACGGTTGGGAACCCATTACTAAACATGTACCAAAAGATGAATCCAGCCCAGATTGACTGGGTTACCGATGCCTCGATAACCCGAGAGTTAGAGACAATATGCACCCGCCCGGCATCCCCGCCGTCGAGTGGGGTTTGTGAGGCCCAATAGATCTATCCACATTTCCCTCGTTGTGCATCCCCGCACGTTCATGGTTTCCCCCTGGGACTTTCCGTAAAAGCCGTATAGTAACATAAAGTGCCCATAGTATAACATGACCTTTAATAAGTTCGTACGTAGCATGTTTCTCCCCCGAAAGCAAAACAGTAAAAGTGGGGCTGTGAAACTCACCTTAGATTGCGTTACTTGAAAACAGTTAAGTAATTATGCTATAATAGTCCCAAATAGCGGCGACCTATCATAAGATGTGTATAAGTACCCGGACTAATAACCCGCAGGTTAACTAGTCCCCGAATGTCCAGACCATAACCATAAACGTTTGAAAACACCTTTGACTGTTAAACCGACCGTACCAGAAAAGACTCGACATCCCATTGGTGCCCCCACATCTCACGTGTTAGACAAATACAAGACATCATGCAACATATGCAATTAAACATTTAATACGCGCAAGAGTTCACCTAGTCTAGCATAATGTTCAATTAACGCATAAACAGGTCCGAACACGTGTTACTAAGCCATTGGGTGTATCCCGGGGTTCCTATCATGTTCCTAGGTGTCAAATCATGTTCCGGGATGTCAAAATACGTTTACGACAGCAGTACACGCGATTAGGAAACTTACATGCGATTAGGAAAAGTCAACTAGTGAATAGGGAGGTCAAACTGGAGAGTAGGGTGCTATTCGCCTGATGTATCAGGCGAATAGGCTGTAATCGCCTGATACATCAGGCGAGTAGAGTCCTATTCGCCCCAAGCACTGCTGTCGCGCGTTAAACCCTCCAAATCATATCCGAAACATGTAAAAACACCCAATATCAAAACTAAACTATTAGCCAACCCATTCCAAGCAAAAACCCCCAATTTATCTCTGCTCTAACGGGCTCGGTGCGATTATTTCCAAAAATGGCAAAATACTAGGTTTCATTAACTATGAAATCTTTCCTTAAGTAGTAAAGATCATATCACACCTCCTACAACTTGCAATTCATCATCCCTATGTTATAGCATCATTCTAGCATGATTTCTAACCATAAACAAGCAATGAATCATATCATAACATCCTAATTCTTTAACAATCACCCAAATGGGTCAAAATGCATACTTTCATCTAAACACTATCTAAACACTATAACAATAGCTTAAACTCATAGATAATCATCCAAACAACTCCTACACATCAGAAGTACATCAAATTCATGGAAACATTCATGTTATAATCACCAAAAATCATCATATGCATCAATACTTCACATATAGCAAGTATTATAGTGTAGACTTGTTTTAGAACTCATTTCCAAGGTTTTTAAAGACTCATTCTTATCAAAATAAGGTCTGGACTTTTGGGGAACCAAAACAATAACATTAAAAAGGTCTAGGATGAAGAACACACCTTGGATTTTATCAAAGAAAGGTGTATAAGCTTGGAAATGGTGAGTTTTGAAGCAAAACAAGTTCCAGAGGTGTTTCAAGGTGTGTGGGAGGCTTAAGATCAGTTAGGGTTGCACAAATGGTGTTTGGGGAGTCAAGGGTTGTATTTATAGGTGTTTTGGCTCGTGCACATCAGATCAGGCGAGTAGGAGAGCAGTTCAGGCGAGTAGGGCTTCTAATCGCCTATATACTGGCGATTAGAGCCCTAATCGCCATCATGCTTCCTCTACTCGCCTATACAGGTGGCGATTAGGAGCTCTCCAGGCTCCTAATCGCCTGTATGGTTCCAGAACGGGTTTTTGGCACGTTGAACACTATTTTAACACATATAAACACGTATTCACATACCGACAAGTCACATAATGATTATAAACACATAATGCACGATAACTAACACGTTTACATCCGTTCACCAATTCCCGGGACTCGAGACTTGCGTGTGTACGTTAAACCCGGCGATTCCACGAATCACCAATCCTTGTACACATGGTTATGGACCGACTCCCGATGATCCCGCGGATCATCGTAACGACTCCCGATGATTCCCAGAATCATCGTAACGACTCGACTGACCTAGTTAAGTACGTAATATGCATGACTCGCTAAGGTAGACTTACTAGTTTAGTCATTGTTACTAACCTGAGTTTGCTGGGTGTCACATCATCCCCCTGTTGAAAGAATTTTCGTCCCGAAAATTGCTCAAGGCCAAAAAGGAAGAGGTGAAAGAGAAGAAAAATTTTCCAGTTGCCACATCATCCCCCTGTTGAAAGGAATCTCGACCCGAGATTCATTCAGCTTCAGTAGAGACATGTCTTGATTCGAACGCGCACTTAGGAAATAGATGGGGATACTTAGCTTTCATCTGATCTTCCCGTTCCCACGTGAACTCCGGTCCACGATTTGAGTTCCAACGAACTTTAACAATGCGGATTTTACTCCGACGAAGGCTACGGATCTTATAGTCGAGAATTTCAACCGGTTCTTCCACAATACGCAGACGATCATCCACCTTGATCTCTTCGAGAGGAACAACCAAAGATTCATCCGCCAGACACTTCTTGAGATTAGAGACATGAAAGACATTATGAACATTACTGAGTTCAGCTGGCAGATCAAGCCTGTATGCTACCGGTCCAATCCGTTCCAGAATTGCGAACGGTCCCACATACCGAGAATTCAATTTGCCCCGCTTCCCAAAACGTATAACGCCCTTCCACGGAGATACTTTCAATAAAACCCTGCCGCCAACCTCAATCTCTAAAGGCTTGCGACGACGATCAGCATAGCTCTTTTGACGATCCCGAGCTGCTGCCATGCGGTTACGGATTTGTACGATCTTCTCGGAAGTCTCGTACACAAGTTCCGGGCCGGTGAGTTGACTCTCACCCACCTCGGCCCAACAAAGAGGAAACCGGCATTTCCATTCGTAAAGAGCCTCGAACGGAGCTGACTTGATGCTAGAATGGTAGCTATTGTTGTAGGAGAATTCCACCAATGGTAGATGACTCTCCCACCCCTTGCCAAAATCGATCACACATGCCCGGAGCATGTCTTCTAGTGTTTGGATTGTCCGCTCACTTTGACCGTCAGTTTGCGGATGATAAGCTGTGCTCATGTCTAACTGAGTACCCAGAGCCTTATGCAAGGATTTCCAGAAGTTAGAGGCGAACCGAGAATCACGATCAGAAATAATAGAGACAGGCACCCCGTGCCGAGAAACAACTTCCTTAAGATATAAACGTGCCAAACGCTCGAGGCCATCGGTTTCTTTGATAGTGAGGAAGTGCGCAGACTTTGTTAACCTATCAACAATGACCCAGATCATGTCACAACCACTGGGCGATTTCGGGAGTTTGGTCACAAAGTCCATCGTAATCCGCTCCCACTCCCACTCGGGAATTTCAGGCTGTTGCAGAAGGCCGGACGGCTTTTGATATTCAACCTTAACCTTGGCACAGGTCAAGCACTTGCTCACGTATGAAGCTACACCCGCCTTCATGTTCGGCCACCAATAAAGTATCTTCAAATCTTGATACATCTTATCGGAGCCAGGGTGAATGGAGTACCGGGACTTGTGAGCTTCATCAAGAATGAGCTCCCGTAAGCCCCCAAATAAAGGGACCCAAATACGTCCAGCGAAATAATGTAGGCCATCGGACCTGAGCTCAAGGTGACTATCAGCACCATGCATGGTTTCAGCTTTAAGGTTTTCCTCCTTCAAAGCTTCTTGCTGTGCCGAACGGATTCGGTCGGGTAAGCCGGAATGGATAGTGAGCTGAAGAGCTCGAACACGACGAGGTTTAGCGGTTTCCTTCCTGCTCAAGGCGTCTGCGACCACATTCGCCTTGCCAGGATGGTATTTAATAGCGCACTCGTAATCATTAAGAAGCTCGACCCAGCGACGTTGTCTTATATTCAACACCTTCTGATCAAAGATATGCTGGAGGCTCTTGTAATCGGTGTAAATAGTGCACTTGGTACCGTACAAGTAATGCCTCCATATCTTTAAAGCAAAGACTACTGCACCCAATTCCAGATCATGGGTGGGGTAGTTTTTCTCATGAACCTTGAGCTGACGAGAAGCATAGGCAATGACCTTCTCGCGCTGCATTAACACACAACCGAGACCCCGGATAGAAGCGTCACAGTAAACCACAAAATCGTCCGTGCCTTCAGGCAAGGACAAGATAGGAGCGGAACAGAGTTTAGCCTTTAGCATCTGAAAGGCCGACTCTTGCGAATCACCCCATTCGAACTTCTTGTCCTTCTGGGTAAGCGAGGTGAGGGGTTGAGTGATCTTCGAAAATCCCTTGATAAAACGACGATAATAACCTGCAAGACCCAGGAATTGCCGCACCTCAGATGGCGTCTTTGGTGCTTCCCAGTCCTTGATGGCTTCTATCTTAGCTGGGTCAACATGAATTCCTTTTTCATTAACTACATGACCAAGGAACTGGACTTCACGCAACCAGAAGCTACACTTAGAAAACTTGGCGTACAACTGTTCCCGCCTCAGGAGTTCCAAAACAAGACGCAAGTGTTCCTGGTGGTCCACTTCGTTCTTGGAATAGACTAGAATATCATCAATGAAGACAATCACGAATTTATCAAGACAGGGCTTACAAACACGGTTCATCAAATCCATAAAAATGGCGGGCGCATTGGTGAGACCAAAAGGCATGACCAAAAATTCGAAATGGCCATAGCGAGTTCGAAAGGCGGTCTTCGGAATGTCAGCTTCTTGGACCCTCAACTGATGGTACCCCGATCTCAAATCAATCTTCGAATAGAAACTAGAACCCTGACGTTGATCGAATAAATCATCGATGCGAGGAAGAGGATAACGATTCTTGATGGTAACCTTGTTCAATTCACGGTAGTCGATACACATTCGCAGGCTTCCGTCCTTCGTCTTGACAAACAGAATAGGGGCTCCCCATGGGACGAACTAGGTCGGATGAAACCCTTCTCTAACAGCTCCTGCAACTGGTTAGACAACTCCTGCATCTCGGGAGGTGCAAGACGATATGGGGCTCGGGCAATAGGAGCCGCACCTGGAGTAAGCTCAATACTGAATTCGACCTGACGATAAGGCGGAAGACCAGGTAAATCTTCAGGAAATACATCGGGAAAATCACGGACGACAGGAATATCTTCAATCTTATTCTCTTCCTCTGACGAAACCGAAACAAGTGCCAGAATGGCAAAATACCCCTTCCGAAGATACTTATAGGCTTTCATATACGAGATAATACTCAAAGGGACCCCGCTCTTCTCACCATGCACCAACAGAATTTCTCCATCAGGGAGAGGAAGTCGAATGACTTTATCAAAACAAACGATCTCAGCATGATACAAAGACAACCAATCCATACCCACGACAACATCAAAACTACCCAAGGTCACCGGCATAAGGTCAATAGGAAAAGAATAACCCGACAATTCAAGGCGACACTCCCTAAGGACGTGCGTCGCTTCGACTTTCTTACCATCAGCCAATTCTATCAAGTACTTAGCTTCTAAAGGTGTAGGTACCCTATCAAGCAATTGACTAAACCCAAGAGATATAGAACTCTTATCGGCACCGGAATCGAATAAAACCGTAGCATAGCGATTTTCAAGAAGAAACGTACCAGTAACAGTGTCAGGATCCTGTCGAGCCATGCTCGAACCAATCGCAAAGGCGCGAGCATTCCTGCCTCCGCCCCCGCTGTTTCCATTACCCAACCCGTTCTTCCCAGCCTCGCCCTGCTTCAACTTGGGGCATTCACGCTTGTAGTGACCAAGCTAACCACAATTATAGCACCCATGTTTACCCTGGTTTCCCTGGGGAGCAGTAACCTAAGGAGCCGGAGTAGGTGTAGTAGGTGGGTTCCGGTTACCCTGAAGATTAACCCTGCAATCCTTTGCCTGGTGCCCAAGCTTATGGCACCGGTGGCAGCGGTTCCTGTCCTCACAACGATCGTTGTGGTGAAACCCACACCGGTCACATTTCGGCAATTTCCCAATATAACCCCCCGGTTTCTGCTCAGTCGAGGGTCCCCCAACATCAGACCTCTTCACCTGCTGAGGCTGAGCTGAAATCGAGCCTTTACCCACTCCTTCCCACTTTCGTTTGTTGCTCTCAGGAGCCTTCACAGCAGCGCCTCGGGGAGGCAAGACTCCTTCAGTCACCTTCATATTGGTCAGCCTGTGAGCCGACCGAACCACCTCAGAATAAACAGTAAGATTCCCCGCAGCTACTAACCCTGCAACCTCCGGCACCAACCCAGCAACATAGTGTTCAATCCTCGAGTATTCTGGTGTGTGCAAATCAGGGCACAACACCGCCAACTCATTATGCCTAGAAGTGTAAGCTTCAATCTCAGACCCCACTATCTTATGATTCCAGACCTCGTGCTCAAGCTTCTGGATCTCATCCCTCGGGCAGTACTCGTTTTTCAGAAGCTGAACGAACTCTGTCCAGGGCATAGCATGAGCTTCAACAATTCCCATGGTTTGGGTGGTGGAGTTCCACCAAGTCAGAGCTTGACCCTCCAGGGTCGCAGAAGCATATTTCACCCGGTCGCCTTCCGGGCAACTGCACATCGAGAAAACCGACTCAATCTTCTCCAGTCAGCGGAGTAGTCCCACTGCCCCTTCAGTTCCACTAAAATTGTGGGGCTTGCAATCCATAAACTTCTTGTAAGAGCACTGGGGTGGAGGGGGATTGACAGCACCACCTGGAACAGACACACAGGTGAAAATCAAGAAAAGGTACAGTACCCTAGAACAAGGTGGTTTAGGTGGGAATTGACGTACCACCCATAGCATTATGAGCGGCTTGGAATGCAGCCAAGGCAATGTTCATGTGCTGCTGCATCAGGTTGTCCAACTCCGCTTGGGTCATATTAATGTTTCCACGGCCACCGCCGCCACCACGGCCGCCTCTGCGACCTCCACGAGCTCCCGACATCTTCTGTCACAACATGAAACAAAAGATTTAGGCTTGCCCGTGGTACAACCCATTAGGAATTTTAAGGAACTAGACCGAGCCCAGTTCGGGTCCATCCGTTCGAACACAAAGTCCACTAGGGCTCCCATGCATCACAGTTTATAATCTCGTGTGCACCCGACATGATAAACTGTTCTACATGGTCCTCCAGGCGTGCTTTAAGTTTGAAGTTCAAGTCACCGAACACTAGCGCCCAATCATGGTATTATTATAAGTATAAGTATAACATAGTATGCATGAGAACGAGCGTGTCCATTAGGGCATAGAAGGGAGATGTCCGAATCCCCGGACAGATCTCGGGAGTATGCCGAAGCTGCCCCAATGTACACCACCGTCGAGAAAGTTCAATAGTATATCGTTCGCCTCCGACACCCCCGACAAGTCATATTGTTACTCACATGTTAAGACTCGACTATCTGTGACCGTCTAGTGTGTGCGACTCAGTTATAGACTAGACTCCACATGTAGTCCTAGTTCACTATAACCGTTGGCTCTGATACCAATCTGTCACACCCTCAAATTGCACATGCGGGGTTTTACCGCGAGGCGCGTGACACACCAGGATCTCAGTCAACGATCACAATAAACATACAACAAACATGCATTCATATATATTTTTAAAACCAAAATATCATGCTTTGAGCCGTAAACCAGCAGCGGAAGCATTTCTTGTTTACAACCAAAAGACATATCATTGTTTACAAAACATTGTTTAATATGCTTCAAAATATTAGACGCTGTGCATGACTTCGTGCGCCTAGCCCATTGACTGCTAGCTTAACGACCTGAGAAAACATGCCAAAAATGTCAACATATAATGCTGGTGAGTTCACAGGATTTCTTTTATAAAAGTGTTGTTACAAGTTCACATAGATCATTCCCGTTAATACTATGTCATAAGAACGTTAGCTAGACGTTAGGTGTTTTTACTACTACGGTTGGGAACCCATTACTAAACATGTACCAAAAGATGAATCCAGCCCAGATTGACTGGGTTACCGATGCCTCGATAACCCGAGAGTTAGAGACAATATGCACCCGCCCGGCATCCCCGCCGTCGAGTGGGGTTTGTGAGGCCCAATAGATCTATCCACATTTCCCTCGTTGTGCATCCCCGCACGTTCATGGTTTCCCCCTGGGACTTTCCGTAAAAGCCGTATAGTAACATAAAGTGCCCATAGTATAACATGACCTTTAATAAGTTCGTACGTAGCATGTTTCTCCCCCGAAAGCAAAACAGTAAAAGTGGGGCTGTGAAACTCACCTTAGATTGCGTTACTTGAAAACAGTTAAGTAATTATGCTATAATAGTCCCAAATAGCGGCGACCTATCATAAGATGTGTATAAGTACCCGGACTAATAACCCGCAGGTTAACTAGTCCCCGAATGTCCAGACCATAACCATAAACGTTTGAAAACACCTTTGACTGTTAAACCGACCGTACCAGAAAAGACTCGACATCCCATTGGTGCCCCCACATCTCACGTGTTAGACAAATACAAGACATCATGCAACATATGCAATTAAACACTTAATACGCGCAAGAGTTCACCTAGTCTAGCATAATGTTCAATTAACGCATAAACAGGTCCGAACACGTGTTACTAAGCCATTGGGTGTATCCCGGGGTTCCTATCATGTTCCTAGGTGTCAAATCATGTTCCGGGATGTCAAAATACGTTTACGACAGCAGTACACGCGATTAGGAAACTTACATGCGATTAGGAAAAGTCAACTAGTGAATAGGAGGTCAAACTGGAGAGTAGGGTGCTATTCGCCTGATGTATCAGGCGAATAGGCTGTAATCGCCTGATACATCAGGCGAGTAGAGTCCTATTCGCCCCAAGCACTGCTGTCGCGCGTTAAACCCTCCAAATCATATCCGAAACATGTAAAAACACCCAATATCAAAACTAAACTATTAGCCAACCCATTCCAAGCAAAAACCCCCAATTTATCTCTGCTCTAACGGGCTCGGTGCGATTATTTCCAAAAATGGCAAAATACTAGGTTTCATTAACTATGAAATCTTTCCTTAAGTAGTAAAGATCAGATCACACCTCCTACAACTTGCAATTCATCATCCCTATGTTATAGCATCATTCTAGCATGATTTCTAACCATAAACAAGCAATGAATCATATCATAACATCCTAATTCTTCAACAATCACCCAAATGGGTCAAAATGCATACTTTCATCTAAACACTATCTAAACACTATAACAATAGCTTAAACTCATAGATAATCATCCTAACAACTCCTACACATCAGAAGTACATCAAATTCATGGAAACATTCATGTTATAATCACCAAAAATCATCATATGCATCAATACTTCACATATAGCAAGTATTATAGTGTAGACTTGTTTTAGAACTCATTTCCAAGGTTTTTAAAGACTCATTCTTATCAAAATAAGGTCTGGACTTTTGGGGAACCAAAACAATAACATTACAAAGGTCTAGGATAAAGAACACACCTTGGATTTTATCAAAGAAATGTGTATAAGCTTGGAAATGGTGAGTTTTGAAGCAAAACAAGTTCCAGAGGTGTTTCAAGGTGTGTGGGAGGCTTAGGATCAGTTAGGGTTGCACAAATGGTGTTTGGGGAGTCAAGGGTTGTATTTATAGGTGTTTTGGCTCGTGCACATCAGATCAGGCGAGTAGGAGAGCAGTTCAGGCGAGTAGGGCTTCTAATCGCCTATATACTGGCGATTAGAGCCCTAATCGCCATCATGCTTCCTCTACTCGCCTATACAGGTGGCGATTAGGAGCTCTCCAGGCTCCTAATCGCCTGTATGGTTCCAGAACGGGTTTTTGGCGCGTTGAACACTATTTTAACACATATAAACATGTATTCACATACCGACAAGTCACATAATGATTATAAACACATAATGCAAGATAACTAACACGTTTACATCCGTTCACCAATTCCCGGGACTCGAGACGTGCGTGTGTACGTTAAACCCGGCAATTCCACGAATCACCAATCCTTGTACACATGGTTATGAACCGACTCCCGATGATCTCGCGGATCATCGTAACGACTCCCGATGATTCCCAGAATCATCGTAACGACTCGACTGACCCAGTTAAGTACGTAATATGCATGACTCGCTAAGGTAGACTTACTAGTTTAGTCAATGTTACTAACCTGAGTTTGCCGGGTGTCACAATCGTCAATATGTGTTTTAATTGAGGGTATCAAAGTCATTTGTATCAAAATGTTTTGGAAACTGTTTTAATGCTCCTACATTAATGACTCTCTCTCTCTCTCATCTAAATATTATTATAGATAGTTAATATTCAATTCTCTCTCTCTCTCCCTCTCTCTCTCTCTCTCTCTCTCTCTCCTACATTCAAACTCAATTCATCTTCCAAAAGAAAACGCAATAACACCCACAATATCTTACGCGCCGGTTTGTATTTATATTTTATAGTCATCTTCAATCCAACTTTTGCACGTGTTTTTAAACCTCCAACTAGAAGTGTTATAAAACACTACTAATTCGCATCTGTTTAAAAACACTATTGATTCGCATATGTTTAAGAACACTACTTATTTGCGTCTATTTAAAAACACAACTGTTTTGCACCGCGTTTAAAACACTATTGATTCGCATCTGTTTAAAAACACTACTAATTTGCGTCTGTTTAAAAACACTACTGATTTGCGTCTGTTTAAAAACACTACGTTAAAACACTACTTGTTACTACGTGTTAACAAAAACGCAGCATTTAGAAAATCTTGTTTTTGGTATGAATAATTCGATTATTATAAGAAGATGAAGATTAAATCTGATTATTATAAAAGTTACTGAGATCATGTAGGAATTAAGAAGATGTTGTGAATCAAGTTGAAAAGAAAGAATAATTAGGGGTGTTTGGGATTGATTATTCAAAACAGATTATGCGTTTTGGAAAAGCAGGGGTAGAACTGCTTATAGATTATTGCGTTTTGGTAGCCTAAAAAACTGATTATTTGCGTTTTCAAAATGCAATCCAAACACTAAAAACTGATTATCTGTTTTTTCAAAACGTAATAATCTAAAAATCAAATTCAAAATGCAATCCCAAACACCCTATTAGTTATTTAAGGATAATAAATCTCCATAATCACTAGAGGAAGTTGCTAAAAAAGTGGGATTGATATAATTAATAAAATGGTTAAAAAGTCTAAAATGCCCATCATCTCAAGTTTTAATTAGTTTAATCCAACGGTTGAAAACACTTCATACACTCCCTACACAAAACAATTTTCCTACCGGATCCTCTACGGTAAGGTTCCTGTAAGAAAATTGATTTGTGTAGGAAGTATTTTCATCCATTAGATCTAGAAATAGATGGTTGAGATTAAAAGTTTGGGTTTGTTAAGATTATACTAATTGTATTTTAATAATTAAGGGTAGGATGGTCCAATATGTGTTTTAAATGAGGGTAGTAATGTCATTTCTTGTATTTTGATATCGAAACCATTTGACTTTCACCCTTAAATCATGCCCCCTCTCTCTCTCATCTTAATTTTAATCTTAAATATTATTAGTTATTATAATCTCTCTTATACATTCAAACTTGTTCATCTTCCAAAAAGAAAAAAACAAATGGAACCACAAAACTTTCTTTGCACTAGTTATTCTTCATCTTCTATAATAGTGGGTTTAAAGTAATACTGTTTTCTTTTTTTTGCTGATCTAACCGAATAATAGTGTTTTTTTTTACTAAACATGATTCGTATCTGTTAAAACACTTCTACTGTTTTAAAACACTTCTATTGTGTTTTGTTTCAATATAAAACACTATTGATGTTATTATAAAACACTCCCGATGATATTATAAAACACTCCTTATTAATGCATACTAGTTTCTCTTTCATTATAAAACACTCCTAACGTTATTATAAAACACTCCTGATGTTAACATTCTGCCATGACTTGAATAATCGAAAAAGTGATAGAGATGGGTTATATGTTTAAAGAATCAAATAAGTTTTTGGGTATTGATCAACTTATTTGATATAAATATCTTATGATTCTTATGAAAAATAATGAATAATTAGTTAATTTAGGATGATTAATCTTCATAAATATCTAGATGTTAGTTGCTAATTTAATGGGTTTGTAATAAATAAAAAAATAGACAAAAAGTCTATAATGCCTTTCTTCTAAAGATTTAATCAGATTTGATCTAATGGTTGAAAATACTTCCTACACAAAACAATTTTCCTACTAGATCCTCTACTTATATATATATATATATATATATATATATATATATATATATATATATATATATCATTGAAAACCTAATACAATCACTACAAGAATTTCTTTAGTGAATGTGAAAAAACTATTTTAGTACCACCTTGAATTTCTTTAACAAGTGGAAAATTAACGTGGCTCTATAATATATAAACAAAGGCTTTAAACCCTCTATTGTACATCTTCAATTTGAGAACTTATAAAAAATTATGATTATAACTTTGTATGTTTTGAAATTGAAGAGTTAAATGCCAATTTCGTCCCTGAGGTTTGGGCCAGCTTGCCACTCCAGTACAAAAGTTTTTTTTTTTTTGCAATTCCTTCCGTAAGGTTTGGATTTTTTTGCCAAATTCGTCCTTTTCACTAACCCAGTTAAAAAAGCTCGTTAATGTCAGGGGTAGTGTTGTCTTTTTACCTCAGGGACGAATTTGGCATTTAAAATTCAACCTTACCTCAGGGACGAATTTGGCATTTAACTCTTAATTTAAAATAATTGTTAATTAAATAATTTATTATGAATTTATAATGGTTGAAATAAGTTAAATTGATAAAAAATAATAATTAATAAAACTTTTTCCAAAATTAAAATTTAGTTTTATAAAGTTTATTAGTTTATAAGTCTAAAACAATTTTTGTAGAATTTTTATAAACTGTTTGGTGATATTTCTAGAATTTTTTTATTTATATATAAATAAACTTGTAATATCCGATTGTATATATGCTATTATAACCCGATTAAACATGCACCCAACCTCTGAAACTTGCGACTAAGAAAGCCCCTCTATCATATTCACCTTTCCATCACTAGAACTCTTCGAATTTGAAGCTTTGGGGTCACGACTTGTGCTTAGATTTACACCATCATTCGGTAACATTTAATCTTGATTATCTGGTCCCTTATGATCGATTTTTTATAGAGTTTAAAGGCCCTATGTTTCTGTTTATTAACTGTATCAAAAACATTTTCAACTGTAACGATTTAGGGTTAGGGTTCATATCAACTTAATTTGGGGAAGATGACATAGATCGTTATTATGTAAAAAGTTTCTAAGCTGAGATAAAACACCAACAGACATGTGGATCAGATGGTATTCTGTTTGTGCATTCATACGCTTGCTCTTGGGTTCGAAACCGAGCTACAACATTTTTTTATAAGCATTCATTCTATTATTTAAACATACCATATAACGAATTAAATCTGAAACCATCTTGTTCTCAAGGTCCGGACCAACTGGTCTGGGCTTGTGATTTAAAACCTCCAAACCGGGTCAGACCCAGGTTCGATCCTCCCCAACAACATTTTTTTTAGTTATCAATTTTCCATGTTTTCTTTATATATTTTGATTAATAATTCTATAATATATTTAAAATACCTAATATGACTTATAAATTCTACAAAATTTATTTTATGATATATAACTAATAAGTTTTATTATATAATTTTTATTTTCAGAAAATTCTTTTATTTAATATATATAATAAATATTACAAGTTTATTTATAAATAAATAAAAAAACATCTAGAAATATCACCAAACGGTTTATAAAAATTCTACAAAATTGTTTTAGACTTATAAACTAATAAACTTTATAAAACTAAATTTTAATTTTGGAAAAAGTTTTGTTAATTATTTTTTTTATCAATTTAATTTATTTTAACCATTATAAATTCATAATAAATTATTTAATTAACAATTTTTAAATTAAGAGTTAAATGCCAAATTCGTCCCTGAGGTAAGGTTGAATTTTAAATGCCAAATTCGTTCCTGAGGTAAAAAGACAACACTACCCCTGACATTAACGAGCTTTTTTAACTGGGTTAGTGAAAATGACGAATTTGTCAAAAAAATCCAAACCTCAGGGAAGGAATTGCAAAAAAAAAAAAAAAACATTTGTACTGGAGTGGCAAACTGGCCAAAACATCAGGGACGAAATTGGCATTTAACTCGAAATTGAATGACTAAAAGATATGCAGCCAAAATATTTCCCCTTAGACTACATTATAAACTACATTATAAAGAGCCAAATATGGCTAGGATAGTAAAATCACCTCATTTTTAAAATGACATGTCAAAAGTCTTATGCTTAAAACCTAAATGTCATAAAATTCTTTATCTTTCTACCCCTTTGTGCTTCAAGAGGCAATACATTGAATCTAAATTAAATCATCAATTTAATTTAGAGATTAAACTGAGTCTCTTTGTTTCCCCTGAATTGAAAGGTAAAGAATTTCATGACATTTGGGTTTACTATGTTTGGCTTGACCCAATTCAACATTTTATGTTATTAATCATTGTAGGAGTGTTGTTTTTTTTTCTTTCAAAGTATTCGGGTTTAATTGTGTTTTTATATGTTTCTTGTAGGTTGCTACATAACTAAGTCTTCAATCCTCAGGTAACATCTCGTGATCCAAAATTTGATTTTCTGATTCTCGGTAAAAGGCTTTTCTATCTGTTCATTTTTAGGTGCAGTTGAGTATAAGGCTTCAAATGTAAGATTCTCATTATTTGAATACAAAGAAAGGGTGTCTTAATTGCATTTTTAGCAATCTTAGTATATAAGAAAATTAAACATTAGGGTCAATTATCTTAGGGTGTATTTAATCTTTTACTTTTTAAGAACATCTTCATCATTCTCAATGTTGTATTGCATCAGGATAGAGTTGGTTTATTATCTTTTTTTTTTCTCATAAGTTGTATGTTTATGTGCAGAAGTGTAACAAGTGAAAGCAAAAGAACAAGGTTTGAAGACACGATCCTCATCGATGTTTGTATCTGTGATTAGGGGTGCAAACGAGCCAAGCCGTTCGTGAGCTACTCGAGCTCGGCTTGATAAAAGGCCTAAAATGATCTGAGCCTTACCGAGCTCGAGCCTAGCATGTAAAGCTCATTAGGCTCGTCGAGCATTATCGGGTCTTAGTGTAATATTAGGTTTTTTAATATTTAATAATATTTGTCACTCATTTAAAATTGTCTAGTAAACGAGGCCGAGCATCACTTATCGAGCTCACGAGACTAAACGAACTATTATTTATATTGTTTTTAATAAACATATTAACTAATTAATAGATAATAAACGAGCCAAGCTCGAGCTTTGAAAACAAAGCTCACGATGATAAATAAACTATCCATGATCATCACCTATGTTCATGCTCTCAATCTGACATACGTTTGTGACCTGATTATATTTGTATTCAAAACTTTGCCAAGTAGAAATTTGTCGTTGACTCCGCCGCAACGCGCGAGTTCCCCACTAGTGTGTGTGTGTGTGTGTGTGTGTGTGTGTGTGTGTGTGTGTGTGTAGGGAGGATAAATTGAAAACCCTCTTGAGTTAAGAAAACTCAAGTTACAAATTTCTTTTTTTTTTTTTTTTTTTTTTTTTTTTTGAAAAAATTACATAATGTAAGAAACATGTTTTTAAGCATTTTTAGTAAAAAACAAAAATAAAAAAAAAGTTTTTTTTTTTAAATTGATTAAAGAGTATTTATGGAATGGACACATTATCATTAGCTCCCCACTCCACCCATGTTTATAGGCTTTCCTTGTTTTGAATTGAATCAGGAGAAAATTTTCAAGTTATATCAAATCAATAGAGAAAAGTCGGTAATCAATGTAATGAAGAATTCTTCGCTAGCTGAGATTAAGGTCAACCCTAGCTTTTTAAGTAACTCATTGATATTCGAAGTCATTGTAGAGTTGTAAACCTTTTGGGTGTTTTTGTTTGGAATTACAGTCTTTTAGGGGTTTTCTACCATATTCTAGCTAGTTGTGGAGTCGACTTTAAGTGTGAAGTGTTTTGGAGTCCATTAAGTAATAACGCCATGACGTGATAAAATGTTTTGGTTTTGTGAAGTGTTATTCGGGTCTGGATATGGTTTCAAAATGTTTATAAGCTATAATTTTACTGTAAAAGATATGGTTTTCCAAGATGAATGCCATTTGTTTGCTATTTCATCTGTCATCCATATTTTACACATGGGAAGCATGTCAAAGATATGGTTTTCCAAGATGAATGCCATTTGTTTGCTATTTCATCTGCCATCCATATAAAATTCTTAGACATTGACTTGCTTGTCTTCTTTGATGTGAGTGTCAAGATTGGCACTCAAATTTACAGCTAAGTTATCCTAACTTGTTAATTAGATTTAATGTGTATGATTGATGAGAAGTGTATATGGTACACCTTCTATGTAGGAACATTATGGGTATGTTAGTGAAATAAATATAAATATAAACACAAATATACACACAAACACATATATACACACTAGTATGGGGTGCATTAAGTAGAGAAATACAATTGTTTAATAGTTTTAATATTTTTTATTATTTTTTTAATAAATAGATACTTTCATTCCGAAACAAAGAAAATTACATCAAGCTAATGGGCATGCGGGTAACAAGCTGCGTCGCCACCCCTTTCTGAATAGCAAATCCTAATCTACTAAAAACATAACCTTGCCCACCCGGAGCCAAGACACTACTATGAATAAAGAGAATGAATAAATAATTACATATGTAAAATTTATAAAATATTCATACGCTCTCAATTCAATATTTAGAACTGGCTGTATGGAATGTAATTCAAAACTATATATATAAGAATTTAGTTGTGTGAGGTTTTCGAGTTAGTTGATAATGAATGAAATGGTTAAGGATGTTTCTTGTTAAAGGGTCATAGTTTATGGTTTTTTAATGGTTTAATTGTAACCTTTAACTTGCTATCTTTTATATAACGAAGAAGAGTAACAATGAAGCTTTGCAAATGTCCAAAATCCAATCATGTTATGACATGTTTGATGGAGGCTTATCTTTAAATTACGACCAGGTTTCATATGTTAATACATTATTTTATATGTTTTCATAAAATAGTAACTAGGAGGTCTATGGTGTTTTTATTTTTTATTTTTAAATTAATTTATGCTCGAATAAAATATTTATGCTTTTACATGTAATAGTACTATAATCTTGAAAATGATAATTTTTTTTTTTTTTTAATTAAGTAGAATTTCATTAACATAACCGAGAAAAATTACATCAAGATAGCGGGCAGGCGGGCAACAAGCTGCGCCGCCACCACTTTCTGAATGACAAACCCTAACCTACTAAAAACGAACCCATGCCCTCGCGGAGCTGAGACACTGCTATGAATAACCTGCTGGACTCTAGTCAGGAAATGGATGGCTTCCGGTGCCAAGGAGCCAAAAGTATCAAATGTCAGGGGTATGAAAACGTGTTGGTTCTCCTCACAAGCTTTAGCATGTTTCTCAACTTTCTTCGTCTCTGCTTTCCTCACTGCTTGCCCTGCTACAAAAACCACTGTCCCTCAAACCAACCAGGGGAGATACACCTGTAAGGTCGACACAAGCGTGTTTCCCCCCGGCCCACCCAAACACAAGCAGGTCTGCTGGACGTAGGGTGGATCTCCCTTCTGCGGGGTCCGAGAGGAAATTCACAGGAGCCTCCTTTTTTGTTGAGATCCCAGCCCTTCTTAAAATGTCCCAAAGAACGTCCCGGACCCAGTCATGCCTATATTTGAAACCAGGCAACTCTTTACAGTGAACCGCGTGTTCCCCGTATTTGTCCAAGCATGCCTTACGACAAATCGGACAAACTTCATCTTCATGGTACATGGGGATCACCAAACGATATTTGAGAATTGCCCTATATTCAACCGCAGACATGATTTGGCCCAAACCTTCTATAGATTTATGATAAAATCTATAAATAAAAGTTAAAACACAATAAATCCTTTTTTAACACCAACCTTTTACAACTAAACACCATTTAAATGATAACATATTTCCTCTAAACCTCAACAATTCATTTTGTTTAACACCCAACATTTTTATAATAAAATTATACCACCTAACCTTCTACATGCAAGAAATTAAAACGAACACTACTTTTGTAGGGGACAAATGTCTATCTTTTTTTTGAAAAGTAAATGTCTATCTAATATAACAACCGGTATTTGATGTAAATATAGTATGAGTGTAATAACCGTTAAAAAGAAAAGTACCTGAAACAGCACATTATTTATAGCAAAATTATCATAAAAAGTATTGTTAGAAAAATATTTTCACTAACGATAGAACCCACGAAACCCATAAAAAGTATTGTTAGAAAAATATTTTCACTAACGAATGTTCAGCAAAGGAAACATCCTAGTGTAATTTCAAATGGATTACATGGGTCACTGATACTTTAGCGACGAGATTTTTAGTCAAGCAGTTTTGTAGTTATTGTTTGAAAAGTGTTAGCATAGTATACCTCACGAATCCGTCTGTAAATTGAAGATTATATTTCAGTAATTTGTTGGTAAAAGCACCTTACTTGCAACGCCGGCTTAGTTGCTGGTGATACTTTTGTTGGTCGACATCACTGGATAACATTTGTTGGGAACCATAGTCCATAAACGAACCAAGTTGTTTGTAAGCCACTCGGGATTTACTCGCTAAAAGCCCAAATCGAGCTGTGTTTGAATGAGCTAATTGAGTCCAAGCTTGAGCCTTAAAATAAGCTTACTTAAAAAAGGAACCCGAGCTCATGCTTCACTTATCGAGCTCGCGTGGCTAACAATATTCCAAACGAATCGAATTTTTATATAACTTTTATTTAGTATATCAAACATATATATGTACATGTATATAATATATTATATGTAAAATATGATAAAGTAATTGATTAATTTATATTATGTTATATTTAAAATAATACTTTAAAATATATAATAAGCGTTGTAAATATATGTTTTTAATTAATAAATAACAACTAGGCTGCTCGATATTGAAAAAACTTCTCTCAAGCCAAACTCAATGTTTAGAACTTTAGCTCATAACAAGTTGAATTCGAGCTCTCATAAGCTGAAAGAGCCGAGCTCGAGCCTAATCGTATTAAAAAAACTGATTTCTAGTTCTAATTTTGTAACCATATATAAATATTGGAAGTAAATCATATTTGGAGTAACCAGGACCATATGATTTTTTGGTAAGAAAACTGTTAATTCAGTTTTCAAAATATGTAAAACTACCCTATATCGTATGGTTTCACAAAACATAACATATAGAACACTCTAGTATAGAATAATACAAGTGAATTTAATGAAATAAAAATCTCCTTTAATCATCAATAATCATTATCCAAAACACCCTCTCGACAGTCATGCATGCATTAAATGTGAATTGTGAACCGTTAGAAACAGGCGAGGTTCACTGTAGGGCCACCAAAAATGAACTGATTCAAATATGTGTCGTACACTTCATCTAAATCAAACATATAAACATAACAATTTATTTGGAAAACCTATTGGTTATCTTTTCAAAAAAGTAAACATAATTTTCTACTTTCCAACAATATTAAAAAATCAATCCAGAAGGACATAAATAAAGATATTATTTAATTATTATAATATGAGGAGTAGCCATCTTGACAATATATATATAATATATAGTAAGATACAAGCTGTTGTTTTGAGGGAGATTTTTTGGTAGATCAATGGGCCATCATTGCTGCAGCAAACAGAAAGTTAAGAGAGGGTTATGGTCTCCTGAAGAAGATGAAAAACTCATCAAACACATCACTAACCATGGCCATGGATGCTGGAGTTCTGTCCCTAAACTTGCAGGCTAGTATTCATCTTTCTTATTCACTTTAACATGATCAAGCAATTTAATATTATAACAGTTAGAGTTTAGAGTTTAGGGTTTAGGGTTTCGGGTTTCAGATGAAATAGTGTTTCTTGGATGTCATGTTGTTGGATTGTAGACTTTTAATGATGGCGTTGTGACATTTGTAGTTGAATTTTCAGGGCTGCAAAGGTGCGGAAAGAGTTGTAGATTGAGATGGATAAACTACTTGAGGCCTGATCTGAGGCGTGGTTCGTTCACCGAGCATGAAGAGAGAACGATTATTGATGTTCATCGGATATTGGGGAATCGATGGGCGCAGATAGCGAAACATTTACCGGGTAGAACTGATAATGAGGTTAAAAACTTTTGGAATTCTTGCATCAAGAAAAAACTTATTGCTCAAGGTTTGGATCCAAACACTCATAACCTTCTTTCTCTACACCAAATCCCTATTCTTAATGCTAATAATAGTAAAAACATTGATTCCACAAAGCCGGTTTTCTCCATTATAAACAACACATCAACACAAACAAAAGATGCAAAAAAGGTCCAAACTTTTCGTCCTCATTCGGATGATAATGATCTTGCAATGAGTCATAATTTGTTCGAAAATTCGAGTTCAAACCTCAATTATCAAGACTACGATCTTACTTTGAAGAATGATATTACTTATCAATCTACTATAGGGTTTTCAAGCCAACATTTGGTTGAACTTGAAAATGCCAAAATGCCCATCTTTTTGCCACTACCATCTTCCACTCAACCACTTGATTTTGGGAGTACGGTGCAATCTTGGGCTGTTAACAAGGATCTTGGAGTGGCTTTTGAACCCGCAAGAAGACCAGAATCGTATCAAGAAATGTTGCAGCCGCCGATGGTCGATCAGGAGTTTGTGGACAAGGGTTGGATTTGAGAGGTGGTAGTGTGGACCAAAGTCAGACCAATGTGGATATGGGTTCATTTGATGGGTGTAACATTGACTTAGAGTTCATGGAAGCTGCACTAATGCCCTCAATGTATACTAATGTGGGAACTTTGGATCAACTTGCATGGGACTGTAATTAACTAGCTTAATTGGTTTATTTTTTTCTATTGTTTTAGAGGCTAAAGTAATAGTCTTTCTTGGATGTGTTCCTGTTTATAAAGCGTTTGTTATAACTAGTGATTTAAAAAACTTATTAGTCACATGGTTTCAGTGTTTCACCACAGGTGAACAATGACATTTAATTGTGTTTGTCATGTTTATGCTTGTTAAGAGGATAATATAGGGGTGAGATGTATGGTGAAAACATCAAAGTATAAAGGTTCCACATATGCTCATATTATTTATATACGTTACATAATAGATGAATTTCTATGGCTTTTCCCTATAAGAAACAACATTTTATTTACGTTTCGACCTTTACACTGATCATACACTAGTACACAAATGATTTTATGGTTCTATGGTAAGTTTTTTTAAGGGGCGGGTTTATATGAGAACCGCACCTTAAAATGAATTTGAACCAAAGAAATTGGAAGTGCACCTCCTCATCTATTTTAATAATTAAGAAAAAGAATTCAACCGCACCTCTAAAAAATGGAAGTGCACCTCCTATATGAAACCAATTCCGAAATTCCATCCTTTTCTCTAAAAAATTGGAACGTAACCTCTAATAATATATAAAATCAAACGGCTATTTATATTGTTATTTCTTCAAGTCTCAACAACTTAATTTATCTTCTTCAATTTCAAAATTTTGCTCCTTCATCACCTTAATTATCTTCTTCTTTAATTTCAAATTTGCTATTTCACTGTGCTTCACGTTTTATTTAAGGTATTATCCTATTTATTGATGTTCGATGTTAGTTTTTAGTTTTATTTATTGTTATGTATTAATTGAATGTATTTTGTTACATGTAGGTAAAAGTTGAATTAATCAAATTTTCAATATTTCATTCAAATCATCATCAAGTAAAGGTATGATAATTTTATTGCTGAATTTTTTATATTTATATGATTACATGTTATTATTCTGTTATTTGTATCTATATTTGTGTACAATATATGTATGAATGTGTGATATGTGTGTACGTGTGTATTTAAATACATATACAGTTAAAAATAACCCATTAGAGTATAGGTGTACAAATCTGTTTTTTTTTTTTTTTTTTTTTGCCAAACCGTTTTTTGTTTTTAACCAAACCGGCTATTTTAGTTGGGAACCAAAACCATTTTTTTAAACCGGTTCACTTAAAAAAAACCAACCCGAACACACCCTACCTAACACGTATTAAAATTTTATCAAATTTAATAGGTTAAAAATTTATCAAATTCAATAGGTTATTTAGCCTAAACAGTCTATTTTATAAGTTTGACAACTTCGGTGAAACTATTTTTGAGCAAAGAGGTTCCACACTTATGTGTATAATCAATAGCAAAATTGCAATAAAAAGAACAATAATTAATAGGGGTGCAAACAAGTCGAGCCGAGCTCAAGCTCAATTAACTTATGAGAGCTCGAGCTCAACTATAATTTCTCAAACTCGAGCTCGCCTCGTTTATTATTTAGGTGTTGATATATTAAATAAAGATAACATAAATAACATGCTCGGTTAAGCTCATGAGCTCGATAAGTAAAGTACATGATTAGGTTCATTTATTAACCAACTTCAAATGAAGGTAAATATTATTAAATATCAATAAACTAATATTCTGCTAGCCTTGATAAGGGTGAACGAGCCTGACGAGTTTTCACATGCTAGGCTCAAGCTCGATAGGCTCGGCTCGACTAGAGTTTTTTTACCAAGCCAAACTCGAATAGCTCACGAGCGACTCGACTTGCACCCCTAATAATTACCTTCAAAGTACTTTTGCAACCCCAACCCATGTTTTTTTTCTCACAATTTCTTAGTGACTATACAAATATGCAAACTCTAATAGTAAACTTACTACACCCATGACCAACAGAAATAACAGCCAAATCCCCCATTCATAAGTATAATTGGTACAAACTTACCAAACCGTTTTTTTAGTGGGGGACCAAAATTGGGGTTTTTTTTAAAGGTTTGGTTAAAAACCGGTTTCAACTAGTGAACACCGGACAGATACCAATTAGGGATGAGCATATTTTCCCGAGTACCTATACCCGTACCCATACCGTACCTGTACCGGTACCCGTACCCGTACCGATTTTGAGTACTCGGTATAGGTATCGGTACCCACTTTTACTGATTTCGGTATTCGGTACGGGTACGAGTAAAAATGGTACAGGTACCGAATTCTATATTCTATTGAATTTGATTATATGTTTTACTTCGTATTATGGTATTTATCGTATTCGTATCAACTTTACCTATTTGGTACATGTACCATATTGGTACCCGTACCAAAATTTTCAATTTGGTACCCGTATAGTATTGATACTCGTAATTGTTTACTTACTTGGTAACCGTACGAGTGCTCAAAAAAGAAAAAAAAATAACAAACTGGTACCAAACGGGTACCGTACCGAAATACCGGTACCGATACCCGTACCGTACCTATATATTCGGTACGGTACTCGGTACCCACTTTTGTTCAAATTCGGTACGGGTATTTTCGGTACGGGTACGGTACCGATCTCATCCCTAATACCAATCGACTAATTTTTGTATTAAATTTGGGGTGACCCAACTCTGTAGGTGTGTGTTTTGTGTAGGGGCTTGTTTGTTTTATGAGTGTTCATACATTTACATTATTTGTTTGTTTTTTTATATATTAAAGATGGATCGTGATTATTGGATGTACAAAACTTCACATACATCCAAAATTTACATGGAGGGTGTGCGAAGTTTTATTACGGCTGCTGAAGCAAATAGCGTGAATAAAGGAAATAGGTGGATTTGTTGTCCTTGTAGCGAATGTAAAAACTTTCAAAGATTTAATGGTACCGAAGATATAGAGTTTCATTTGTTGCAAAATGGTTTTATGCCAAGATACACTTGTTGGTCAAGGCATGGAGAATCACTTCTTGACTGTAGCACGTCGTCAGCCAATTTACACATCAATGACAGTACACATAACAATGATTCATACCTTGATGGCGATGATGAACATTTAAACGACGCCAGTGAAAATTTAAATGGAATGTTACATGACATGGAGGCTAATATGGGACATGATGAACAAGAAAAATTACAACACCTATTTGAAGATGCTGAAAAAACCGTTATATACCGGTTCTAAACTTAATAAACTTGATGCTGTGTTGAGGTTGTTTAACTTGAAGTCAAAAAACGGATGGAGTGATAAAAGTTTCACAAGTCTACTAGTGCTTTTGCATGATGACATGCTTCCAGAAGACAATGATTTTCCAATGTCGACATACCAAGCAAAAAAACTTGTGTGTCCGATGGGATTGGAAGTTGAAAGAATACACGCATGTCCGAATGATTGTATGTTGTATAGAAAGGAGTTCGCGAATGAACATAGATGTGTTGTCTGCAAAGCATCTAGGTATAAAAGGAAAAAAGAATCGGATGAAGTTGACGACGATGTGACAAAGAATGGACCACCTGCTAAAATGTTGTGGTATCTCCCTATTATACCGAGATTGAAAAGATTATTTTCAAACGAAAAAGAAGCAAAATTATTACGTTGGCATTCAGAAAAACGTGTAATTGATGGAAAACTAAGACATTTTGCAGATTCATCTCAATGGAGAAACATTGATACCAAGTATCCAGAATTTGGAAAAGAAATGAGAAACATACGTTTTGGACTTAGTTCAGATGGGATCAATCCTTTTAGGAACATGAACAGTAGTCATAGTACGTGGCCAGTTCTTTTATGCATATACAATCTTCCACCATGGTTATGCATGAAACGGAAATACATCATGATGTCGTTGTTGATTCAGGGTCCAAGGCAGCCTGGTAATGATATTGATGTGTATCTGTCTCCTTTAATTGATGACTTAAAAACTCTTTGGAGTTCGGGTGTAGACGTATATGATGCTTATAAGAAAGAACACTTTCAATTGCGCGCCATGATTATGTGTACTATAAGTGATTTTCCAGCATACGGTAACTTGTCAGGATATAGTACGAAGGGTAAGAAAGCTTGTCCTGTTTGTGAAGATGAAACAGATTCAATATGGTTAAAACACTGCAAAAAAACTGTATATATGGGACATCGAAGATTCCTTCCGGAGGGTCACAATTTTAGGAAGAAAACTGTTGACTTTGATGGAAGCATTGAGAAGCGAACAATGAGGACACGATTTGACGCATTTTCACGAGTTGAAAATCTAAAAACTGTGTTAGGAAAAAGACCTCGTGGTGAGAAACGAGTTGAGAAAGGAGTTGAGAAAGGAGCCATCTGGAAAGAAGATGGGAAACATCCGCAATCAAAAATTGAAGAATTAGTCTTAAGCTTGATGAAGAAATTGATTCACAAGATGGTAATGGCCCAGACTGAAATCGATTAAGGCGTCTCAAGGTTAGTTCACATCAATAACCAATAGATAGTTTTTACTTTGAGGGATTGCCTTGCATTGAATTCTCATAAATGATAAGTGTTTTGTATGAGCCATTTGAGGCTTTTAGAGGTTTTTAGGAAGCATAGTTTGTTTTTTGGTGTCGTTTGCTCTCGACCATTAAAAGTTTGGGCTTTGAGGGAATAATCTTGATGCTATAAGTATAGTTTTGCGCTATAACTGAAGACCAAACAAACCAAAGAACAAACATAAAAATGACCATTTGAACAATAAGGAATAGAGATGGCATTTTTAACTTGGCAACCAAATCCACTAATGCTTTGAAAATGGCGGTATAATATTTTTTAAGCTTCATTTTGTTAACGTCACATTATGTTTTGTTATGCAGTTTTTATGGATTGGGATACAAGGATTGAAGAGATCGGTTCAGGTTGCAAGGTGTATGAAGTGATTAGTTTGACATTTTTGGGTTGCAAAGTGCATGAAGTTAGTAGTTCGATATTTTGGGTTACAAACTTTTTTAGCCTAATCTGGAAAACATGTACCTATCTCAAATTGTAGACTTTTGTGTTTCGTTCGGAATTGTTCTGTTTCTGAATTGTGTTGTTTCTGAATTGTGTTTTAAATAATATTAGAAGTTGTTATTTCTATTTAGTATTTCCAGCCATATTGTAATGTGTGTTGGGAAATTTAATTGAAAGCTGCTGGATATGTACAAATAAGTTGCCATGTGTCAAAATATCATTGCATGTAGAGTCAAACATAAGTCAAAGATGTGGTGCTGTGGATTTATAA
Source organism: Ambrosia x helenae (assembly GCA_030844895.1). NCBI lineage: Eukaryota > Viridiplantae > Streptophyta > Magnoliopsida > Asterales > Asteraceae > Ambrosia > Ambrosia x helenae. Next base: position 100,939,251 of record CM061233.1, on the reverse strand, counting down.
AAATTATTATGTGGATGCTTAATAAATGCGGTCACAATGTTAAATGATGCGGTCAACATACAACCGCACTTCAAAAAGTTCATCTTTTGGTGCCTAATTAATTGATGCTCTATAATAACCGCACCTTCAATGTAAATACACCGCATCATCAATTGAAATCTGTACTAGTAGTTAACTCCACAATGGTTGGTTACAATGTTCAAGAAACAGTGTGATCATAAATGTCAGCTTTAAAATACATTAAAGAAACGAACAAGCTTAGGTAAAGTGGCTATGTGACGAATTGGTCCACGAGTTTGGTTGACTCATACTTGAACTAAGAGCATCAACAATGGGATTGGTTTGGACAAGTCCGCTTGAAGCAGACGGGTCACGGGTGGAAGCGGACGAGTGCCATTGTAGCCGTGGGCCGGGAGGAAGGGATTTGTTTGGCAGAGCGGATGGGTTTGGTTTGGAATATGGTGGACGTTTTTGAATAAATAAAAAAAAGGTTTTTTTTTTTTTTTTTTTGTGTGCGAGTATAAATTAAATAAAAGGAAAAGTAATAATGAGATGGAGGTTTGAAATGGTTTATGGTTGTAATAAAAAATGGGTTTGAAATGATCGATGCCGCATGCTAAGGTAGCGGTTTGAAATTCCAAACCCCCATATGCATGCATTATAGATGTCCTAAGCAATGGACCAAAAAATGATTCAATAGCCTACATGCTACACCATGCAACGACATGTCAAATCCTAATGTCCAAAATTCATTATAGATGTCCTAAGCAATGGACCGGGATCCGGAGGCCACGTCGGGGCGGGTCACCATATAGGACCGCCATTGCATGACCCGTCTGGTCGGACTGGGGACCGGGAGGTCGGACCGGAACCGTTCAGTTTTGGACCGGACCGGTTTCTTCTTGCTTTTTTTTTCCTTTATCATTAAAATATATAATCGATGATGAAGATTATGATAAGATCTGAAATAAACCTGCAAATGGAGATGAACAGGATGATGTTTGATGAAGATGGTCGATGATGAAGATGAACGAAGAACGATGATGAAGATGATTGATGAGGATGATGGTTGATGAAGATGAGGTTGTAGACAATTTTGACTTTTTGAGAATGTTTGGTAGAGTCAGCAAGACTTTATGGTAATTTCGGAATTTTTATGAAATTTTTTTTTTAAATTTTATGCTCTTTATGAATTTGTATATTTTTTTTTAATTTGTATGAAATATATATATTTTTATAATATTTATAATGTTGTCCGGTTCTTAAATCCGGTCTGACCGGTTCAACCGGTCTGACCAGTGGACCGGTAAACAGGCCGGTTCGACGTTCAGTCCGGCTCTAAAAACATTGGTCGAAACATATACGCACATTGCGTTTTGTTAACTCACAAAATTTAGAAAAAAACTTGAAATGAAAACTTACAAAAAATGAAAATATGAGTGACCAAAGTTGAAAGTAAAAAGTACTAAGGTTAAATTGCAAAAGATGAAAAATTTTAGGTTAAAGGTAAAAAAAACATCAAAGGGATTAAATTGTAAAAGATGAAAACTTTTAAACTAGAAGTGAAAAATAGAATCAAATGGATTAAATACTAAATATGAAAACTTTGGAAGTTAGAAAGAAAAAAGATTCAATTAAAAAAAACCTCCAAGCAAAAGATACAACACAGTTACACTAAGATGCATAAAGAAAAGCTGCTAATTGTAGGTATAAATAACTAGGTTTTTTACAGCGCGCGCTTCGCGCCGCGCATACAACAACCGCGTCTAAAGTCGAATATGCCTACCACCGGTTACCACCACTAATGACGACGGTTATCTCCATCAACCACCAACACAGGTCAACCATCACCGTCACCAACCACGACCACCACATCCCCTCTCTGTAAAAACAGATCTGTAACGGGCGATGATAGCTGCCAGCACCGACCTAGATATCCCTACACCCTGTTCAATATCCCAATCATCTGTTAATGTCTCTCTTCCATCTCTATCTTCTCTTTTCTCTCTATGTCTGTCTGTCTGTCTCTCGCTCTCTCTCTCTCTCTCTCTCTCTCTCTCTGTAAGAGGCGGATAATCAGACATCAAATGAGTCGTAGCTACTGATGACGATGTAAACGGCGGAGGCGATGGTGTGCTAATGGCGTATATGGTGGTGGCTGCTTCCAAGACCTGGACCTCTGGTTCCCTCTCTTGTATGTGTGGTCTTTAAAAGGTGCAGAGAAAATAAAGAATAAAAGCACCCTAAAAGGAGATTAGAATTACAAAAATGCCATTCAAATATGGAGGCGCATGTTATCACGAAGTGGCTATTCCTTTCATCGTTGTTAAATATATACATATAATTATAGCTTAAATAGAGTATTCCTCTTTTTGGGGAATTGTAATTGGATAATCTAAATTTTATCGGGTTGAAGACAATAATCCCAACATGAAAGTTGAAATTAACTGGCCTAACTTGTCATGGTTTTTATTTCACTAGACCAAAACTAATAAGATTTAACCCATATAGTTTTCTACCTGCGTGGCACGCCATGTAGGCATTCCATTAACCCGTTTGCACTTTATGGCATACCACGTAGGCAGAAAACTAACTGGGTTAAACCCAGTTCTTTGGTCCAGTGAAATAAAAACCAATAAAAGGTAGGTCTGTTGGATTTCAGTTTTCAAGTTGGAATTATTGCCTTTCATCCTAACAAAGTGAGGATTATTTAATTCCAATTCCTATTTTCTTTAAATCCAACGTATAACGCCCGAAATTAAGATTTTCCCTTTTAATGGTAATGAAGAAACAATGGGTATAACTTACCCTAAAAAGTGGGTAAGTTTGTTTTGATACTCGTGTTTGCTCACGTTATAATCCTTCACTCACACTAATGACAAAATTTGAACCCTATAGTATGCGAGAAGAGTGAAGTGTGTGTGTTAGATGTAAGTACACGAAGATGTAAGTGGTTCGGTCTAGATCGACCTACGTCCACTATAAAAGGAGATATCTTTTATTACTCTAGAAATACAAAGATGATTGTTACAAGTATTCTAAGACTATATCTCTTTGTGCTATTTTTGCATAAGTTGTTCGACCCTTTGCAAAGGAGATGTGATCTCCTATTTATAGGGAAAGCATGGGCCAGCTACCGTGGCCCATGGTTGAGGTGGTGATCCTGGGCCTAAGTCCCGAGTCCGAGATACTTCGGCCCATGAAATGGGCGGGGGTAACTCATGGTAATTAATGCTTATGTGAGAGAAGACATGATCCGTTCTGCTGGAAGTACACGTGGGGCAACGTGATTGGGTATAGGTGGCGCTTCTCCCTGACACAACATGGTTAACCAGTTGGTGGCGTCTAATGTGAGGTCTGGTGTAACCTTTCGTATTTTCATTCATTTTATTATCATCGATATCTAATAAAAATCCATGTATTCTCGTTATTTTTGTGTTTATTAAATTTTTCTGAGCCACGTTAATCAAATTATGTTCAGAGTACAGTATATAATAGTTGTTTTGTTAACAAATATGCCTTAATAAAAAGAATGGCTTGGGCCGGGTTCGAACCCGCGACCCCAGTTGGTTCACCCACAAGAACAAACACCATAAACCACTACACCACTTTGGTGTTTTATGGTTTATTTTGAAGCAAAATATACTTACACCCTTTTCAGATCCCCTTGGTCAAATCTAGAAGTCAAAACCCAAATTCCTAATACATTTGATTCAAAATTAAAGCACCTATTTGCTGAATTAGGAAATGATTTCGATGGATTGATGAACGACACCATCATACTAGTCAACTACAGCTTGCAATTTCGGCTAATCATTCCTTAATCGAGCCTATTATACACGTCATTGACCAGCCGAAGTCAAACCTTTCAAGACCTTTCCTAATCCGATACAATTAGCATTCAATTCAATGTTTTCAACGACAATTCGAACCCTATATAAAATCAGACCTGTAGCGCAAGTAAAACGCATAAAAAATCTTTCTCTCTCGCACTCTAAATCTCACCAATTTGTAGCTTCTTGGTCTTGCCATTGGAGTTCGATTTGCAGCACCATCTGGTATGTTATAACCTTGATTCCCTACACTTTAGGGTCGATTTTCATTAGGGAACAAAAGCCCTATGAATTCGTTAATCATCTGTATTGTATACGTATTCAATTGAAACAATTGGAAACTAGGGTTCATAAGCTTTGAATTGGGGATTTTGCTTTAGTTAGGAACCTTATAAATAAGATACAGATACATTTCAAATTACAAAAGACCACCCAGACCAACTGGTCTGGGCGTGGGATTACACAACTCCGTTCCCGAGTTCGAAACCAGCCCATAGGCGATCTGGCCTTTTTTTTCTTGTTTTATTTGATTTTGATGTTTTCAGATGTATTCAAAAGAGTAACAGATTCATTAAATGTAACAAACCACAACCCAAACCAGTTGGTCTGTGCGTTATACTTATGCAGAGCTCGTCCCAGGTTCGAGTCCCCCATGGGACTGAATCTGTTTCATTATTTTTTATTTTCCTGTTTGTTATTTAATAACTATTATAAATCTATTTTAATTATTAAAAATAGTAAACTTGGTCCAAAATTTTTATAAAAATGATCCCAGCTTCTCAAGACCCTAAAATTTATGTTTATAATTTTATTTTTCTGAAAAACATTTATTTATTATTTTTAATGTATTTATTTAGTTTAAATCATAATTAATTCATAAAAAATTATTTTTAATCATTTAATTACCAATTTTTTTGTGGAACTATTTATAACCATATAAAACTCCTTGGTCATTTTATTTTCTGTAAAAAAATTAATTTTACCTATTTTTACGATTTAGTCATATTTAATTGACTATATTTAATTAAATTCTGTTTTAAATGAAAATAATATGTTAAAATTATTTTTCACTTTTAATTGGTATTGGAAGTTGTACAATCCTTGAAACACATAGAAGCTTTTGACCTAGTTTATATTCAACTTACATTTAGTACCATTGTAAATCGTTTCATAATATTCAACTTACATTTAGTACCATGAGCTATTGAACAATCATCACTACGTGACACCTCGATGTTTCCGCCATCGGTTAGGGTGTTACATCTGGCAGCAGGTGGACATGCATGTACAGTACTCTGACGTGTTCTGTTCACAGCATCATGGGGGAAGCATGGAAGCAGTCATATCACTGGTCATTGTCAGGAGTTGTTGAACCACCCCTGACATGTGTTGGTCTCCGGTTGGCGCAGAGCCTGCTCAGCGTCTGACCGGATCCTCTTCATTCTTGATCTTCGGTACATCCTCGTACTAAAAGCTGATGTTAGTCGAATATTCCACGCATAGGTTCACGCACAGAGATTCCTTTGTGATGATGACGTCACACAGCTGAAGTGATCCTGCGCGTAGTCATGTTATCTCACGTAGGCCTTGCTCCGCGAACGTCAAGAGATTGACATTGCTGTTGGAATGAAGTTGTTTTTCGCGGATTGGGCTTCCGCGGCTTCTTTGTAACTAATGTATTTTATAAGATAGGGTTGCAATCCGCGCCAGGATTAGGTACCCTATCCCTTCAGGTAAGTTTGTGATGATTCATGACAATGAACAACAAAGATTTGTCATGTGGCTTTCTTGCATTCACCCACAATAAATAATAGAACAAAAATTGGGATATTGGATTTCATTAATACAAACTTTGACAAATTGGTAGATAATAATCTTAACTAAAGAAATTCTCCTTGTCAGTCCCAACTTTCATGTTATTTTTCTCCACCGAGCCTTTTACTAATTGGGTCTAAACCCAGTTAATTAATGGTGACTTGAAATCTGATGTGGACGCCTACTACAACAGCCTTTTTATGTGTATGATTACATGGAAAATGATATGAAGATTAAAAAAAACTAACTCCATGTGCCCCCCATCTCCAAGCTTTTTCTTCTTCATCAACCACCACTATCATCATCTTCACCCCACCATTTCTATTTCTTAACACATAGAGCCAACTACCATTTTCACGTTCACCACTACCATTGCCACCATCCACCACTCACCACATTCTTCCCCTTTCTTCACCTCCATCCACCACCTACAACACCACAACCACCTTCGCATCATATCCACCCTTTGCAACAACCACCATACACCAATCTCCACCTCCGATTTTCTTCACAAAATCCCTTGCCTAATACACCATTTTCAACAACCACCATACACCAATCTCCACCTCCGATTTTCTTCACAAAAACCCTTGCCTAATACACCATTTTCTACAACCCAAAACTTCATTTAGCCGTTTTCTAAATATTAGGTTTAATTAACTTTTAGTTTAGAGGTAAAGTGTGTGTGTGTGTGTGTGTTTTTTTGTGGTGGCGGCAGTTATGGTGGGTGGTGATAACCAAAACAGTTGTGGTGGCAGGTGGTGGTAGTGGTAACTAATATGGTGGTGGTTAGTGGTGGGACTAAATAAAGAAAGAATTTTTTTATAAAAAAAATCCACATCATTGTCCACGTTAGCTGCCAAGTCACCATGAACTAACTTGGTTAGACCCAGTGCATAAAAGACTCAGTGGAGAAAAATAGCTTGAATGTTGGGACTGGCAGAGGAATTTTCATAAGTTGAGATTATTACCGGCAAATTTGTCAAAGTTTGGATTAATAAAATCCAATATACCATAAAAATCTGTTAGGTGATATAGTGTAAAAAATTGTTAACCGAAAATATGATGGAATTAAGATGGTTTCGGCTTCAATAATTTTGGTTTAGAACAAACCTTAAGTAGAGATGAACTAACTTGGTTCAACGACCCAATCTGAAACCGGTACAAAGGTTTCAGTGAAACCAGTACTAAAAATCTCAAACCAAGGGCAAACCAAAAACCGGGGTAAAACCGACGCTAAAACCGTCCAAACGAACCAGACCACATACACAAACCGGAACCAAATTGAAATCGGTTGGAACAAGAAATAACCAAAACCTACTGGAACGGTTTAGGGAAAGGTAATTTTGGCCGTTAGCACAAAGAAAATTATGTTTTCTTTGTATTGATTTTCAATTTTCTTATTTAAAAAAAAAATCCAAAAGTTAATAAAAACTAAATTTTGTGTAGTTTATAAGATTTTAAAAGGTGTGTATATGAAGCGGAATGGAACCGAAATCAAAACCAAACCAAAACCGATTAAAAATACCGATTCGCAATGCAACCGATCAAACCGGGACAAAACCAAACCAGCTTCACTAGGAACGGTCAAAGTCAACACTGGTTTCAAACCGAAACCGATTTGTGGCCCATTGATTATTGGATGTGAAAGTTTAAGATTTTGATCAATATCATATAGTAACTTTGTAGTTATATTAGATCTTCGTATAAAAATCAGATTACAAGCGAAACAAACACATGAAGTTGTCACTTGGTAAGGAAAAACAATTAGTCTTGATGGATAGATATCCTGACATTCATCAGTGATTAACATATTTGCAATCGACACGAATTTCGCCATCGTCTTGCGAAGTATAGTCAAGAATGCTTGAAAGCTTCACCATCGACACGCCAAATTGGTTTTTAAACAGCGAGGAGTCGAACGATAAACCAGTGGCAATGGGCTTGGTCCTCGAGTCCGAGTAGAGCAATTGGTCAGTGGACAATAGGCCCATGTTCTTCTTAAGGTTGTGGTAATATTGTGTGTCAAATGTGTCTGGTGTTTCACCATCAAGATGCACATTTTCAGAAGCCCATCTACACTTTCTCCTCAAATAGTTCAAATATTTTGGATCCAACGACGGGTCGGGCTTGTTTGTTCCTTTGTAGTCGTATAACCGATGTTGCACTGACTCGCATGTGGCCCGTCCAATCGTGTGGGCTCCTGAAAGGACAACTAGATCAAGTACATTGAGTCCCTTGGATTGGAAAAACTCAATAAGATTAGTAACACTTTCTGAACCCTTGGGGACTATCTCGGCCTCTTTGGCAAGCGAAACTCGCCCGTCTTTCCTGCCATAAGGGATTGTCCAATACGGTCCACCAGCTAAAACTGTAGCATCTCGAGCCACGGCGGTTAGAATATCAGCACAAGACACCGTTTTTGGGCAGTGTTTCTCAATCTCGGCTTTTATGTCATCGATCACTTCAAACCCTCTTAGCGACTTGCTCGCATTCGATGTTTTCTCGCTTCCTTCATGATCCAAAAGAATGGACGCATCACATCCCTGTAACAAAACAGCATTGTCAATCTAATGAAATTCAAAAGAAATGGAAAATGTTACTAGTGAATAATATGTTTTTTGTGTACAATACAACTAGTAGTAACAAAATAATTATAATAATAAAACGTTAATAACTATCTTGATACACAAACTAGAGATAGAATAATGACTATCAAATAAATTTTACGTGAACTATAAATCAAACAAAAATACTACGGGTTGTTTAGGGCTGTTTGGTAATAGTCTCGTAATGGTTAAAATGTAATCTTAATTAATTATAAATGGTTAAGAGGTAAATGGAAATATCTTAATGGTTGTCTTTATGAACCATTAAGATGTAGCCTCTGAATGGTCATTAAGAGGCTACCAAACAGCCCCTAATAGTTATCATAGATAATAAACTCGGCTAACATCAATAACTATACATACCCGAACGACACAATCATGATACTGGAGCCTTAGGAGACTCGGAGCAAGAGTTGGATCTTTGTAAACCCATTCCTTGACCTTTCTATATATGATGCCTTCAACATCATGACATCTTTCGCGGTAGAACGAATAGGAGAGATCATCTCCAAAAGCCAAGATGTCTTCAAGGGTCGGTACCTTAAGAGCCAACGACGAGTAATCATCAGCGAAAACCTTCATGGAAAGCGAGATTATGATGATGGTGATGAAGAAGCTAGAGATCTTCATGTTGTATGAGTTGCGGTTTATGTTGAATGAAGTTTACGTGAGTTTGTATGTGTATATATAGTTTTAGACATTTAGATGACTGATTTGTAAGTTGGTGAAATGGAGCTACGTGAGGCGCACTCTTATTTGGCCATACAACGTGCAAGACAAATGATTAAGATTCTATTGGTTCCAATTTCAAGCAACAAATTTATAATAACTTGTTTCAACAAGATACGAAACTTTTTTAATTAATTTGGATACATATCCACGTTATATAAATATATAATTTTGAGAATTTAGTCAACCAAATTAAAACTAAAGTAAGGGGACTAATAAAACTTAGAGCCAACGTAACTATAAATGAAAAAAAAAAAAAAGAAAAAAAAAAAAAAAAAAAAAAAAAAAAAAAAAAAAACCTTGAAATGGGTTGGATGTTCATGTCATAGGCAGTTTACCAAACTCTTGGGCCCAAAATCCTTGGTTTAAAGCCCAAGTTTTATGTTTTTGAAAGAATTTTTCTTAATTTAATGGTTTTGATTGATTTCGTAATCGTAAGAATGCGTAAATTGTAAATTTATTAGTTTACTGGTGAGTATTAAGGATACTGAAAATACCTCTTTCAAATAATAATGTGGATCCCATAACTTTCTCCTATCAAATCACATTTTTATTACCTCTATTATTTAGTCAAAGATGACAATTATAAAGAGCTTGATTGGCTCTTGCTAATACTCCTTTGTTTAGTATATACCAGACGTTTGCCCGCGTTGACACGCGGTTCAACAACTTACAATTATTTTGAGCATATTTTGTACCGACTTGATTCGCCATATTCAGTGAAGAATTAAACATCTTTAGGATTCTATAATGAAACAACCGCAACATCAACAAACATCAATTTTAGTCAAATGAACCCAAACACGCTAATAATTTGGTTGATTAAAATCATTAAGAACCAATGATTCAAGCATAAGTAAAATAACTATTGTCTTCAGTAACCTTTTCTTCATCAGTGTCAAGCTCGTTATCCTTAAGTGTGCGAGGGGTATAAGGGTCAAGTACACTTTTGGATGGGTAGTTTCCGGTTGCTAGCATGCTCACTTGACCAAAGCATGAAATCTCTAAAGTAACAATGTCGTGCTCTTTAGGCAGAGGTACGGTTGTTTCCTTGGCTCCCCGTCCATCCTCATGAATGTATGGTTAGTTGCACCCTTACGGAATTCAAAACGGATTCCTCTTGCCTACAAAAAATAATTTGAGTAATGGGTCAAAAACAATATTATTAGAAAGATATTCTAAACCTTAAATAGAACTATTTAGAATGCTACATAATTGTATCTGAATAGACCGATACGTAAACGGGTCAAAATTGCAACTCTACTTTTGATACAAATACTAAATTTTTAATCAAACTGCTACCTGTGCAAGACGGCTCCCATGTCCACTTGGCGTATATAAAACAGCGTCGTGCTAAGCATTTCGGAATGCAAAAAAAATCTCAATAAATCCATCATCAACATATGGAAAAGTCCACTCTTTCTGGTAGTTATAAATATGTGATCAAGTGTGATCAAGGAAAGTTAATTAGCAGCGATAAGATCAGAAGTTGTCATAAGATTTATAGGCTTCATAATGAACATAGAAGTAAAAAGTCAAAGGCTAACCGCACTGAGTCTCCTTCTGCTTGGCATGCCCCATGGATTAAGTCCACCAGAAAAGCTAGGCAAGTTGAGGCAAATAATAGACCATATGCTGCACAAATAATCATAAAAACTATATCTTCAAAGATGCGTCTGAATGAACATGTGATATTCATTCGGTGCACTTAGAGGTGCAATTTCAACCCATTTACTTAGTAATGGGTGGTTAATAATTAATTAATTAGTAACCATTCATTCAGTGCAGTTAGAGGCAAATTACACTTTGAGTGGCCAATTACCTAACCCGCCTGATGCTGAAATAAATATTAGCTGTAATTAAATGACCAGTTTTAATTGCATCGTAAAATTAAAAATTAAAAGCAACAAAGAAAAAATAAAGTGAGATGATGAGCAAACTTACGTGGGAGGAATGGAGAGGTCTTCCCATTAAACTGGCTTTCTCATGATCGAAACCTTTGCTAGTTGTCCTATATTCCTGTCATAAGAGCACATGATGTGAATTAGACATCATCAATCTTTAAAATACATATATTTAATCCATATTCTTATCAATTTTTAAAAAAACGTATTGCCACTGATTCGAGAAAATTGTTTATTTTGAATACTTACCATGAACATGGATGAGTAAGTGAAGCCCAAAACCACCCTTGTGAACATGTCAGCTTTGCTTAGGTGATGAAACTCTTCAAAAAAACAAAAGAGAACAATTGAAACCCATTTGACCTTTTCCCCTTTGAACTATTTTTTCATTGACCCATATAAGATGAAAACACAGCTGAAATCAACACATTTAATAGTATATGGGTCGAACTTGCCACCCCTAGATTGAAAGCCAGTAACTACACCATACAACATAAGGCTAATATATCCATGAAATTCCTCATTTTCAATTATTAAAGGGCGTTTTAGACATATGACTAATAGCTGAAGACTTCCTTTTTAGATCTTACATTTAATTTATTTGGCATATGCATAAGAGAGTAAAGACTCCAGACAACTTCAGAAACCAGCAAACATAGATACACATCTTTTTTCCTGCAGCAAACTTCTCAAATTCAAACACCCCCATAGGTCCATTCCAAATAATAGTTTTGTAGTATCCAAAGTTTCACTGAATGAATTAATGGAATCTGGCCCAATGTCCAATCACATCTAGCCATCTGGGAATTTCACTTGCTGGAACAACCTGAAATTCAGAAATAAACCCATCTTAAGCAACGTGAAACATAAAACATTTTCGGTTTGGCAGAAACAGAGCAACTCTTTGGTATGCATGGGTAAAAAGATTCATATCAGGTGAGCCCAAAACACTTTATGTTATGAAAACCGAGAAAAGACGTATACAGATCCAATCTCATAGAAAACAGTTACTCTTTCATAAACTGTGGAATTATTCTTAGCACTTGTGTATGAAACTATGAACTGTATAGCTAATCATATCACCTTTGAAGAGTTTCATCACCTTGAACTTCAGCCTAACCGTCAAACGATTGAACTTCAACCAAACCTTCAATGCACAACAACACATACATCTCCTTGAACTTCAGCCAAACCTACAAATTAAACTTCAAAACTTTAATGTACAAACCATAATAAAGGTAATTATCTACCAAAACAAATATTTCCTAAAACACAGTTCACAAAATCAAACCAACCTATACTGAAGTTTTAGCAAAATCGAACTAATTTAAAAAACAAATTATATGAGAATCAAACCTGTTTCAGTTTCACTCTTTTTTCAATCAGTTGTCGCCTAAAACACAAATGTCGCTCACCGCGGCCGAAGAATCCACACTACCGATACACAAACACGATATCCTCAAAACCCCTACACGAAATCAAATGGCTAAAAGATCAAATTAGAATGTTCGATCAGATTAAATCTATCAAGTAGGAAACACATATTTAAAGATTAGAAAGATCGAAAAGGCTTAATAACATACACTACAAAATAAGATAATAAGAACCTGATAACTTTGTTGTCTCCGATTGAAGGACTGGTTGAAACACTTATAGTCCCATGCGCCGCACTATGTACCATGCATTACATATTCCTCTGCCCTGTATAAAAACTGAATAAAATACTAAACAAAGCAAAGAATTTGAAATCACACCATGCCGATGAAACCGTTCAATGCTGCATACCATCCCAAATTCTTAACTCACCATCCGAAGACCTGAAAAAAAAAATTCATAACTGTTGCTATGGGAACATACTATGATGAAAACACTAACCTTGAAAACACCAAGTTCTGAGAAGGATGGAATGCCTACCCAGGCACGTATGAAGTGCTGGAAATGAATCAAATAAAGCCTGAACCGCTGGTGGTGTTAGAGCAGTGCATTGACTGATATTGAGACTCATCAGTTGTGTTCTTCATCCTCATTTTTGTCCCCATCCCACATTTGGTACTTGTTTTTCACTCGAATATGCGCCAACACATACATGGCACGGTCCGTGATGTTTCAACAGTAGTAGAGATCCACTACACATCACTACAGCAGAGCATGTATAAGCATATATCAAGAAGATTGAAAACTAACCAGCACTGCAAGAAGCAGGGGGGTCCTTCTCAAGTCCTTCAACTCCTTCTGAATCCTCTTTGACGCCATCACAAGATTCTGATCACTTTGCAAGCAGAAACAATTAGTTACCAAAACCTTTTAATCAACATAATTAACTCAAAAGCCTTTTAAAGAAGCCGACTTGATTGATTTGTCAATTCAAAGGAAAGATCAAATGCCAAGAAGATATAAACATGCAATCGGTTAATTTATCTTCTTACACCCAATTACCAACAGATCATTATCATCATGCTAAACATCCATCTCTCTCAGCAGATTCCTATTAAAACAAAAATACATGAAATATGAAAACAATACATACCTGCGAACTGAATTAAACCACAAAAATATAAACGAAATTTCCAACTTCAAAATCAGTCAAAACAAATTGAAAACATTGAACCCTAAAACATAAACACTTGAACAATCAAACCATAAAACATCAAATAATCTCCAACACACAAAACATCAACAATCAAACCCTAAAACATGAATCTAAATAAATCAAACCCTAAAACATCAATCGAACCCTAAAACACAAACCCTAAAACATCAATCAAAAATCTAAATAATTACTAAAACTGAACAATAATACACGCAATCGACAAAAGAAATACATAGACTTGAAGAACGAAAAAACGACCTCAATCGACAAACAAATCAGGATAAAAAACGAAAAAAATAAAGAAAAAACATAGACATAAGAACGATTGATTAATATAGAATGGAAGAGATTAAACCTTGGAGAAGAGATTAAAACAATGCTTGATTCGTGAGATCGCCGTCCAATTCGCCTGCTTAGGGTTAGAGTTTCACGAAGAGGAAGATGGCTGATTTGGGGATTAGGTTATGAAGCGTCTTTTTGTTTACCTTATATATTTTTGTGATTTTTGATTAAAAAAAAAAGAAAATTTTATTAATTCTCTCATTGTGCCATGATGGATGAGCATTAATTGCTAGGGGCCTAAATGAATGACAAGTGTCAAAAATTGCTCCTAAATATTATATGTATAGATTGTAACTCCTCATATTGTATTACATACGCTTTTTAATAATACAAATTTTCTGTTATTCTATTCTTCTATATGGTATCACAGCCATCAAAGCTCTTGTGAGCAAAGTCCGATCCAGTTCCTATTTTTTTTCCAGCCGATCCTTCGCAACTAGTGCTGCAAACGAACCGAACGAACACGAACAAGGCCTTGTTCATGTTCGTTTGTTAAGAAAATTATGTGTTCACGAACAGTTACCGAACAAGATTTTCTGTTCGTGTTCGTTTGTTAAGAAAACACTCATGTTCGTGTTCGTTTGTGTTCGTCTGTTAATTTTGTTCATGAACGCACACGAACGTAAACAGGCATTAATGAACACAAACAAGTATTCATGAACACAAAGAACTGTTCATGAACAGAACCAAACACAAATGGAAATATATTAACTTTTGAATAACATTGAATTCACATACATTAAGATAAATAAAAATAAAAGAATATAAAAAAGTATAAAAATTAAAAACCATACTAAACTATAGAACAAAAACGAACATAAACGAACACATTACCGAACGTTCACGAACACAAACGAACAAACGCAACCTTTGTTCATGTTCGTTCGTTTAACTAAACGAACAGAATTTTTTGTTCGTGTTCGTTCATTTATTAAATGAACGAACACGAACGAACTTCCTGCCGAACGGTTCATGAACTGTTCGCTGAAAGTTCAGTTCGTTTGCAGCCCTATTCGCAACCATGGCAGCCCAATCTCTTGTGTACATCACAGCCTCAACCTATTTCCCAATCAAACTCACACCCTAAAACTTCCCTTCCTGGAGAAAACAAGTTCTCTCTACCCTCATAGGCTTGGAACTCGACACCCATATCACAGGACCAGACCAAACTCCATCCAAAACTCTATCCGAAGGCACAACCACAAAACCAAACCCAGATTACCTCAAATGGTTCCGCTAAGACCAAATGATAATCTCCGCCATCCTTGGCAGCTGTTCGGATCAGATTCAGCCCATTGTATCCTCAGCCGACACCGCTCGGCAAGCTTGGGATCTTCTCAACTCGAGCTATGCAAGCGGCTCGCGGTCCCGCATCATTTCACTCAAGTCTCGCCTTGCCAAAAACCCACGCGGTACTCACTCTATTACAGAATTTCTCAATGACATGAAGTCCATATTTGATGAACTTGCTCTCACTCAAAGTCCCATCCCAGAAGAAGACCTCGTTGTACATGTTATGAACCAATTAGGTGATGATTACGCCAACCTTGTGGCTGCCTTCAAGACCCGTGACACAACCATAGCCTTTTCCGACCTCTTTGAAAAGCTTCTTGATCATGAACGCACCCTCAAAGAATCGACACCCGAACCCACTATTACCACTGTCAACCATACTCACCGCGCCCCACCAAAACCGTCCCTACAATCGAAACTCACGACCCTCATCTGTCACACCCTCAAATTTTCACTGCGGGTTTTATACCGCGAGGCGCATCACATACCAGGATCCCATAGCCATAAGTCATATGAACGAACTCTAAATGCCCAAACCATTTAGTTCGTTTTCAAAAACCAAGTTTAGTTAAGCTGCGGAAGCGTAAACCAAATTTAAACCTTTTAAAAACCATGCGCAAAACAACGCGCCCAAATTAAAACCATATGAAAGAAAATATAAAAGCATAATATGTAATTTAGGTGTATGTCCAAGACCCCAAATGCAGTGAAGTGTGCAGTGCTTTCTATTCCTGGCACCGGAAGCTAACTACCTGCAAAAGCATGTAAATCGTGGGTCAACAAACAATGTTGGTGAGTTCACTAAGTAAAGTAAATGAGTATGTAACTGCGTTGGTTTCCAAAACCACGTAAACAAGTAATTGAGTTGGTTCCAAGAACCGTGTAAACACTAGTTCATCGCATGTCAAGGGTAGCTAACCCATTCATGATAACTAACACCGATATACCGAACTGCTGATGTACGTGTAGTCACAAATGTGAGCTGCATGCCTTACATCATTGCCTATCAACAATGATAAAATCTGTTAAGTTATAGTTCACTCCCGCACTCCCCGAGTCGATGTGAGGTTTGTAAGACCTAATAGCGCTATCAACTAATAACCCGCTTGCCATAACCCGGCAACTCATTCGGTATGTGAAGGGCTTACAGATGATAGAGTTGGTTTAGTTCATCAAGGACACAGTTTGCGAACTAGCAAAACCCGACTCACACAAGGAGTCAAAAACCGACCCACACAAGGATCCATAGCATCCCAACCCGGGATGTGTAAGTAGTCCCAAACCGGACTAGAAAAGTTAAGTAAGTTGTCTCAACCCGAGACACATGCTTTTGAGAAAAGAGTAGTGAAACTCACCTTAGGTTGCACGTGAATAATCCAAATTCCTCAAACAGAAATGAGCTACCGACTCCCTATTACAAATGTCACTAGGTGAGTATATATGCATAACCAACACACCATACAACTCGTTTGTCTAAGACTTTTAAAGTTCAAACCGTGTAGTGACACCTAATGACTCTACATGCACAAGTAAGTCCTACGTATCCAGTTGGTGATCATATTGATTATTATCAGTTTTATACCTCATACACATCTCGTATAAGTATTCATGCAAGTTCATGTCAAATACATACCATATAAGACTCCAAATAGTCTCGTAAACATCCCTTACACAATCTGCGTTTTCAGGGCAGATTGTACGCTGTGAAAAATGAATTATTTAAAATACTTAACGAAAGAATTAAACTCCCAAATTTTTACTGAATATTAATTGGGATTCATTTGATAACCCATATTTTTATTTTGTCTCACAACCAAACGCAAAAATTATTAAAATTCGTACAACACAGCTATGTCCAGAAAATTTCCACAGGTCAGTTTAGTAGAAAAATTCCCAAAGATTGTGTATTCACCCAAACGAGGTGAATCCAATTGGAAAAGCCAAGTTTTTCCAATTTTGACCTACTGTTCAAATTTCATAACTTAACCCTTTGTAAATCTCGAGTTATGGCCGTTTAAATTTTACCCAATTTATAATTCCGAAAATCTGATATGACCTTTAATCAAACAAAATTCCAAAAACCACTCAAAATATGTCCAAATCTGATGGTTTTGCCTATTACGAAAACCTAAGACCACGTACAATACAATCATGCAAAGAAATCATCAAAACAATCACTTTAACATCACGATACAGACTCTACAAAACACCCTAACGAATCTGTCAGAAATCAGAATTCTAATAACATGCTTCTCATGAACCCTAATCATTCTTATTAACTCATAATCATAAAATAACTCATGCTAACAGTATTCAATCCATATTATCACTTTCAAATCTATGTATTTACGTACCATATATCCTAGATACGATTTCTATCAACAATACTCATCAATAACCACAACAAACATCCAAGATATCCTTCATACAATGATTTGTGATTTTTAACATGCATGTTTCTTAGAATTTTACAACTTTTCAGCATTAAAATTAATCGTATAACACATAAAACATGTACCTTGCAAAGCTAGAGTCCTTAAAACCTCGAGATAGCACCCGAATAAACTTGAACTAGTGAGAAATTGATGAAGATTGAGATTGAAAGGTGGGTGTGGGGTGGTTCCTAGTCCACGGCGCCTATAGAGGCTATTAGGGTTTGTGTTTTTTTTTTTTATAAATAATACACTAGGGTTAAGATCATGGGCCAAGGTTTCGGGTTCTAAGAGTTATTATCTGTTAATTGAGCCCGTTAGTAATATCTAACTCCCGAGACTAATCCCAACAATAATAATCATACTAACTCGTATAAAACTATCGTTTTATCATTTCATAGCTTGGTTATCATAGGTGCACATATCTCATAAAGTTTACGTAACTAATACGCAGTAGTTCACATAAGCATGTAATTCACATACACGTGTTATTCACATTCATCATTACTCAATTGCTCATATAATCATGCATGCTTGACAAATCGCCAACGTTCAGGATACAGGACTCGTGTGTGTGTCAAGACAAAGACTTTCCTAATTATAACGTACGTTAATACCATCTAACATATGTTATTGTTCCATAACACATTCAAATGCCCTATTAACTAACCCTAGTTAAGTGTTTAGCCACATACGAACATGCAAGTTAACTAGAGTTCAGTTAAAGTACGAACCTGAAAATGCGGGGTGTCACATCATCAGCCTCTAACCAACCCTCATTCAACCGATCCCCCTCATGGTCTTCCAGATCCATTCCTACACAACCAAATACCCGCACCAATCGATCTAATCTCTTCTGCCATTACTACAACATACCCGGTCACGAGACTAAGGAATGTTGAAAACTTGGCAAATTCCTACGTCATCACCAAGTTACTACCAACAGTTCCTCTTCATCAAATCCAACTGTGAACCACACCTCTCCACAGGAAGGTTCGAACCCTTGGATGTGGGACTCCAGAGCTTCCGATCACACCGCCAACAATCACAACTCTATGCATGTTCTTTCCGAATATGGTGGCCCGGACGAGATCGTTCTGGGTGATGGTAAAACACTTCCCATTACACATATTGGTCAACAAACTCTTCATACAAACTCACGGCCTCTTTTCTTAGATAATATCTTAATTGCTCTTAACCTTCGCAATAATCTTATTTCCGTCGCTAAAATTTGTCGTACTAACTGAGTTTCTGTTGAATTTTTTCCCTCTTATTTCTTGGTTAAGGATCTGCGCACGGGGGCGCATCTCATGCGGGGCATTAACGTTAATGACGTTTACTATGGACCAACCACAACCTCTCATCAAATCAACACAACTTCAACATGATCTTTACTCGCGTGGCACCATATCCTTGGACATCCTTCGTTTCAAGTCTTCAAGTCTATAATGTCTACATTAGGACTTAAGTTTAATAAAGTGTCATCCGATTCTTTCCATTGTAATTCATCAAATAAAAGTCACAAAATACCTTTCGGTAAAACCTCGTTTGTTGGTAACAAACCATTGCAACTTCTATACTCAGATGTATGGGGACCCGTCCAAACATCTATTGACGGTTTCAAATATTACGTAATATTTGTTGATTATTTCTCAAAATATATATGGTTATTTCCACTAAAAAGAAAATCCGATGTCGCAATCATTTTTCCACAGTTCAAGTCGCTAGTAGAAAAATACTTTCAAACATCCATTATATCCCTTTTTACGGACAATGGCGGCGAATACATTGGTCTCAAATCTTTTCTTACCACTCATGGTATCTGTCACTACACTACACTACACTATACCTCCTCACACACCTAGCAAAACGGTGTGGCTGAACGTCGCCACCGACATGTTGTCGAGACGGGCCTTGCCCTTCTCCACCATGCCCATCTTCCATCCTCATTTTGGTCATATGCATTCCAAGCCGCTACCTATCTCATAAACCGTCTACCCACACCAATCTTGAATAACAAATTACCATATGAAGTGTTGTTCAATGTCGCTCCTAACTACTCCAAACTTAGTGGCTTCGCCCTTATACCACCTCCAAATTACAACCATGATCAACATCTTGTATTTTTCTTGGTTACTCATGCTCAAAATCTGCATATACACCTTAACATAAAAAAATTATACCACTCAAGATATGTTGAGTTTATTCAGCACCTTTTCCCTTGTCATACACAAACCTCAAAACCCACCGACCATACCTACACATCATTCATAAATTTCCAAACTCCAACCACAAGTGGCCCACCCCAATCATCCAATCCCTCAACTCCTCCTATACCAACACCATTCCCACCTACTGGCCACTCAGCAACCTCACCCTCAACCAACCAATTACATCCTAATTCACCCTCACCCATTGCCACGATGAATCACCCTTCTAACTCCTCCACAACAATAAAAGCCAATCTTCCATCTACCCAAGACTTCACCACACTCGATCATACATCAGCTTTCGCACCCACAACCTCTCCCTCTACCGACACCATCTCAACCACTGACCCACCGTCCGCACAAATCCCCACTCCGTCAACCGGTACCACTCCGAACACCAACACACCATCCTCGCCACCCCCTCTTCCTCACCGAAACAAGAAACCAAACCCAAAATACTATGGTTCCATCTTTGTCAATCACACAACAGTCCATCCGCTTCCTCCTACCATCGAACCATCTTGTGTCTCCCAAGCCATCAAAGACCCGTTGTGGAGGAAAGCCATGGATGACGAATACAATGCTCTTCTACACAACCAAACATGGGATCTTGTTCTGTCTTCTACACATACACCCATTGGTTGCAAATGGGTCTTTCGTGTAAAAAGAAAACCGGATGGGTCTATTGACAAGTACAAAGCACGTTTAGTCGCGAAAGGCTTCCATCAACAACCGGGGAAAGACTTCTTTGAGACTTTCAGCCCGGTTACTAAACCCGTAACTATTCGAGTTATCCTCTCTCTTGCTCTTTCTAACAACTGGAGCTTACGGCAACTTGATCTCAACAATGCCTTTTTACAAGGCACTCTTCATGAAAATGTTTACATGGTTCAACCACCCGGGTTTGCTAATCCGCAATTTCCAAATCACATTTGCAAACTTCGAAAATCTCTATATGGACTAAAACAAGCACGACGGGCGTGGTACATGGAACTTAAAACGTTCCTTCTAAATTATGGTCTTCAAAAATCTCATTCGGATGCCTCGCTCTTTGTGTATAATTCTAATGGGATACTTATGTATTTTTTTAGTCTATGTAGATGATATTATCTTAACAGGTAACCATACAAGCTTCATGAACAACTTTGTCACCTTACTGTCCAAACGATTTTCTCTCAAGGACCTAGGGGACCTCCATCATTTTTTGGGTATTGAAGTCATACCAACAACTCACGGCATGTTTCTCTCGCAACACCGACACATTAGTGATCTCCTAACCAATTTTCATATGGACGGTGCAAAGGATGTTGCAACCCCATTAAGTTCCTCGGAAGCTCTTTCGCCGGTTGATGGTTCATCCCGTATTGATCCAACCATCTATCGGAAAATAATTGGTTCACTTCAATATCTCGCCTTCACTCGGCCCGATGTTAGCTTTGCAGTCAAAAAATTGTCTCAATACATGCATGCACCCACAACAAAACATATGCAGGCTCTAAAACGTTTCATACACTATCTAAAGGGAACTATTCATCATGGGTTGTTATTAAAGAAAGGCGAACCAGTAACCATCAACGCCTTCGCTGATTCTGACTGGGGTGGCATTCATGATGGCGGACGGTACACAACGGCATATCTCCTCTATCTTGGATCAAACATCGTGTCTTGGAAATCTACTCGGCAGAAAACAGTCTCTAGATCCTCTACAGAAGCCGAGTATAAAGCTTTGGCTAATTCCACAGCTGAAGTCACATGGGTTCAAAACCTCCTCAAAGAACTTCATATTTCATCTTCAACATCACCAAGTCTATATTGTGATAACATGGGGGACACTTACCTATGTTCCAATCCAGTGTATCACTCAAGAATGAAACATGTCGCCCTTGATTATCACTTCGTTCGGGAAAAGGTTGCGGCTGGCCAACTAAAAGTTTATCACATTAATTCGGAAGACCAACCGCCTGATACTCTCACAAAACCACTCTCTCGACGACCGTTTGTCAAATTTCGCTCCAAGATTGGAGTCTCCAATGGAGCCTCCATCTTGCGGGGGCGTATTAAGGATACCGAAAATACCTCTTCCAAATAATATGGATCCCATAACTTTCTCCTATCAAATCACAGTTTTATTACCTCTATTGCTTAGTCAAAGATGACAATTGTAAAGAGCTTGATTGGCTCCTGTAAATACTCCTTTGTTTAGTATATATTACCTCATATTGTATTACATACGCTTTTTAATAATACAAATTCTCTGTTATTCCATTCTTCTATAGTGAGAGCCCGCACGATGTGGCGGGGCAACATAAAGTGAAGCACGACGACATAAATTGGAGCACATATGTTGAAACAACATAAGTAAGAATAGTAAAAAAACATGTTATGTTGCGATGGAGACAATTTACAACGCAGTAGTCGTGTATGTTAGTTTATCAATTATCTCCTGATATATTTTATAGTACTTTTGTAAGTTTTTTTATTGATAGTTTATTGCTTTATTTTTCTTAATGTTCTAAAAGAATTGGCAAAATAAAACAGAAACCAATGAACCAATATTGTTTTCAAAAGCACATCAGAACCTCAATACCTAAACCATATGCCTTTAGTTCCCACATTTTCATGTTTTCATGGTCGTGTTCATAAAACAAATGTTATAATTTATATAAACCTTAAAAATCTATCATGTTTAAGGCTACATCTTTTACATTATTGTGGTTTTTTAAACTATTAAATTTATCAGAAAGATGTTCCAACGCCACATTAGCAGAAGTGACAGGTTACAAAGAACATAATCAAACCAAGCCATCGCACATCCAATCTATTCCGACCATTAAGATAGGCACAAAGGTGAGATGGGCTCTCATGTTGTGGATAATGTTTATGAAAATATGTCGAACCTTAATGTTGTGTTTTGAATCTGCTTGTGAAAAGATGAAGAAACACAACAAAATATATGAAATATTAGCATAGTCAAAGCAGATGTAATCACGACTATACCTGACAAAGTGGGAGGCCCATGTCGGCGAGTCAGAATTACAAAGAAATATTGTGTTCAACAAATAATTTTTGAGTTGCATTCAGTATAAGCAGCTGCACATGTTTCTTTCTTTAGCTCCTCTTAATAAATACTAGTAGGTTTGACCCGCGCGATGCTACGGGGAATTTATACGTGTACATTCACAATCTGACCCATTACACATCCTTTGTAATACCATGATCAGTGGTCGACTATGTCCATGCAAGTTTGTTCCGTGCTTGCGTTTCATTGAACAAAAAGAAAGTTGGAAAGTAGGGAAAAAAATATATCAATAGTACACTTATTGTTCTGGGCCTTTTTTGAGCAACTTTATAATTGTTGCTCTGTTTCTTTGAGGTTCTTTGTATCTGGTTGTTATCATGGATGTGTCACATTTTTTCCTTGATGCTATTAGGAACAGACATAAGATGTTTAAAAACATGCAACATTATTTTGCTTGAAAACACATGTGTATGTTCTATATTACCAATGATTATGCCATTGTTAACATAAGTAAATATTTATTATTTTAGCATTAAAAAGTTCTGCTGATTATTTTAAAAAAAAAATAAATCATAATATATGTTCTACATTATCTTTGCATTTCTTTATCTATACACATGATATTATGATTACTATCTGCTACGTACATTTTGCTTTCGTTGTTCCTTTTGCAAATGGGTTGACATATTTTGTTCTTTATAGTATTTGCAAAGTAAAGTAAATGATTTAAATAAAAGAATTTAAAAAAGCAAAGTAAACATTAATATGCAAATAGTAAACTAATGTGTGTTAGAAACGACAGTCGACAATTCAAACTGGATTTTATGGATTTGCACACACACGAAAGTCAACAAGTATAAAAACCTGTTTTTAAAATGTTGTTTTTTTACAAGAAGCCAATGCATTAAGGGAAAAATGAGTATGAGGTTGTTACACATGTAAGTGTACATGTGAAACACACTAAAACTACGTCGTTTTGTATAAATTAACATCAAAACTACGTAGTTTTGTTTAACCGAATTCAAGCTACCTTCCTAAATTTACTCTAAATCTAATAGAATACATAATTTTACTTCATTTATGGGTCAAAACAAATTTACCTTCATAATATTTACGAGATTTATTTATACACTAATCTTTTTACTCATAATTTAAAATCACATGCTAGCTTTGAACCGACTGAGATTTGGCCTTTTGTTTTTTCTAACACTCGTTTAACACCAGGAGAAAACTTTGATAAATTCATTATCATAATATATAATATTATACAGTGCAGCATGAGATGCAATAACTACACTTTCCCCTTTGACATAAGTTCATTAAATATATAACAAAAAATGTGAATATAACTTAAAAAACTGAATCAAAGAAGATTAACACGGGCGACGCTCACAAGATATATGACATTTCTATGAATAGGCTAATCTTGTCACATTTTGGAAAGCATAATCCTGAACAATTTTTTTTTTTGAAAAAAAAAATCCTGAACAAATGGAAATCGATACTTGCTGCATGTAAGTGGATTCAGCTACAAACGTAATTATTAGGTGAACAACAAACATAAGCGATCAAATTAAGAACACCCTTCACTTTATTATCTTGTTACGGGTCAAGGTAAGATATTATTAGAGTGTACATAAAGGAAGCATAAAAGACAATTTTCCCAAATAACAAATGCAGTTATAAAATCAAGTCACTATCTTTTTTCCAAAAAGAAACAGAATTGCTTAATTCCCCTGTTTCTTTATCACTTTCAGTTGAAACATTGAACTTCCAACAATGGTATTGTATTTGTTGATTATTCACAATTGTTAACTATTTTTTTAGCATGCTCATCTACCTAGTTCTAATCACCAACAAAAAGGTCATACCTCACGTTCAGTGATGGGGGATGAACTATAATGCCTAATTATATTGGCCATTGACCGCAAGACGAGGCAGCAAAAATAAGGTTATGCAGTTTCTCCTCAATCTATGACTCAAGCCTATCCAGTGCAAAGTATGGAACCAACACATAACCAGGTGGCCTGAAAAAAGAGATACAATTAATAGTTACATATCTTGAAGCAATGCATTGTTGGAAATCTAATTACTTCGACCATGCATTTTTTGAGATGAAATCATGTGTTTCATCGTATGGCAAATTAAAACAGTAATTGAGATCACCCAACGATATAATTGGCCTAAAAATCACAAAATCACCATATTAATAAACATTAGAATTCTCAGAAGGGGCACAACCAACGACACAAACGGGTCAAACAATATGTTTAACGGGTCAACTTGTTGAAAGTTTTCAAGTACTTACTCCCATTTGCTTTGGTCGATTCCTATATAACTATAAGATACAAATAGATCAATATGTTTGTGGGTCAAACCAACTAAAAATTGCAACTTTTTATGGATTCATTTAACCCATTAGTCATGCAGTCTAACCCATCCGTTTACAAGTTATATGGGATAGCCAAATTATATTTTAAAAATGTTGAGTCACAATCAGTGAATGTAGGATATGAGATGGATGGCTTGTGCATATGTATGCATATATTTAATATATAATAATATAATATTGTTAGAGAGGGGTGAGGGACAATGGAAGTACAAAGTTGGATTATTAGTATATGAGAAGAAAGAGGGAAAAAACCCACCCATGATGAGCAACAGCAGTCCTGCATCTTATAGCACCACCAGATCATGGTACTTATTTTTATATAACTACTCAATCTCCGGTACTGTTTCATTGAATCATTATTATATGATACATCATACATTACTATAAATGGTTTTTAACAATATTTTTGTAACGGTTTTATAATCCTAAGGTCTGTTAGCGATGACTCGTTGAGGCGGTACGTGTTTTTCGCTAGCGAAAGCTGCATACAGGAATTGTTATCTGCTTCAGAGTCCAATAGGGATTGGAGTGGTAATGTTAATGGGAATAATGGATGGAAAGTGCTGGCTTTTGAAGATGGTGTTGAGATATCAAAACGTCGGTCTGGATCAACGACGTTTCATGCATTTTGCAACTGATGGTTGCTTAAATCGGTTTCGCCTCAACAGTTTATCATGGTTGCGAATGCCATCGATGCAGCCAAGGTATTGTTACTCTTTTTTTTCACACAAAAGTCTGTAGATTTTTGCAACTGTTGTATTATAGTAGTTTTTAATGTCATTTTATAACTCTTTACTTTGTTTTACATCATTTCTTTGGACTCAGATTTAGTAGAAGCAAGGTACATCAAAGATCTTGACGAAAACCTCAACATCATAAGATTAAGATACGGAGAGAACGCTAAGTCGCTTTTTCCTATCTAAAAGAACATATTGTAGTATGTAAATTAGATGCTAGAATACCAAATAGGGTTTTCGTGTATCACCTGCGTTTATCTGGTACGTAGATTTGTGTATATGAATGTTGTGCGTTTGTTCTGGTTCTTCATCGAGCTCCACTTTCTATCATGGCAGATGTTGGAAGATTCCGCATTATGGCCTATTACAAATTAGAAAGGTCAGATAAGTGGTGTTGGATTCATGTAAGTTAGTTCACAACAATACCTGTCCAACAGCTTGCAGGCTTCTAAACTCCGTACCCTTGCCTTTTATTTTAGACCACAAGCTCATGGCATTGTTGAGATAAGCAAGGCGCACAGTATAGGCAGACCATTTAGCTGTCTTATGCTAGTTTAGGACGTTTCCAAATCATTTTAATATGTTTCAGACCTGCTCATACAGGTGTTTGCATAATTAACCAGAATATGCGCCTGTGTGCCTTGATGTACACAAGGCGCTTTTGCTGTGTTGGGCTGTGGGCACAAGCGAGGACCCAAGATGCGCAAGGCGCACAATATAAATATACAATTTCTAGCTGTATTATGCTAGTATAGACCGGTTCAATACCATTTCAGATGTTTCAAACCTGTTCAGTATAAAACTTGAGTTGTTCTGGAGCTCCAAATACTGAACTGCCGTCTGCCAGCAACATGTCAGTTTGCACCTGCAGTTTCTGCAGTGTCAATAGTAGAAGGCCCTAAACCTCCATCTACCTGGATCCCAAATTAAACAGCTTTCAATATATTGTCCCGAATAATTTCTCTATGTCTATAATGCACTTTACAGGTTCATTTGGATCGCAATTTAAAAAGTAACAGGTATTCAACATATTTTCATGAAATACAAATTTGCTCATAAGAACTAAAAGACGTACAATTACGAATATGTTCAAGTTTGTATGTACAATAAATGTTGCTGGTGTGTACAAAACCGTCAACCATCGCTGAAACCTAACCATACCTGTCTCATAGGAACATGCAATGACTGACTGGTGCCTAATCGAGCCCTTAGCCTCGCACAACCACCAGCCTACAATCGGAGAAGCAGTGACCACCATTATTCAAGCTTTTAATCGACACCATCCACACGTCGATTACGTCACCAGCTCTGCGATTCAATTAACAATATTAAGGTCATAACATATTCAATAAAATCAGATTGAATGAATAAAGATATAAAACTTCAGAGACAATCATGGAAGATTACAACAGAAACCTTACAAAAGACAAGTTAAATACTACACAAACAATTGATATTGTAGACAAATTCTAAAAGCAAGGCATGGAGATAGACTAAAAGCGATTAACAAAGGTATTATTCGTAAACCTACGTAAATAACCTAAATAAACCTGGAAACAACCCCACAACGTGATTCAATTCAACAATCCATATCAATTTAGGGCTATGATAAGTAGCAACCATGAAATGAGCCTTGATTATATCAAAATTAAACACCACCACCAATAAATCAAACAACAATTCCAAAATTCAACTTTATTAGAATCCCAACTTTAATAGAATCAACCATGAAATAAAACGTTATTACCAACTTTAATAGAATCCCAAAATTCAAAGTATGAATAAAAACAGTCATAAGTGTGTGTGTGTGTGTGAGTGTGAGTGAGTTAGAAATAGAGGGGGATCCAATTCCATTCAAAGCGTTCACCGCTATCCGATACCGTCGCCTCCTTATCAAGTATATAGCGTTTACATGTTTGTTTATTCAAAGAAAAAAGACAGTTATAAATATATGATTTGATTCATACTATGAAAAAGATTAAGATCACAATTTTAGTACTTACAATAGATAAAACAGAGCATAACAACTCACAATTCTACCATGTGTGATATGCTTATCTCTCACAACTCTTCCAGCAACCATCAAGTCAGCGAAAACAACAAACCTGAACCCACGAGCAACATGGATGACGATTGGAACATTGATAAGCTATAACCATAGTGAATAAAAAAACTCAAGAATTCTACTTTGAACTACATACCTTCCTTTCGGAAATTCAACAGCAACCTATAAAACAAATTGTACAAAACTCCATATAATTTATAAAACCAAATCAATTATCACTAATTAAAATACTTACAGTAAGAGTTGTAGCTTTCTACCCATTACAAAAAACTGTTAAAATTCCTTCCAAGATTAAATACCCAGAATTAAAATAACAATTAAATAATAATTAACAAAGAAATCAACTAAATACAACATAGTATTCCACAATCAGTCCAAGAAACTTAAAATTCATATTACAATTGCAATATGAACATATAAATCACGAAAATTATTAACTGCATTGCAATTTGGGCATGTTAATCAAATTAAAAAAAAAAAAAGAACAGATCCAAATTATTAACTAATTCAATCATGTTAAGAAGCAAGTTGTATAGATAAGAGTATGAGAATTAAGAAACAAAAACGTGCATCGATTTCTTGTTCAAGTGTAGATGGATCAAATGGAAAAGTTATACCTGAAACATCCACCATCACCATCCCCACTGTTAGGGTTCGTAGCGAATCCTTGTCTAAGGTGGTTTTTATGGAATTAGGGTATGGGAGGGAATGTAAACGGTGGGTTAGGAAGTTGCAATTAAATTGGGTCGATTAACATAAGGGGGTTTGAAGAAGCCAAAGGATCATTGTGAGGGTAGGAATGGAAAAAGAAGGCATTATTGTAAAAGTGATTTGACATTGTAAAGGGTGAGGTGGGTAAAATGTCCACATTACCCTTCTAAGTGTCTTAATGTTCCTCAAAGTTCCAATTATACCCTCATTATGTAAGCATAAATCACTTGTGCATGTTGCTTTTTAAGTTGTACGGAATTGAAAATTACCATCCTAGCCGTCACTCTTCCTTTCCAAAATTCAACTTTATTAGAATCCCAACTTTAATAGAATCAACCATGAAATAAAACGTTATTACCAACTTTAATAGAATCCCAAAATTCAAAGTATGAATAAAAACAGTCATAAGTGTGTGTGTGTGTGTGAGTGTGAGTGAGTTAGAAATAGAGGGGGATCCAATTCCATTCAAAGCGTTCACCGCTATCCGATACCGTCGCCTCCTTATCAAGTATATAGCGTTTACATGTTTGTTTATTCAAAGAAAAAAGACAGTTATAAATATATGATTTGATTCATACTATGAAAAAGATTAAGATCACAATTTTAGTACTTACAATAGATAAAACAGAGCATAACAACTCACAATTCTACCATGTGTGATATGCTTATCTCTCACAACTCTTCCAGCAACCATCAAGTCAGCGAAAACAACAAACCTGAACCCACGAGCAACATGGATGACGATTGGAACATTGATAAGCTATAACCATAGTGAATAAAAAAACTCAAGAATTCTACTTTGAACTACATACCTTCCTTTCGGAAATTCAACAGCAACCTATAAAACAAATTGTACAAAACTCCATATAATTTATAAAACCAAATCAATTATCACTAATTAAAATACTTACAGTAAGAGTTGTAGCTTTCTACCCATTACAAAAAACTGTTAAAATTCCTTCCAAGATTAAATACCCAGAATTAAAATAACAATTAAATAATAATTAACAAAGAAATCAACTAAATACAACATAGTATTCCACAATCAGTCCAAGAAACTTAAAATTCATATTACAATTGCAATATGAACATATAAATCACGAAAATTATTAACTGCATTGCAATTTGGGCATGTTAATCAAATTAAAAAAAAAAAAAAGAACAGATCCAAATTATTAACTAATTCAATCATGTTAAGAAGCAAGTTGTATAGATAAGAGTATGAGAATTAAGAAACAAAAACGTGCATCGATTTCTTGTTCAAGTGTAGATGGATCAAATGGAAAAGTTATACCTGAAACATCCACCATCACCATCCCCACTGTTAGGGTTCGTAGCGAATCCTTGTCTAAGGTGGTTTTTATGGAATTAGGGTATGGGAGGGAATGTAAACGGTGGGTTAGGAAGTTGCAATTAAATTGGGTCGATTAACATAAGGGGTTTGAAGAAGCCAAAGGATCATTGTGAGGGTAGGAATGGAAAAAGAGGGCATTATTGTAAAAGTGATTTGACATTGTAAAGGGTGGGGTGGGTAAAATGTCCACATTACCCTTCTAAGTGTCTTAATGTTCCACAAAGTTTCAATTATACCCTCATTATGTAAGCATAAATCACTTGTGCATGTTGCTTTTTAAGTTGTACGGAATTGAAAATTACCATCCTAGCCGTCACTCTTCCTTTCCAAAATTCAACTTTATTAGAATCCCAACTTTAATAGAATCAACCATGAAATAAAACGTTATTACCAACTTTAATAGAATCCCAAAATTCAAAGTATGAATAAAAACAGTCATAAGTGTGTGTGTGTGTGTGAGTGTGAGTGAGTTAGAAATAGAGGGGGATCCAATTCCATTCAAAGCGTTCACCGCTATCCGATACCGTCGCCTCCTTATCAAGTATATAGCGTTTACATGTTTGTTTATTCAAAGAAAAAAGACAGTTATAAATATATGATTTGATTCATACTATGAAAAAGATTAAGATCACAATTTTAGTACTTACAATAGATAAAACAGAGCATAACAACTCACAATTCTACCATGTGTGATATGCTTATCTCTCACAACTCTTCCAGCAACCATCAAGTCAGCGAAAACAACAAACCTGAACCCACGAGCAACATGGATGACGATTGGAACATTGATAAGCTATAACCATAGTGAATAAAAAAACTCAAGAATTCTACTTTGAACTACATACCTTCCTTTCGGAAATTCAACAGCAACCTATAAAACAAATTGTACAAAACTCCATATAATTTATAAAACCAAATCAATTATCACTAATTAAAATACTTACAGTAAGAGTTGTAGCTTTCTACCCATTACACAAAACTGTTAATATTCCTTCCAAGATTAAATACCCAGAATTAAAATAACAATTAAATAATAATTAACAAAGAAATCAACTAAATACAACATAGTATTCCACAATCAGTCCAAGAAACTTAAAATTCATATTACAATTGCAATATGAACATATAAATCACGAAAATTATTAACTGCATTGCAATTTGGGCATGTTAATCAAATTAAAAAAAAAAAGAACAGATCCAAATTATTAACTAATTCAATCATGTTAAGAAGCAAGTTGTATAGATAAGAGTATGAGAATTAAGAAACAAAAACGTGCATCGATTTCTTGTTCAAGTGTAGATGGATCAAATGGAAAAGTTATACCTGAAACATCCACCATCACCATCCCCACTGTTAGGGTTCGTAGCGAATCCTTGTCTAAGGTGGTTTTTATGGAATTAGGGTATGGGAGGGAATGTAAACGGTGGGTTAGGAAGTTGCAATTAAATTGGGTCGATTAACATAAGGGGGTTTGAAGAAGCCAAAGGATCATTGTGAGGGTAGGAATGGAAAAAGAGGGCATTATTGTAAAAGTGATTTGACATTGTAAAGGGTGAGGTGGGTAAAATGTCCACATTACCCTTCTAAGTGTCTTAATGTTCCACAAAGTTCCAATTATACCCTCATTATGTAAGCATAAATCACTTGTGCATGTTGCTTTTTAAGTTGTACGGAATTGAAAATTACCATCCTAGCCGTCACTCTTCCTTTCCAAAATTCAACTTTATTAGAATCCCAACTTTAATAGAATCAACCATGAAATAAAACGTTATTACCAACTTTAATAGAATCCCAAAATTCAAAGTATGAATAAAAACAGTCATAAGTGTGTGTGTGTGTGTGAGTGTGAGTGAGTTAGAAATAGAGGGGGATCCAATTCCATTCAAAGCGTTCACCGCTATCCGATACCGTCGCCTCCTTATCAAGTATATAGCGTTTACATGTTTGTTTATTCAAAGAAAAAAGACAGTTATAAATATATGATTTGATTCATACTATGAAAAAGATTAAGATCACAATTTTAGTACTTACAATAGATAAAACAGAGCATAACAACTCACAATTCTACCATGTGTGATATGCTTATCTCTCACAACTCTTCCAGCAACCATCAAGTCAGCGAAAACAACAAACCTGAACCCACGAGCAACATGGATGACGATTGGAACATTGATAAGCTATAACCATAGTGAATAAAAAAACTCAAGAATTCTACTTTGAACTACATACCTTCCTTTCGGAAATTCAACAGCAACCTATAAAACAAATTGTACAAAACTCCATATAATTTATAAAACCAAATCAATTATCACTAATTAAAATACTTACAGTAAGAGTTGTAGCTTTCTACCCATTACACAAAACTGTTAATATTCCTTCCAAGATTAAATACCCAGAATTAAAATAACAATTAAATAATAATTAACAAAGAAATCAACTAAATACAACATAGTATTCCACAATCAGTCCAAGAAACTTAAAATTCATATTACAATTGCAATATGAACATATAAATCACGAAAATTATTAACTGCATTGCAATTTGGGCATGTTAATCAAATTAAAAAAAAAAAGAACAGATCCAAATTATTAACTAATTCAATCATGTTAAGAAGCAAGTTGTATAGATAAGAGTATGAGAATTAAGAAACAAAAACGTGCATCGATTTCTTGTTCAAGTGTAGATGGATCAAATGGAAAAGTTATACCTGAAATATCCACCATCACCATCCCCACTGTTAGGGTTCGTAGCGAATCCTTGTCTAAGGTGGTTTTTATGGAATTAGGGTATGGGAGGGAATGTAAACGGTGGGTTAGGAAGTTGCAATTAAATTGGGTCGATTAACATAAGGGGGTTTGAAGAAGCCAAAGGATCATTGTGAGGGTAGGAATGGAAAAAGAGGGCATTATTGTAAAAGTGATTTGACATTGTAAAGGGTGAGGTGGGTAAAATGTCCACATTACCCTTCTAAGTGTCTTAATGTTCCACAAAGTTCCAATTATACCCTCATTATGTAAGCATAAATCACTTGTGCATGTTGCTTTTTAAGTTGTACGGAATTGAAAATTACCATCCTAGCCGTCACTCTTCCTTAATAAGATAATATAGATAGTATATATATTCAAAGAAAAAAATTGCAGAAATAGGATGGATTACTTTTCATCAGAGTTTAATCACCTATTTCTTAAGTCGTATATAAAGCTCTACTAAATACCACAAATCCAAATTACCCCCAGTTCCTAAAGCTTGTATACATCAGAATATCACCGGTGATCCTATTTTTAATTTGCAAATGAAATTATAAATTCTCCCATCCACACTTGCCATTTGTTCGGCCCAGAAGCAAAATTTATGTTTTTTTCTATGTGTCACGTTAACACACTAAACCTCTTCATCGACTATAAAATAGAAGGATAAAAAATTCAACATGTGCATATTATAAAGATAGAGAGAGAGAGTAGGAGAACAATTAAAAAGATAAACATACCTCCATGTATCATTAGCAAGACGTTAGAGAGATATCAGAGCCATAAATGGTTGAGCACGATTATCCACCAGCAATTGCAAAAAGAAAATTTGAAAACACACATTAATTTAGAAACCATAAGTTTATAACCTCTACAAAAATCGAACATTTTGATGAGTGGATATCTCACCTAATTAAGAGACGTGTGACGATCATCAATGATTAAAGCAACTAAAAAATTTTGGGAGGTTATTGAAATGAAATTATAATTTGGACACCTTTGGAATGTACATGGAAGATAATGAAGAGTGGAGTTACAAGGTGAAGGGTGGTGAGGGTTAAAATGGAATCAAATGTCTAGTTTGTGAATAAAGGGATAAGTCAAGTTACCTAAATATCCCTATAGTCATCTTAACTTTGCTATAACGGACGAATATACCCTTTGTAAAGAAAATTTACATTGTTGTAGGTGGTGCTTGAAAAGTTGTACTTATGTGAAAATTACATTCTTGTACATCTAGTTTACTTAATCTATCTATATATTAAAAGAGTAGACTCGGGTCGAATGGAGGCCTTAGAGAGGTTCCTCATGGATCCAACCGATAAATGGAGCTTCGAAATTGAAGTATATAGACCGTTTTTTTTTCATTCTCCACAACATAATTCTTGATTTCTTCCTAACAAACCTTTCTATCCTCCTTCTTCATCTTTCATAATTTGTTAATTCTCCACAACCGATTCAAGGTAATCATCGATCCTACACTTCTAATGTTGATTCCTATTATTATTTTCGCTTCATTATTTATTCTTAACATCACTGTTGTAAAACAAGGTCTCGGAGGCCGAGTACTCCCCGAGTAATCGCTACAAGGTAGGTTGCCGAGGCCCGAGTAGTCTAGGCCTAGGCCTAGTACTCCCCGTGTACTCTCCGACTAGGCCGAGAACTCCTCGTGTACTCTCGACTCCAACTAGGGAGCGCCTAGCGACTTTTGCAACATTGCTTAACATTATTACAAAAGAAACCAATCGTATTTAACAGTGATATTCATTCTTCCCGAGTATTGAATCGGTCATTTGATATAGTTTAAAAGTGATATTCATTCATTTCAATTATCATTCTATATTTCTTAACGGTGATATTCATTTAGAATGAATATTTAATCGTTTTTTTTAATACGCTGTAGATGATTTATTCATTTGGGGTTAGTTCATTTAGCTTCTTTGTTTTACTTGTAAAAATTCACAGAAAAAAATTAAGGGATTGATTTTATAGAAGTGATTTGATGTTGTGAAAAAAAAAAACTAATAGATACGAGGGCGGAGAGAAATTTATGAGATTTCCTTCTACTAGTGGGATGACTAACGGTATTTGAAGGGGATGACCGAAGGTCTTTAAAGGCGGAGATGGTGTTGATCGGAGGGTCAAGTATAAAAGTTTATTCTATTAAAGGGATGGAATTTGAAAAATTATAAAGTGTCTTTTCAGGGAAAGGGGTTGTGAAAAGTAGGGGAATTTAGCCCACCCCTATTTTTTCCATGGTTTATAGGTATTATAATTTGTAATACACCAAACATCTCTATAGATTATGGTAGATTCACTTTTAAGATTGAAGTATTTCATTTGTAGTATTGAACTTTCAGTTAGATAACTGACGGAGAAAACAAGGATGAATATGCAAAATTTGTTATGAAAACAACACGTACAAAAACTAGAACAAAGACTTTCAGTTTATGCTTGGGGAACCATTATAATGTTTCAGTTGGTTGTTGATAGTTATTCAGTTACATAAATCAAAAACTCTGTTAGTTGCAACTCAATTACCACAGAAGACCAATTTTATTACAAGTTAACAACGATGATTAGTTGTCATTGATAGACTAAGTTGCCATTGAGCAACAGAAACTGTTGTTGATTATCATGAATAATCAGCTACATTTATGATTGGTTTCCATAAAAGTTCGGTCATTTGTAGCCCTAATATATATATATATATATATATATATATATATAGAACCTACTTGTTTTCGAAAACCAGGTTCCCCTTTTACATTATACAACCCAAATATGTTTTTTGTGGTAGTGTAGTTACAACATATTATTATCCATTACAACCCTTGTAACCTATACAAACCCCCATTACATGTTTCATTGTTGTTTTGGAGAAGACAATGAAGAAAGAGAAATGATGGGAAAAAATGTGACCCGATACAAATGGTAAATAAATAAATGCAGAATTATTTTCGTTTGACCAAATATTTTCCCGACCCAAATAAACCTGTGAGGATGCAAACAAATAGGGTATACTAAAAACAATAAAGTGACACAACATTTTAGCATGGAAATCCACTATCACAAAAATAGAGCAATACAAAGTCTTCTCTAGGTAAAACTAGAGGTAAACAATAATCATCATACACTTGAAACAAACAACTTCAAGTATATAGAATAACATAAAAACAAGTAAAGTGAGTAAGAGGTACCACCAACAAAAAAATCACTCTGCGACTCTTATCTCCACTAAAACACCCAAAGATTGAAGCTCTATTCTCCTCTCTGTCTTAATTTTGTGATAGTAGAAAAGCACAAATTGTGTGTGTTTATGACGGCACAAAGCCCACACAACCAAAACATCACCACCTTTGGATTATTTTTTGATGTGTCAGACTAAGAGTGTGTTTGGGATTGCGTTTAAAAACAACTTATTGACTTATTGACTTCCCCAAGGAGCCAATAAATCAATAAGCTGTTTGTGTAAACCAAAAACACTTTTGGTTTTGACTTTTCAATAAGGGTGTAAAAGTTGTTTTTAAGAAGTCAGAAATCCTAGCTTTTGGCTTTTAGCTTTGACTTTTGGAAAAAAAAATTACAAATCTACCACCCATACAATCAATTTTCACAATAAGTTACGCGAAACATTTAAAAAAACAATTTATTGACTTTTTGACATTTCTCATCGCAAAAGCTAATCCAAACACTTTTTTTTAAAACTTCTTTTAAAAAAGTCATAAACCAATAAACACTTCTAACCAAAAGCACTTTTACATATCCAAACTCAATCCTAAACACCGTCTAATTACAGCCCAAAAATAAAACCATAAAAATAATTCACCAAATTATTTTTGTTTCCTTTTTTTTCTGTATTATTCTAAAACCAACTAATAATAATAAAACACATGTAAATTACAGATGAGTTAGATGAGTTAGGCTTTCTCATGGGTAAAAATAACCCAACAAGAAATATGTTGAAATTAATCAAACCCCCTCACGTATTCTCTTGAGCGAGTACGTAATTGCATACTTGCATCTCAAATCTTAAATTTTATGATTTAAAGTTCAAAAGTTCAATAATCTTGATCTCACGGGCATTTGCTCCAATAACTTTTTCTTAAGTTTTTTATGCATATATTTCTATTGTACGCACTAATGATTTGTTTTTTTCACTATTCAAAACTAAATACATTTGAATTTAAAAAAAACACTAAATACATTTGTAGAATAATTATTCGGAATTTACATATAACAAATGTGTGAAATAAAGCCTTTGAGACGTGGTCTCACAAACATGTCTAAGTTTTCAAGTCTTGTGATTCCTACCCTACCCAACCACCACCCTCGCCTCAGGTTAATTTTTACCAAGTTGATGCTCTATTTTCAACTTTCCTTTTTAAATAATTAGTAGGAATATCTACACATTACCGCGGATACTTATGTTTTTTAGCGCACGTTGCGTGACGAGTTTTACGTAATCTATTTTTAATACCAACTTAGTAAGATAACGAATATTGATAGTCATAAAGGCGGCTCTAGTAGGATAAGTGCGCGATGCAATAAGATACACAAGCAGTCAATAAATCTAAACTGATAATGTATGGGTTTTAACGAAATGTGCGAGATGTAACATGTCATTAGGATCAAGTCATATTAGTCTGCATAATTTATCATAGCATCTTCCTGCGCAAACAATTTTAAAGCTGCAAGTTTAGAGTTGCAAAATAATATACAATGTATATTATATTGATAGCATAACCTTCTACCGAGTCATTTATGTTTATTTTGTCACTGCAAAAGCCACAATATTACAAACTTACTGTATCTTTGAATAAAAAAAAAATGCAGGAGGTTGCATGCATTTACAAAGGACTTTGAGCAAATTTAATCCATTTAACTTGTTCCTCTGTTAGACTCTAGCCAAATATATTTAACATTTTGATCCACTTAAACAGTTTGAGTAAAAACACAACATCAGCCGTATTCTAATAAAGTCATTAATATGAGCTCATGTGACTTTCATGGAGAGTAAGGATCAACTTACTTGACTACATGTTAGAAGCATCTGTCACACCCTCAAATTACCACTTGCGGGGTTTTACCGCGAGACGCATGACAAACCAGGATCCAAGTCAACGATCACAATAAACGACACTATATGAAGTACGTAAACCCAAAAACATAAATTTCATAAGCGGAAGCATTTAAAGAATTTAATCTCTACAAAACAGTGTTCCCAAGTATCCAAGACACTTATTACAAAACGTGCACTAAAATCTAGACGCCAATGCAGACCCGTGCGCCTAGTTCCGTTCATTGCTACCTTAGCGACCTGAGAAAACATGCCAAAAAGATGTCAACATATAATGCTGGTGAGTTCACAGGTTTGTTCAAAGATGTTACCAAAGTGTTACCATGTCCATACTATATCAATGTTACCAAGTACGCTAGCTAGGCGTATGTTTCATTACTACTACGATTGGAAACCATTACTAGACACGTTTAGCAATGTTCAGCATGTTTAAGCAGCCCGTATGTTCAGCATGATACCAATGTACCTGTTCGAGACAATATGCACCCGCCCGGCCCTCCAAGCCGACGAGTGGGGCAGGTCACGCCCAA
This sequence comes from Ambrosia x helenae, assembly GCA_030844895.1. Lineage (NCBI taxonomy): Eukaryota > Viridiplantae > Streptophyta > Magnoliopsida > Asterales > Asteraceae > Ambrosia > Ambrosia x helenae. The sequence continues at coordinate 100,900,857 of CM061233.1, read as the reverse complement.
TAGATCTATCCACATTTCCCCCGTTGTGCAAACCCGCACATTCGTGGTTTCCCCCGGGACTTTCCAAAAGATCGTATAGCAATATAAAGTTAAAACCATAGTATGACATATGTTACCAAAACAGTTTAGCGCATGTTTTCTCCCCCAAAAGTTAAAGCAGTAAAAGTGGGGCCGTGAACTCACCTTAGATAGCGTTCTTCAAATATAAGTAAAGATGTTTAGCCCTTGATAATCCCTCTACCGGAGATCTATCAAAATGTTCACATAAGTGTTCCGACTAATAACCATAAGGTTATCTAGTCCCCGATTGTCCAGATCGTAACCAAGTATGTTTTAAAGCGTGTTTAAATGTTTAACCGACACACTATACCGACCCGACATCCCGTTGGTGACCCATTACCCTAACTAATCAAGTACACATAGATTACACACAAGGTTCAAGCATAAAATACTTAGTTTGTATCAAAAATCTCATTTCTGCATCAGAACGGTCGAACCAGTCAGTTTTAAGTCTCCTTTGCACCTTTTTATCTCCTTCGCACCCTTTTACATCTCGTTCGACCGTTTGATGCTTCCTTCGCCCGTTTCATCCCATTCGTCCAACAAAAAGCCAGGTTCGACCCTGGATCCCTCCTTCGCACCATCGACTGGTCGAAGGAGGCCAGGTTCGCCCCTGTTGTATGATTTTTCCTAAAAACGCTTCAAACACATTCAAAACGACCCGAAACATCATCAAACACAGCAGTCAAGCATGAATAACTTATCCCTACAAAACCCCATCGATTTCCCCCGATAATACGTTCGTTTCAGCCCTTTCCCAAAATGGTAAAGATTATGGAAACATCACTTTCATGCATGGATTATTTACCCAATTTGGAAACTTTTGAAATCGATTCATGTTTAGCTTAAAATACTCCGTTTGTCGATTATCCGATCTTTCTTATTCATTCTATTGATCATAAATATTCATGCATCAAGTATTAATCCCATAAAACCCCCAAATATCAATATACCCAATCCTAACCCTAGACAACCATAATCCAATCATTAACAACAACCCTATATCATGTTTCTATCATAGATATAGCAGCAAATCAGTGAACAACACATAACACCACATAACATACAACTAACACATGTTATTCATTATGAAAACCTATGTTAAATGATCATGTTTTGATTTAGAAAGATGTTTAAAAGGTTTTAAATCATAAAAACACCCTTAGAACAGATCTGGACAATTAGGGTTAGATGAAAACGAATTAAAATGCTTTTAAAAAGGTTTAGGATTATAAACACACCTTGGATTCTTGTTTAGATGATGTAGATAGGTTAGATTATGAAAAAGAAGAGCAAAAACTCCTTCCTTAGTGTTTAAGATCGTTTGAGAGCGTTTTGGGACGGTTAGGGTTTGTGAAATGATGAAAAATGACAAAGGTTGGTATTTATACTAATCTTCCTTCGCACCAACACATTGGTCGAATGTAGTCTCCTTCGCCCCTTTCACAGGGTCGAATGAGACTTGTTTGGTCGAAGGAAATTCCTCAAATTCTACTTCCCTGGTTCGCCCACTTGCATGGGTCGAACCAGACATTTTTATTCTCCTTCGACCACTCGAAGTGGTCGAACCAAAACTTCTTTTAAACTAGTTTTCCAGTTTGTCGTGTTTAACGCATTCTAACCCATCCTAACACATAAGCATGCATCCTTAGTCTATATTTAACACATTAAAGCACAGATAATCATTTACACATCGTTTAAACACATCTATGTATATAATCCACCACACGACCCATAATCTACACATATACTTAATTAGTTCATGTAATGTCACCAACACGGAACCCGGTACTAGTGTATTACCAAAACGACTCCCAATGATCCTCCAGATCATTGTACCCTGGACAATCCTAACTTGACCCGACTCAACTAACCCAGTTAAGTTTGTTTATAAACGTTTCTCGCTAAGGTAGACTTAGATGTTACTAATATGTTTAAGCCGGACATGCCGGGTGTCACATCCGACAACCCATTTTGTTTAACCTCATGGAAGATTAAGAATACTTGTTCTTGCAAAAAAGAATGCAAGATGGAATTTAAACCACATCTCAACACCATCCAATGCACCTATACAATTGTAACACCTAACACCAAAAATAAATTGAAATACAAAAATATAAATAACATCTAGTCACTAACCTGCAACAAGACTCAATGTCTCTATTGTTTTACTCCGAGCCCTAACGAAAATCAAACAACAAACCTAATTCGCGTTATGCAGTAAACAATCAAGGGTGAGTAATAAAAGATTGAGTAAGAAAATGAATATCAAGTACAAAACTAATAAAACTTATAAAATAGATACCAAAAGAAGAACACAAAATTTACAAATGTGAAAGACTGATATAACTGTGTGAATTCACAAATGTTGTCTCCTGAATGACAAATGCCGAGTATATAGGGGGTGGGGATCGAAAACGAAGGGGCACATTCAATTTGCATACTCAATTTGCTGCTACCATTCAATTCGCCCACGATTAAGTACATAAAGTCTTCAATATTATGATATTCAAGTGTCATTAATATTAATGTTAACGAACTCATCAGCTCCCACATCATTAAGGATTTTATTGAACACCACTTAATAAATGATTCAATGCCGGAACGGTTTCAAAACCTTTTGGGATCAAAGGTTGTGCAACATTAGTCATTTGTATAATAGCTATAAAATGTTGTACATTAGGGACAAAAAGGGAAGAAAATGGTAAAAAATGGTAGGATTAGCTTGAGACTCTTTGGATGCCATTTTAAAATGATAATGAAATTACTTTTTTTATATATACAGTTTCTTTAATAAAGTAATATAGATATAGATACTTACATTACAAGATTCAAGTTCAAAATCTTTAAATTTTTAAGCAAATAGCGAATAAATGACGTGTTTATTGGTTTTATAAGATCTTTTGGCAACAAATATATGAGGTTTATTTTTTTTTTTGAACGGCAAATTTTTATTACACATTTATTCCACCTCACCTTGCATTTGCAAGGATTTGAACCCACAACCTTACATTTGTAAGGGGGACACCATACCACTAGACCAAGAGGTCATGGGTATATGAGGTTTATTTAGTTGGTTGATTTGCCATTCAAAAGAATATATAGTGGTGATATGAAGTCGCTAGCTAGGATCATATGAAAATTCAGGTGGACAGGTGGTCCATAGTGATGCATGTATATTGCCCGATTCCAATATCGATGACTCAGGGTAACATGCATATATACACACTTAGAGTAGCAAGATCAACTCTTTTCTATCTACCTTTGATTCTCATTTCTATATATGATTCTATTCTGTTATCAGTCATTTACTTCTTGCTTTTTTGAGGTCAAATCTACAAGTACGTAAGCCAAGCTAATGATTCTGACAGTCGGGTCGGGCATTCGGGCAAAAGCTATGTAACAATATTTAAATATCTAGTAAAATGACAAAAGTAATTGTTCGGATGAAATAGCTTGACAAATTGGTTGCGTTTAGACATTATGTACCATGCATGAATTGGAGCTATCTGTCTTTAAATATCATATATGAAAACAACCAAAACAATATATTATTATTTATAGATATAATACATTATTAATTTTAAGTGAAGAAATAGCTACGAGAAATGTATATAAAATTAGTTGTTTTAGCTATGATAATATGACCGTTATACGGGTTACTATAGCTAAAAACCACTAAGTAAAAGTTTTTATGTGTTATCTACTAAAAACCTCTAGTTATACGGGTTACTTTGGCTATAGTCATGTATTAACTCATAAATAAAAATGTTTTTTAACGATTCCTAATATATATTAATTAATATTTCTCATTTGAACTTATCAATGTATGTATATTAATTAAACATTTTCTAACACATAAGTACATAACAACTTTTAAATAGAAACCATATAAATATTTTTATATAGTGAGAGATAATTACATAGTTACGTAACTATCCTATCTTTCGCAATTAAAACAACAGCTATGCATAACTATACGTTTTTTATAATTTATAGGTCAAAATTAGTAAACCTTCTATATACATAATCGTTGTAGATTATGCTTGATAAAGGTGGATTGAAGAATTAAAATACGGTCGATTATTGTGAATTTGTCATATTCATTTGGAGTGTGGGTAAAGGTATCTTATTTATTAATTATATAATCATTCGAATAAACCACACAGTTATTTAAATCTATATGCATTATTGAAATGAGTGTCATTTTTAACATTTTGTAGTATGTAACTTTTGAAACATGCATCGTCACAAAGTGCTTAGTTTCGGTTAAAACTCTTGAACAAGTCATTCAAATCTGTCCTTTTTTGGTACATTTTGTTCTCAATTATTGGCTTTGTAAGAAAGTAAAACATGTGTATATATAACTCAACAATTATATATATTTTTTAATCAATTGTCATAAATTATGTTCTGAAAGTTAAGTTAAATGAACGTAGGAAATTTGTACCATTTGATGTCTTTCAAAAAGAAAAAAAAGACGTTCATAGGTATTTTGTAAAAATCCATTCACTTGTTTAAAGTATGCGTCTAAAAGTTTCTGCGCATAAGATTTAAGAAGAAGATTGAGAAACATTACAAATTACAAATATAAAAATGGGTTAGGATCAAATACACAGTGAAAGAAAAATAGGAAGTCGTAGGAAGGGTATCAAACGGACTCCGATTGAACTCATTCAAGCGGCATTGGATTCGTTTTATCGAACCCTACAACGTGAGTTTTTAGGTCTTCGTTTTTTTGAGGTTTTAGCTTGTGGTTTTTAGAATATGCGTTATATCATTGTGTCTTTCATGTACCATTGTGTCTTTTTCTTATTTTCATCATTGTGTCATTTTTTCAATTGATTGTGTCTTTTTTCTTCAGCATTGTGTTATATTTTTTGGCACTGTGTTATATTTTGTAGCTCATTGTGTCATATTTCATGATTTATTGTGTTTTTTGTATCCTTCTCACCCTTCTCATTTTTATTACCTTGTGTAGAATAACTTGACCCATATAAAAATATAGGGGAGGGTTATCTTGAGAACGCTAAATATTGTGATAACCGTGAGAACAAGTAAAAAATCAATCAAAATCAAATTTTTTTAATACAAGCCTCATTATAATCAAAATACAACATTAATAAATGAATTTTCTTTCCAAATAATTCATCTTTTCTTGCAAAAACACTTTCAAATTAACTTTTTACACATGTGTAAATGAAACAGTTTACACATGTATAAACAGTAAATTTACACATGTGTAAAAACAAATTATTTTCGTATACGTTTGAATTTTTACGCGTAAATTGTGATTTTGAGATTGTATTTTAGTAATAAAGACAAGTGTAAAAAGAAATTTTGAATTTAAATGTTTTAGATGTCGTTCTCACGGTTCACACGAAATATATATATATATATATATATATATATAGGTCAATTATAAAATGAAAACCCGCTTGAGTTGAGAAAACCCTCGAAAACCCATGTAAAAAAAAACATTTTTTTTCATTGAAAAAAATAACAAATGTAAAATACATGTTTGTAAGCGTTTTGGGCCAAAATGTCACACCCTCAAATTTCCACTTGCGGAGTTTTACCGCGAGGCGCATGACAAACCAGGATCCAAGTCAACGATCACAATAAACAACTCTATATGAAGATACATGACATTCAAAAAGACATAGTTTTCATAAACCCCAAAACCAGTAGCGGAAGCATTAGACAAGTTACAAACCATAGACCCAAATGTACCAAGTGTTTATTACAAAACATGAACTAAACCTAGACGCCAATGCAGACCCGTGCGCCTAGTTCCATTTGTTGCTACCTTAGCGACCTGAGAAAAACATGCCAAAAAGACGTCAACATATAATGCTGGTGAGTTCACAGGTTTGTTCAATATGTTACCAAGTGTTACCAAAACGTTACCATGTCCATACTATATCAATGTTACCAAGTACGCTAGCTAGGCGTATGTTTTATTACTACTACGATTGGAAACCATTACTAGACACGTTTAGCAATGTTTAGCATATGTTTAAGCAGCCCGAATGTTCAGCATGATACCAATGTTCCAGTTCGAGACAACATGCACCCGCCCGGCCCTCCAAGCCGACGAGTGGGGCAGGTCACGCCCAATAGATCTATCCACATTTCCCCGTTGTGCATCCCCGCACATTCATGGTTTCCCCTGGGACTTCCAAAGATCGTATAGCAATACAAAGTTAAAAATTATAGTATGACATATGTTACCAAAATAGTTTAGCGCACGTTTTCTCCCCCAAAAGTTAAAGCAGTAAAAGTGGGGCCGTGAACTCACCTTAGATAGCGTTCTTCGGCTACAAGTAAAAATGCTAAGCCATTGATAATCCCTCTACCGGAGATCTATCAAAATGTTCACATAAGTGTTCTGACTAATAACCATAAGGTTATCTAGTCCCCGATTGTCCAGATCGTAACCAAGTATGTTTTAAAACGTATTTAAATGTTTAACCAACACACTAGACCGACCCGACATCCCGTTGGTGACCCATTACCCTAACTAATCAAGTACACATAGATTACACATAAGGTTCAAGCATAAAACACTTAGTTTGTATCAAAAATCTCATTTCTGCATCAGAATGGTCGAACCAGTCAGGTTAAATCTCCTTCGCCCGTTTTAAATCTCCTTCGCCCGTTTTTAAGTTCTCCTTCGCCCGTTTTTCCACGTTTGATCAGGTTCGCCCAACATTTTCCAGGTTCCACCCTGGATTTTCTCCTTCGCCCACCCGATTGGTCGAAGGAGTCCAGGTTCGCCCATGTTGTACAAATTTTCCTAAAAACGCTTCAAACACATTCGGAACACCTCGAAACATCATCAAACACATCAGTCAAACATGAATAACTTATCCCTACAAAACCCCACCGATTTTCCCAAATAATACGTCTATTTCAGCCCTTTCCCAAAATGGTAAGAATTATGGAAACGTCACAATCATGCATGGATTCTTTACCCAATTTGGAAACTTTTGAAATCAATCCATATTCAACTGAAAATGCTCAGTTTGTCGAGTGTTCGATTTTTCCTCATTAGTTCTATTGATCATAAATATCATGCATCAAGTCTAGATTCGTTAAAACCCCCAAATACCCACAACATCACCATCTATCCAATCCTAACCCTAAACAACAATAACCTAGCATCAATAACAATCCTATATCATGTTTCTATCATAGATGCCGCAGCAAATCATTGAACAACACATACACCACATAATACACAATTTACACATGTTCATCATCATGAAAACCTATGTTTAAATGATAAGGTTTGATTTAGAAAGATGTTTAAAAGGTTTTTAATCATGAAAACACCCTTAGAACAGATCCGGACAATTAGGGTTAGATGAAAACGAATTAAAATGCTTTTAAAAGGATTTAGGATTAAGAACACACATTGGATTCTTGTTTAGATGTTGTAGATAGGTTAGATTATGAAAAGGAAGAGCAAAAGCTCCTTCCTTAGTGATTAAAATCGTTTGAGAGTGTTTTGAGACGGTTAGGGTTTGTGAAATGGTGAAAAATGACAAAGTTTGGTATTTATACTAATCCTCCTTCGCCCCCTATTAGTGGTCGAAGGTAGCCTCCTTCGACCCTTCCACAGGGTCGAATGAGCCCTGTCCTGGTCGAAGGGAATTCTTTCAATTCCACATCCCAGGTTCGCCCATTTACAAAGGGTCGAACCAAAGCAAAATTCTTCCTTCGACCACTCGAAGTGGTCGAACCAGAACCCATGTTTATCTAGTTTTCCAGTTCGTCGTGTTTAACGCATTCTAGCATACCTTAACATATGAGCATGCAACCTTAGTCTATGTTTAACATATTTAAGCACGGATAATTATTTACACATCATTTAAACACATCTATGTATATAATCCATCACACGACCCATAATCTACACATACACTTAATTAGTTCATGTAATGTCACCAACAACGGAACCCGGTACTAGTGTATTACCAAAACGACTCCCAATGATCCTCCAGATCATTGAACCCTGCACAATCCTAACTTGACCCGACTCAACTAACCTAGTTAAGTCCGTTTATAAACGTTTCTCGCTAAGGTAGACTTAGATGTTACTAAAATGTTTAAGCCAAATATGTTGGGTGTCACATCATCCCCACGTTGAAAGAATTTTCGTCCCGAAAATTGCACAAAGCCCCCAAAATGAAAGAAACGAAAAGAACAGAACGAAAAGAAGATTATCGGATGTCACATCATCCCCACGTTGAAAGGAATCTCGACCCGAGATTCATTCCGCTTCAGCAGTAACATGCCTCGATTCAAACGCGCGTTTCGGAAAAAGATGAGGATATTTAGCTTTCATCTGATTCTCCCGTTCCCATGTGAACTCCGGTCCACGATTCGAGTTCCAACGAACTTTAACGATGCGGATTTTACTCCGACGAAGGCTACGAATCTTGTAGTCGAGAATCTCGACAGGTTCCTCCACAATACGAAGACGATCATCATCCTTGATCTCCTCCAGTGGTACAATGAGAGATTCATCAGCCAAACACTTCTTCAAGTTAGACACATGGAAGACGTTGTGCACACTACCGAGCTCCGCCGGTAAGTCAAGTTTGTATGCCACTGGTCCAATCCGATCTAGGATTGCGAATGGTCCGACATAACGAGGGTTAAGCTTGCCACGCTTTCCAAAGCGTATGACGCCCTTCCATGGTGAAACTATCAGAAGTACCCTGTCCCCAACCTGGAATTCCAAAGGTTTTCGACGGCGATCGGCATAACTCTTCTGACGATCCCGTGCAGCAGCCAAACGGTGACGAATCTGTACGATTTTCTCTGAAGTTTCGTACACAAGTTCCGGACCAGTGAGCTGGCTCTCGCCCACCTCGGCCCAACAAAGTGGTGATCGACATTTCCGTCCGTAAAGAGCCTCGAACGGAGCTGCCTTGATACTAGAGTGATAGCTGTTGTTGTAGGAGAACTCCACTAATGGCAGGTGGATCTCTCAACTTTTGCCAAAATCGATAACACATGCCCGAAGCATGTCTTCCAAGGTTTGAATCGTCCGCTCACTCTGTCCATCAGTTTGCGGATGATAAGCCGTACTCATATCCAACTGAGTACCCAAAGCCTTGTGCAGAGCCTTCCAGAAACGCGAAGCAAAACGAGAATCACGATCAGAGATAATAGAGACAGGCACCCCGTGCCTAGCAACCACCTCCTTAAGGTAAAGTCGAGCCAACCGCTCGAGTCCATCGGTTTCCTTAATAGGTATAAAACGTGCCGATTTTGTCAACCGGTCAACAATCACCCAGATCATATCATAACCACTAGGTGACCTTGGCAGCTTGGTGACAAAATCCATCGTGATTCGCTCCCACTTCCATTCCGGAACCTTTGGTTGTTGCAGGAGACCAGACGGCCTCTGGTACTCCACCTTGACTTTCGCACAAGTCAAGCATTTGCTGACATAAGAAGCTGTATCAGCCTTCATGTTTGGCCACCAATAAAGTATCTTCAAATCCTGATACATCTTGTCGGAGCCAGGGTGAATAGAATACCGAGATTTGTGAGCTTCATCCAAAACAAGCTCGCGCAATCCCCCGAACAATGGGACCCAAACACGTCCCGCAAAATAGTGTAAGCAATCGGTCCTGAGTTCAAGATGCTTGTCAGCACTGTGCATAGTCTCAGCCTTACGGTTTTCCTCCTTCAAGGCTTCCAACTGTGCAGAACGGATTCGGTCAGGCAACGACGAATGAATGGTGAGCTGTAAGGCTCGAACACGGCGAGGATTCGCAGACTCCTTCCTACTCAAGGCGTCCGCCACAACATTCGCCTTGCCAGGATGGTATTTGATAGCACAGTCGTAATCGTTCAGGAGTTCAACACAGCGACGCTGCTGCATGTTCAACACCTTCTGGTCGAAAATATGCTGAAGACTCTTGTGATCGGTATATACTTCACACTTGGTACCGTACAAGTAATGTCTCTAGATTTTCAACGCAAAGACTACCACACCCAGTTCCAAGTCATGAGTAGTGTAGTTCTTCTCATAAACTTTGAGTTGTCGAGAAGCATAAGCAATAACCTTCCCGCGTTGCATCAACACACAACCGAGACCACGAATAGAAGCGTCACAGTAAACCACGAAGTCATCCGTACCCTCAGGTAAAGATAAGATAGGTGCAGAACAAAGTTTAAGCTTCAACATCTGAAATGCTGATTCTTGTGGTTCATCCCAATCGAACATTCGGTCCTTCTGGGTAAGAGTAGTGAGGGGTTGAGTGATCTTCGAAAATCCCTCAATGAAACGACGATAGTAACCCGCAAGACCTAGGAATTGCCGCACCTCAGATGGCGTCTTTGGTGCTTCCCAGTCTTGAATAACTTCGATCTTAGCTGGATCGACATGAATTCCCAGTTCATTAACCACATGTCCTAGGAATTGAACTTCACGTAACCAAAAATCACACTTTGAGAACTTAGCATACAACTGCTCCTGTCTTAAAAGTTCTAAGACCAACCGTAGGTGTTCCTCATGATCCGCCTTGTTCTTAGAATAAATCAGAATATCGTCAATAAACACGATGACGAACTTATCAAGGTAAGGTTTGCAAACGCGGTTCATTAAATCCCTGAACACCGCCGGTGCGTTAGTGAGACCAAAAGGCATGACCAAGAACTCAAAATGGCCATAACGAGTGCGAAAAGCAGTCTTCTGAATGTCAGCTTCCCTGACGCGCAACTGGTGATAACCGGACCGCAAATCAATCTTCAAATAGTAGCTGGAGCCCTGGAGCTGGTCAAAGAGATCATCAATGCGAGGAAGAGGATAACGATTCTTGATGGTCACTTTGTTCAGCTCACGATAGTCAATACACATGCGAAGACTTCCGTCCTTCTTCTTCACAAACAAAATAGGAGCTCCCCACGGGGAAGAACTCGGTCGGATGAAACCCTTTTCCAAGAGTTCCTGCAACTGGCTGGACAACTCTTGCATCTCGGGAGGTGCAAGACGATATGGGGCTCGGGCAATGGGAGCCGCACCCGGAGTAAGATCAATACCAAACTCAACCTGACGATGGGGAGGAAGACCAGGAAAATCATTAGGAAACACATCGGGAAAATCACGAACCACCAGGATATCCTCGATCTTCTTCTCGTAGTCAGTAGAAACGTTAACAAGTGCCAGAATGGCCGAACAGCCCTTCCGAAGGTACTTACGGGCTTTCATGCTAGAAATGATACTCAGCGGAGCACCGCTTTTCTCGCCATGAACCGAAAGAGTCTCTCCATCAGGGAGAGGGATCCGAATAACCTTATCGAAACAAACCATCTCCGCACGATACAACGATAACCAATCCATGCCGACAACGACATCAAAACTAACCAGGGGTACCGGCATAAGGTCAATGGGGAAAGATAAACCCGACAGTTCCAAGCGACATTCCCTAAGGGTGTGTGTCGCTTTGATTTTCTTACCATCAGCCAATTCTATTAAGTACTTAGCCTCTAAAGGTTTGGGTACTATATCTAGCAATCGACTAATGTCCATAGATACGAAACTCTTATCGGCACCAGAATCAAACAAGACAGAAACATAGCGATCATTAAGAAGGAACGTACCGGTAACTGTGTCTGGATCCTTCCTAGCCTCTGCAGATCCAATGACGAAAGCACGTGCAGTCCTGCCTCCGCCACCGTTGTTCCCATTACCGTTTCCGCCCCTCCCATTATCGCCCTGCTTCAGTTTAGGACGTTCACACTTGAAGTGTCCCGTATCACCGCAGTTATAACACCCCTGCTTTCCTGGAGTCCCCTGAGCATCAGGAGTAGGAGTAGCAGCAGGAGTCTGAGTTGGGGTGAGTGCCACCCTGCAATCCTTAGCATGATGCCCCAACTGCTGGCACCGATGACAACGAGCCCGATCACAACTCCCAGAATGGTGAAAACCACACTTGTTGCACTTGGGATGCTTCCCAACATACCTGCTTGACTTCTGTCCAGAAGAAGACCCAGATGAATCAAACTTCTTTGCCGGCTGAGATGGCGCTGGCACAACACTCTTCCCCATACCATCCCACTTCCTCTTGTTCCCCTCAGAAACCTTCACAGCAGCACCCTTAGGAGGCAAAACACCTTCTGCCACCTTCAGGTTAGTCATCCGATGAGCTGATCAGACAACTTCAGCAATAGTGGGAAGATTCCCAGCAGCCACCAACCCAGCAATCTCCGGCACTAGCCCAGACACATAGTGCTCAATCCTCCTATACTCGGGTGTGTGCAAATCAGGGCACAACACCGCCAGCTCATTCCTCCTCATAGTGTACTCTTCAATCTCCGACCCGACCATCTTGTAGCTCCAGACCTCATGTTCTAACTTATGTACCTCCTCCCTCGGACAGTACTCACCTCTCAACAGCTGCACAAACTCCGCCCAAGGCATAGCAATAGCCTCCCCTAATCCCATGTTCTGAGTAGTAGCATTCCACCACGATAGTGCAGGCCCCTCGAACGTCGTAGTAGCATACTTCACCCGGTCCCCAGCAGGAGAGTTACACATGACAAACACAGACTCAACCTTCTCCAGCCATCGGAGCAGTCCCACCGCTCCCTCAGTTCCAGCGAAGTTATAGGGCTGACAGTCCCGATACTTCTTATAAGAGCACTGAGGTGGAGGTGGATTGGCACCAATACCTGAAACACGGTACACGAGTAAAACACAAACGAAAGGACATGACACCCAAGAATGAGGCAAGGTCGACAAAAATCAACTCACCACCCATGTCATTAATCCCAGCCTGGAAATTAGCCATAGCCATGTTCACTGTAGCAAGTTGTTCAACTCAGCTTGGGTCATGTTGATGTTACCATGACCACCGCCACCGGCACGACCACCGCCGCCAGCACGACCACCGCCGCCACCACGACGTCCACCACCGCGAGCACCAGACATGATCTAACAAATCAAGAAATCGAGGGATTCAGATTCACTTCTAGTGTCAACCACTAGAAATTTACAAGAGTTAGCTTAGGGACAAATCCAGGACTATACATCCAAACTCGAAGTCCATCGGGATTTTCATGCATTTCAGTTTATTATTTCGTGTGCACCCGAAATGATAAACTGCTCTATATGGTCCTCCAGATGTACTCCTAATCCAGACTCCGGTCACCGAATATTGTCACCTAGTAACGTGTTACGATAGGTACAAGTGAAAGAAGGCATGTGTGTGCTAGAACCAACAAATCAACCCCTCCTTCTTCAATCCAGAAGAAGAAGACAAGAGTAGGTAAGAAACCAAATAAAAGCAGATGATGTAACAGAGAGGTATGATGATGATGTAAGGACACCCCGACAACGTTAGTACGTATCCCACTAATAGACTCAAGTATGTGACCGTCTAGTGTGTGCGACTCGGCTATAGAACAGAATCTACATGCAGTCCTAGTTCACTATAACCATTGGCTCTGATACCAATCTGTCACACCCTCAAATTTCCACTTGCGGAGATTTACCGCGAGGCGCATGACAAACCATGATCCAAGTCAACGATCACAATAAACAACTCTATATAAAGATACATGACATTCAAAAAGACATAGTTTTCATAAACCCCAAACCAGTAGCGGAAGCATTAGACAAGTTACAAACCATAGACCCAAATGTACCAAGTGTTTATTACAAAACATGAACTAAACCTAGACGCCAATGCAGACCCGTGCGCCTAGTTCCATTTGTTGCTACCTTAGCGACCTGAGAAAAACATGCCAAAAAGACGTCAACATATAATGCTGGTGAGTTCACAGGTTTGTTCAATATGTTACCAAGTGTTACCAAAACGTTACCATGTCCATACTATATCAATGTTACCAAGTACGCTAGCTAGGCGTATGTTTTATTACTACTACGATTGGAAACCATTACTAGACACGTTTAGCAATGTTTAGCATATGTTTAAGCAGCCCGAATGTTCAGCATGATACCAATGTTCCAGTTCGAGACAACATGCACCCGCCCGGCCCTCCAAGCCGACGAGTGGGGCAGGTCACGCCCAATAGATCTATCCACATTTCCCCCGTTGTGCATCCCCGCACATTCATGGTTTCCCCCGGGACTTCCAAAGATCGTATAGCAATACAAAGTTAAAAACCATAGTATGACATATGTTACCAAAATAGTTTAGCGCACGTTTTCTCCCCAAAAGTTAAAGCAGTAAAAGTGGGGCCGTGAACTCACCTTAGATAGCGTTCTTCGGTTACAAGTAAAAGTGCTAAGCCCTTGATAATCCCTCTACCGGAGATCTATCAAAATGTTCACATAAGTGTTCTGACTAATAACCATAAGGTTATCTAGTCCCCGATTGTCCAGATCGTAACCAAGTATGTTTTAAAACGTGTTTAAATGTTTAACCGACACACTAGACCGACCCGACGTAGTTAATTAGTTCATAGAGCAGAAGGTGAGGTGAATGTGATGAGTCAAAGAAGAAGATTAATAAAGAATAATATGAGTATAGAGACAGATAAACTACTAACACTTTGAACAAGATGATATTATGAGCACAATCAAAATCACCATATATGAAGTTATTTTAGTCATGATTCTTTAATTAGTTTTCATGAATACCAACTATGATATTTATAAAAGCAGAAAATGTGAAGTTTTAGTATCAATCATATTAAAAAAAAAAAAGCACAAGAAGAAACTCCCCTTCCAATTCTTTGCATTCTATTAATGTATAAACAGACCTAAATTATTTGCATGATAATGGTGATTGGTTTTATTTAACAAAACTAAAAAAAAAAAGTTACAATCAATCTTCATCATGGCAACGAGTAAAACACACTTTAACACTTAAAAAGCATATTCAAAACATAAAATCGAGTATAAGAAGAATCCGAAGAAGAAAAAGAAGAATCCGAAGAAGCCGAAGAGGAATCCGAAGAAGCCGAAGAAGAATCCGAAAAAGAAGAAGAAGAATTCGAAGAAGAAAAAGAAGATAGATTTTATATATATAACAATGATATAAAAATTACAGTCTAACATTCTGCGGTAATTACAGGTCCTGCAGTTGTAACTGCACATGGCACCGTCACATGTTACCACAGTCTGATATTCTGTGGATTACACACGGCCTAAATTTATTGATACATAAATTTGATTTTATATATATAACAAAGATACAAAAATTAAACAGTTAACAAATTTTTGATAAATAATGTATTACAACCAATCTATTTAGGTATTAATTAACACATGGAGTGCAATCCACAATTACTATCCCTAATTCTAATTTACAGAAAAAAAAAAAGATTTTCAGAATAGAATAACACTAATCAGAAAGTTAATTATTTGACAAAATATGATCCAAAGACGTAAAACAATTACATGCTTGCATTTTTGTTATGCACTGTATACAACATGAGAGAACAAATGGACAGCGAGTAGTAGAAGGAAAACAACACCACGTAGTTAATTAGTTCATAGAGCAGAAGGTGAGGCGAATGTGATGAGTCAAAGAAGAAGATTAATAAAGAATAATATGAGTATAGAGACAGATAAACTACTAACACTTTGAACAAGATGATATTATGAGCACAATCAAAATCACCATATATGAAGTTATTTTAGCCATGATTCTTAAATTAGTTTTCATGAATACCAACTAAGATATTTTTAGGAGCAGAAAATGTGAAGTTTTAGTATCAATCATATTAAAAAAAAAAAAAAAGCAGAAGAAGAAACTCCCCCTTTCAATTCTTTGCATTCTATTAATGTATATACAGACCTAAATTATTTGCATGATAATGGTGATTGGTTTTATTTAAGAAAACTAAAATAAAAAAGTTACAATCAATCTTTATCATGGAAACGAGTAAAACACACTTTAACACTTAAAAAGCATATTCAAAACATAAAATCGAGTATAAGAAGAATCCGAAGAAGAAAAAGAAGAATCCGAAGAAGCTGAAGAGGAATCCGAAAAAGAAGAAGAAGAATCCGAAAAAGAAGAAGAAGAATTCGAAGAAGAAAAAAAAGATAGATTTTATATATATAACAAAGATATAAAAATTACAGTCCAACATTCTACGGTAATTACAGGTCCTGCAGTTGTAACTGCACATGGCACCGTCACATGTTGCCACAGTAATTAAAGTCTGATATTCTGTGGATTACACACGGCCTAAATTTAGTGATACATAAATTAGATTTTATATATATAACAAAGATACAAAAATTAAACAGTTAACAAATTTTTGAATAATAATGTATTACAACCAATCTATTTAGGTATTAATTAACACATGGAGTGCAATCCACAATTACTATCCCTAATTCTAATCTACAGAAAAAAAAAAAAGATTTCCAGAATAGAATAACACTAATCTGAAAGTTAATTATTTGACAAAATATGATCCAAAGACGTAAAACTATTACATGCTTGCATTTTTGTTATTTACTGTAAACAACATGAGAGAACAAATGGACAGCGATTAGTAGAAGGAAAACAACACCACGTAGTTAATTAGTTCATAGAGCAGAAGGTGAGGTGAATGTGATGAGTCAAAGAAGAAGATTAATAAAGAATAATATGAGTATAGAGACAGATAAACTACTAACACTTTGAATAAGATGATATTATGAGCACAATCAAAATCACCATATATGAAGTTATTTTAGCCATGATTCTTTAATTAGTTTTCATGAATACCAACTAAGATATTTATAGGAGCAGAAAATGTGAAGTTTTAGTATCAATCATATTAAAAAAAAAAGCACAAGAAGATTGATTCTTATATGGTGGATTATATTCAAATACGTGTTTAAACGATGTGTAGATGATTATCTATGCTTACATATGTTAAACTTAGATTAAGATTTCATGTTCATGTGCTAGGATGCGTTAAAATGCGTTAAACACGACAAACTGGAAAAACTAGAAAACACAGGTCCAGGTTCGACCCATAGCGTGGGGGCGAATCTGGGAAATGATCTTGGTTCGACCTATTATGTAAGGGCGAACCTGAGATGTGAAAACAATAGAAATTCATTCGACCAGTAAAGGTACATTCGACCATGAACAAGGGCGAATGTGGGTACATTCGACCTTGTGAAAGGGGCGAATGTGGACTAGTATAAATACCACACTTTGTCATTTTTCACCATTTCACAAACCCTAAACGCCTCTAAACATTATCTAGCAACTTTAATCGTTGAGGAAGGAGTTTTTGCTCTTGTTTTCCATAATCTAACCTTCTAACATCTTCTAAGCAAAGATCTAAGGTGTGTTCGTCATCCTAAATCCTTTTTAAAACATTTTGATTCGTTTTCATTAGACCCCAAGAGTCCAGATCTGATTCAAACATGTTTTCATGGATAAAAACCTTCCTAACATCTTTCTAAACAAAACATATTCATAAACAATGAGTTTTCAAACAAATTAACATGTGTTAATGGTGTTTTATGTGGTGTTATGTATTGTCATCACACTTATGTAAACTCATTGATAGGTTGTCATTAGTTGGGATTATCATACACGGGTTGGATCTCTAGTTATCAAGAAGACGAACTCTAAGGTGAGTTCACGGCCCCTCTTTTATACTCTTTTCTCTCGGGGGAGAAGCATGCCACACGTTTTAACAATGCAACGTTTATGATTTGAAAACGCAACTCTTAGGAAACTTTCCACTTTTGGAAACATAACACTTTTAGAAACATGACACCTTTTGGAATGTAACTCTTTTAAGAAATGTCACACGTTTGGCACTTGGCACATTTAACATTGGCACTTGACACTTTTAAATATTGGCATTTGACATATTTAAACATTGGCACTTGACACTTTTAAACATTGACACTTGGCATTTGGCACTTGGCGCTTGGCACTTATCTACTATACGATGAAACCTAAGTCCCTATAGAAACCATGAATGTGCGGGGCACAACGGGGGAAATGTGGATAGATCAATTGGGCGTGATGAACCCCACTTGACGGCTGGGAGCCGGACGGGTGCATATTGTCTCTACTTTGGCACTTACACATGGGCAGCAACTCTGAGCACGTTTGTCAGTAATGGTTTTGGCTGCATAATCGTAGTAGTAAGGGAACGTTTGTTATTTACTTGGAAATTTTGCACACTTGGCATTTTTTGAGGAATCGCTTTACACATGAAAACGTTTACGAACTTAAAACCTGTGAACTCACCAGCATTATATATGTTGACCTCTTTTTGGCATGTTTTCTCAGGTCGCTAAGGTAGCAGCTATTGAGTTTAGGCGCACGGAGTCGCACATGCGTCTAGGATCATGGTTCACGTTTTTGGATTGTCAAACTTTAAGCACTTACGTTTCAACATTATACGTTTTGTATAACCTATTTTGCTTCCGCTGTGTTTTGAATCATCATTTTCAAACTATTGTATGGTTTGGTTTACGTATCTTATCGCATATAGGCGTCGTTCGTTGTGACCGTTGACTTGGTTCCTGGTGTGTCACACGCCTCGCGGTAGAACTCCGCAAGTGGAAATTTGAGGGTGTGACAGATTGGTCTCAGAGCCAATGGTTATAGTGAACTAGGACTGCATGTAGAGTCTAGTCTATAGCCGAGTATCACACACATTAGACGGTGACACATATTTACGAGTCGTGTCATTTGGTAAACATAGTAACCTTGTCGGGGTGTCGGTGTCATCATCACAGAGTATCACACTATCTATCTTTTGTTATTCCTACCTTGGTTCTATCTTCTTCTTCGGGTTTGAAGATGAAAGGGCTTATTGCCTATACTTGGCAGTAGTGTACATTGGGGTGGCTTCGGCACATTCTTGAGATCTTTCCGGGTTTTGGATGTCTCCCCTCTATGCTCTAATGTACATACTTGCCTACATACACACTATCCTGCACTAGTACTTGTCATAGTACACCCCTGAGTGATTGTTCACTTTAGGGATCTTTGTGCGATAACAGTTTCTTTTAGGAATGTGGGTGTCGGGTGGTTTGAAGTTATAGCTAGGAGCACGCCTAGAGGACCATGTAGAGCGATTTGTTGTTTCGGGTGCACACGAAATCATAAATCGAAATGCATGAAAATCTTGGTGGACTTCGTGTTCGGACTAAAGGTCATGCTGGAACCACGTTCTGAATTCGTTTGGTCACTTGTAGCTTGATCCGATCGTGGTATTGAGTATCTTGTCTCATTTTTGCAGAACATGTCTGGTCGTGCTAGTGGATGTGCTGGTGGACGCCGTGGTGGCGGCGGGGGTCGCAATGGCGGTGGACGAGGTGGTGGGAACATCACCATGACTCAGGCGGAGTTGGAGAACATGTTGCAGCAGCAGTTGAACGTCGTGTTGGCTGCTTTCCAGGCTACTCAGCAGACCCTGGGAAATACTAACCAGGTGCAGTCTGGGTGCACCTACAAGAAGTTCATGGATTGTAAGCCCCATCACCTCAATGGGACTGAAGGGGTAGTGGGACTTCTTCGGTGGTTGGAGAAGATCGAATCAGTGTTTGCTATGTGTAACTGTCCCGACGCTGATCACGTCAAGTATGCTTCTGCTACATTGGAGGGACACGCGTTGACTTGGTGGAACTCTACCACTGCTAACCTTGGTCTGGGTGAGGCCAATGCTATGCCGTGGTCTGAGTTCATTCTGATGTTGCGGGCGGAGTATTGCCCGAGGGATGAGATTATGAAGTTGGAGTATGAGTTTTGGAATATGAAGATGGTCGGGTCGGAGATCGAGGAGTTTACTGCTAGGCACAACGAGTTGGCTGTGATGTGCCCCGGTTTGGCTACACCGGAGTATCGGAGGATTGAGCACTATATTGTTGGGCTAGTACCGGAGATTGCTGGGCATGTTGCCGCTGCTGATCACACTACTATGTTGGCCACTGTTCGGGCAGCTCACAAGCTGACCAACATGAAGGTTGCTGAGGGCGTTTTTACCTCCGAGGGGCGCTACTGTGAAAGCCCCTGCGAACAACAAGAAAAAGTGGGAGAGTGCAGGGAAGAACACTGGGTCGTCCCAACCGTAGGCTAAGAGGCAGGACGTTGTGGGAGCGTCATCTGAGCAGAAGACTGGGGGTTATGTTGGTAAGAGCTCGAAGTGTTACACGTGTGGGTATCACCATGTTGGGGGCTACGATGAGTTTCAATGTAATCGTTGTCAGCGAGTCGGTCACTTGGCTAAGGATTGTAGGATCAACCCTCAGCCGAAACAGACCCAAGCGGTTGTCCCTACTCCTGCTCCTGGGGGAAACCATGGGTGTTTTAACTGTGGAGAGACTGGGCATTTCAAACGCGATTGTCCTAAGATGAAGCAAGGGACTACAGATGGTGCTGGGAACAACGAGGGTGGCGGTCGAACTGCTCCGGGTCGTTGTTATGTCATTGGCGCTAGGGAGAACCAGGAGGATCCTGATACTGTTACTCGTGAGTATTCTTTTCTTGATTCTCGTTATGCTTGCATTCATTCTCATTCACATTGTTTGGCGTTTCGTATTCATCATGTGCATTCAGTCTGGTACTTGGTCATCATTTTGCATTCATGGGTCTGATGTGGGTCCTTTGGAGATGCTACTCGGACGGTACCGGTGTATCATTTATACCGATCACAGTAGTCTCTAGTAGGCCTTCGATCAGGAGGATTCATTGCTTCGTAATCACTTTGGGGAGGGCGGTTCCCCGGCATAGAGTATCTATTGTTTTTACCTTTCGTTCGTGGTTATCATTTCGTTTGCATTCTGAGAGACATTACTTGGATTAGGCCGACACTCATTATTGTCGAAGAGTGAATCTCGGGGCGAGATTCCTTTCAACAGGGGGATGATGTGACGACCGGGAAAATTTTATTTTTTATCGCTTCGTTCTCTTTGACTTCGGGAAATTTTCGGGACGAATATTCTTTCAACAGGGGGATGATGTGACACCCGACATGTTTAGGTCAACATTTTATAAACACATAAAGTCTACCTTAGCGAAAAACGTTTATTAAACATACTTAACGGGGTCAGTAGAGTCGTAACACAGTCCGTATTGTCCAGGGTTCAATGATTTGGAGGATCATTGGGTTAATCACACACGCACACGTTACGAGTCCCGTTGTTGGTGAATTACATAAACTAAATTAAGTGTTATGCGTAGATTGATTCTTATATGGTGGATTATATGCAAATACGTGTTTAAACAATGTGTAAATGATTATCCATGCTTACATATGTTAAACATAGATTAAGATTTCATGTTCATGTGTTAGGATGCGTTAAAATGCGTTAAACACGACAAACTGGAAAAACTAGAAAACACAGGTCCAGGTTCGACCCATAGCGTGGGGGCGAACCTTGGAAATGATCTTGGTTCGACCCATTATGTAAGGGCGAACCTGGGATGTGAAAATGTGACACCCGGCAACTTCCGATCTACATTGACGTGATTTTTATGATTAAAAATAAATATTTATTACAAATATTGCTAATTATTAAGTTTCGGAAGTTTACTGACCGTTTTTACAATCCAAACTGCGACCGATCTAATAACGTGATTTAAACGCGTGTTCTAAAAACACGCGTCGGACATCGAAAATATTTATATTTATGCTCGGTTTTGTATTTCGAACAAAACCGACTACTTTTTATAATTAATTATCGGGCCTAGAATAGAAACTGAGGCATTTTGCGTTAATACGGGTTCGATACGCGGTATCTACCTACTAAACCCTAACCCTAACTATAAAAGGGGAACTCTCCTTCTTCCCCTTCATTTTCCCACAGCCAAACACACCCCCCCCAAATCTCTGCAATCTCTCTCTCTCTCTCTACTCTCTCTCTTCATCTCCCTCTTTGTCCCTCTCCTCCTCCCCTCTGTTAAGGAAGCCGGCCGACCACCATGGAGATGGTGGCGGCGGCGTGGTGGTCCGGAAAGCCCACGGGGGCTGAGGTGGTTTGGTTTGGGTTCCGATTGGGTTTGGGTCTGGTTCGTGGTGGCTCGGTTCAGTTTAAGAAGGGGTAGCCGATGGTGGTTATGGTTATGGTTGTTTGGTTCAAGATGGAGGCGGTTGTGGTGGTGTACAGGTCAAAGGACGCCGGGCCAGGTTGGGTTCGTTTGGAGTTTCTCAGATTTGGTGGGTTTTTTAGTCAGATTTGGGTTCGGGTGGTGGTTACCCGAGCTGAGGCGGCGGCGGGGTGGTTTCTGGTTCATGGGGTCGGGTTGGTGGTGCTCGGCTGGGTTGGCTCTGGCTCGGGTCCAATGGGGCTCGGGTCTGGGTCAGGTTATGGTTGTGGTTTGGGTTCGAACAAACCAGACCAGGTCTGGTTTGGTTTGGCTCGGGCTCGAGTCAGAATAGGGCTCGGGTTCGGGTTCGGGTCTGTTTGGTGGTTAGAAGGTGGTGACCGGGTTAGTAGTGTGGGTTTTGGATTCTGGTTGATTGTGCTCGGGCTTCGGGTCTCGGTTTGGTTCGTTTTGGTCTCGGGTCAGTGGGTTAGGCTCGGGTAAAGGAATGGGTCAGTTTTGGTGTTGGGTTCGAGTCGCGCGACAGCTGGCCTCAATTTTGCATTCGGGTTAGATCTGAGTTCGGGTCAAAGTTTGGTGGTTTTGGTGTTCGGGTAAGATTCGGTACGAGATCGGGTTTGGTACGGGTCTTGTTCGGTTCAGATCTGGTTGGTCAAGCCTCGGTCAACACGCGGTCAAAGCTGGTCAAACTTTGGTTCCGGTCTACACGTAGTTCGAGGTGGCTTCGGGTTACGCGCGTAGGAATCGGTATACTTTATTTCGTATTTGTATTATTGTTGTGGATATTATATATATATATATATATAAATAAAAACATTGATATTCATAAAATAGTTTTGACTCGCGAACGAACCGAGTAATAATAATAAACGGTAACTATATATTATATCGGACGATTGGTATTGGATATAATAGGCGTGACTTATAAAATCGATATCGGACTAAATTGGTTGGACTATTATATATATATATATATATATATATATATATATATATATATATATATATATATATATATATATATTGTCGTGTCTTTGTATAAATAAGTAGTTTATATGAAAAGTTGTCGAAACGTATAAAGTCTTGTATTGGATATTGATTTTTGGGAAAATTATAGGCGACTTGTGTCGCCTGGTTTGTACAAAAACAGAGGAAACTCTGCCCAAATTTTTATAAAATCCACGGCGCAACGAAAATAGAATTGTTGCATATTTTTATAAACGAAGTTCCGTAAGTGTCATGATAAGTGTAGTTATGCAAAATAGTGACGTTTTGACAAAAGATATGTTTAACAATAATAAGTAAATCCCGGACAATATTTTCAAAACATATATATATATAGTTTCGCCGAACGTCAAGTATGACGAGTTTTCGAAAGGTTTTCGGTATTTAAATAATGTTTATTGTTTGGATTTAAAAATATGTATATATTTTACTTGTGAACTATTTTTGCAAAAAGCAAAGTTTTGAATAACTTAAATGTTCGGATGTGGAAAAGAGGCGATATTGTTATTGATCGGATTTAAATAACTACACTTACATTTTTATCAAACGGCATTTTACCTAAAATATTATTATATAAGATAGATACATTTATACGAATTACAAAATGAGCTACGACTCAAGATAAGTTATACGTTTCGTAGTAATAGTCCAACGTGGTGTACACACGAATAGTGACAAGTGCGCAACTTGGGTACTATGTCGTGTGTTAACGCATAAGTAAGATAAGTCACTATCGGTTCGTCGAGTTAAAGCATATTAGTACTCAAGTTAATACACACGAGTCTAGATAGTTGGATAAACTATCTTTTAGCCGGATAATAGGCTAGGTTTATATGTGTTAGACTTTAAGGTGTCCTTTGTTGTATTAGGGCACAAGGAAGTCGGTCGAGATTTCAGGCTTTGTTTGCTAGCTAAGCGAGGAAATTAAGGTGAGTTCATGACCCCACTTTTTACTGTTTTATAAATGTTTTCGGGGTGGAAGACATGCTTCTTTTATGCAAACCTGAGGAATTCCAAACGATCAAGTTTTTGAAAAATGAAATGGGTGCGTGAGTGTCACGGCCCCACTTTTACCGTATTGCTTTCGGGGGAGAAACATGCTACTTACTTATTAAAGGTCATGTTATACTATGGGCACTTTATGTTACTACACGACTTTTACGGAAAGTCCCAGGAGGAAACCATGAATGTGCGGGGATGCACAACGAGGGAAATGTGGATAGATCTATTGGGCCTCACAAACCCCACTCGACGGCGGGGATGCCGGGCGGGTGCTAATTGTCTCTAACTCTCGGGTTATCGAGGCATCGGTAACCCAGTCAATTTGGGCTGGATTCAACATGGTACATGTTTAGTAATGGGTTCCCAACCGTAGTAGTAAAAACACTTAACGTCTGGCTAACGTTCTTATGACATAGTAGTAACGGATATGATCTTCTCAAACTTATGGAAAACTCTTTTGTAAAACTTATGAACTCACCAGCTGTCACACCCCCAAATTTCCACTTGCGGGATTTTACCGCGAGGCGCATGACAAACCAGGATCCAAGTCAACGGTCACAATAAACAACACTATACGAAATACGTAAACTCAAAGCATAGTTCTTAATTTATAAAACCATAGCGGAAGCATTTAACCAGTTACAAAACCATGTACGACAATGTTCAAAAACTTTATTCAAAACATGAAACTAAGCCTAGACGCCATGCAGACTCGTGCGCCTAGTCCTCTGTTGCTACCTTAGCGACCTGAGAAAAACATGCCAAAAAGACGTCAACATATAATGCTGGTGAGTTCACAGGTTTATTCAATAAGTTACCAAAACGTTACCATGTCCATACTATACCAATGTCACCAAGTACGCTAGCTAGGCGTATGTTTTATTACTACTACGATTGGAAACCATTACTGGACACGTTTAGCAATGTTTAGCATATGTTTAAGTAGCCCGAATATGTTCAACATGTTTAGCAAAGTTCGAGACAACATGCACCCGCCCGGCCCTCCAAGCCGTCGAGTGGGGCAGGTCACGCCCAATAGATCTATCCACATTTCCCCCGTTGTGCATCCTCGCACATTCATGGTTTCCCCGGGACTTCCAAAGATCGTATAGCAATATAAAGTTAAAACCATAGTATGACATATGTTACCAAAATAGTTTAGTGCATGTTTTCTCCCCCAAAAGTTAAAGCTGTAAAAGTGGGGCCGTGAACTCACCTTAGATTGCGTTCCTTGGTAAATAGTAAAAAGCTAAGCCTTGATAATCCCTCTACCGGAGATCTATCAGAATGTTCACATAAGTGTTCCGACTAATAACCACGTTCGACCGTTTAACGTCTCATTCGACCGTTTTATCAGGTTCGCCGAAACACATCCCAGGTTCGACCTTGGAACCTCTCCTTCGACCATTCGAATGGTCGAATGAGTCCAGGTTCGCCCCTGTTTATAGATTTTTCCTAAAAACGCTTCAAACACATTCGAAACATCTCGAAACATCATCAAATACAACAGTCAAGTATGATTAACATATCCCTACAAAACCCCACCAATTTTGCCCCAAAACCAGCTTGTTTTAATACTTTTCCAAAATGGCAAAATTATGGAAATGTCACATCATGCATGAAATCTTTACCCAATTTGGAAACTTTTTAATACTAACCCATAATCATCTACAAATGCTCAGTTTATCTTGTAATAGAAAAAACCCCCCTTCATTTTAATAATAATACTTAACTTGCACAAGCCCTAGATTTCATAAAATCCCCAAAATACCCATAATATCACCCTCTATCTAATTGTAACCCTAAACAACAATAAACCAACATCAACAGCAACCTTAGATCATGTTTCTAGCATTAGAACAACAAATCATTAAACAACACACAACATCACATAACACATAATTAACATGTGTTTATTGATACATAACCTATGTTTAATGATAGGGTTTAGGTTTAGAAAGATGTTTAAAAGGTTTTTATTGATAAAATCTTCCTTAGAACAGATCTGGACATTTAGGGTTAGATAAAAAACGGATTAAAATGCCTTAAAAAGATTTAGGATTAGGAACACACCTTGGATTCTTGTTTAGATGTTGTTGGTAGGTTAGATTATGAAAAAGAAGAGCAAAAACTCCTTCCTTAGTGATTAAAATCGTTTGAGAGTGTTTTGAGACGGTTAGGGTTTGTGAAATGGTGAAAATGACAAAGTTTGGTATTTATACTATTCCACCTTCGCCCCCTATCAATGGTCGAAGGTAGTCTCCTTCGACTCTTTCACAGGGTCGAATGTACCCTGTTCTGGTCGAAGGGAATTCTTCAAATCCCATATCCCAGGTTCGCCCCTTTTCAAAGGGTCGAACCAATACACAATTCCACCTTCGACCACTCGAAGTAGTCGAACCAGACCCTATGTTTATCTAGTTTTCCAGTTTGTCGTGTTTAACGAATTTTAACGCACCTTAACATATGAGCATGCAACCTTAGTCTATGTTTAACATATTTGAGCATGGATAATCATCTACACATCATTTAAACACATCTATGTATATAATGCACCATACGACCAATAATCTACACATACACATAATTAGTTATGTAATGTCACCAACAACGGGACCCGGTACTAGTGTATTCCCAAAATGACTCCCAATGATCCTTCAGATCATTGAACCCTGGACAATCCTAACTTGATCTGACTCAACTAACCTAGTTAAGTCCGTTTATAAACGTTTCCCGCTAAGGTAGACTTAGATGTTACTAAAATGTTTAAGCCAAATATGCCGGGTGTCACATCATCCCCACGTTGAAAGAATTTCCGTCCCGAAAATTGCACCAAGTCCCATAATGAAAGAAACGGAAAGAATGAAATGAAAAGAAAATTTACCGGATGTCACATCATCCCCACGTTGAAAGGAATCTCGACCCGAGATTCATTCCGCTTCAGCAGTAACATGCCTCAATTCGAACGCGCGTTTCGGAAAAATATGAGGATGTTTAGCTTTCATCTGATCCTCCCGTTCCCACGTGAACTCCGGTCCACGATTCGAGTTCCAACGAACTTTGACGATGCGGATTTTACTCCGATGAAGGCTACGAATCTTGTAGTCGAGAATCTCGACAGGTTCCTGCACAATGCGAAGACAATCATCAACCTTGATCTCTTCCAGTGGTACAATGAGAGATTCATCAACCAAACACTTCTTCAAGTTAGACACATGGAAGACGTTGTGAACACTACCAAGCTCCGCCGGTAAGTCAAGTCTGTATGCCACCGGTCCAATCCGATCTAGGATTGCGAATGGTCCGACGTAACGAGGGTTAAGCTTGCCACGCTTCCCAAAGCATATGACGCCCTTCCATGGTGAAACTTTCAGAAGTACCCTGTCCCCAACCTGGAACTCCAAAGGTTTGTGACGGCGATTGGCATAGCTCTTCTGACAATCCCGCGCAGCAGCCAAACGGTTACGAATTTGCACGATTTTCTCCGAAGTTTCGTACACAAGTTACGGACCAGTGAGCTGGCTCTCTCCCACCTCGGCCCAACAAAGAGGTGAGTACCCAAAGCCTTGTGCAGAGCCTTCCAGAAACGCGAAGCAAAACGAGAATCACGATCAGAGATAATAGAAACAGGCACCCCGTGCCGAGCAACCACCTCCTTAAGGTAAAGTCGAGCCAACCGCTCGAGTCCATCGGTTTCCTTAATAGGTATGAAACGTGCCGATTTTGTCAACCTGTCAACAATCACCCAGATCATATCATAACCACTAGCCGACCTTGGTAGCTTGGTGACAAAATCCATCGTGATTCGCTCCCACTTCCATTCCAGAACCTTTGGTTGTTGCAGGAGACCAGACGGCCTCTGATACTCCACCTTGACTTTAGCACAAGTCAAGCATTTGCTGACAAAAGAAGCTATATCAGCCTTCATGTTTGGCCACCAATAAAGTATCTTCAAATCCTAATACATCTTATCGGAGCCAGGGTGAATAGAATACCGGGATTTGTGAGCTTCATCCAAAACAAGCTCGCGTAATCCCCCGAACAAGGGAACCCAAACACGTCCCGCAAAATAGTGTAAGCCATCGGTTTTGAGTTCAAGATGTTTGTCAGCACTGTGCATAGTCTCAGCCTTAAGGTTCTCCTCCTTCAAAGCTTCCAACTATGTAGAATGGATTCGGTCAGGCAATGACGAATGAATGGTGAGCTGTAAGGCTCGAACACGACGAGGATTCGCAGACTCCTTCCTGCTCAAGGCGTCCGCCACAACGTTCGCCTTGCCAGGATGGTATTTGATAGCACAGTCATAATCGTTCAGGAGTTCAACCCAGCGACGCTGCCGCATGTTCAACACCTTCTGGTCGAAAATATGCTGAAGACTCTTGTGATCGGTGTATACTTCACACTTGGTACCGTATAAGTAATGCCTCCAGATTTTCAACGCAAAGACCACCGCACCCAGTTCCAAGTCATGAGTAGTGTAGTTCTTCTCATGAACCTTGAGTTGACGAGAAGCATAAGCAATAACCTTCCCGCGTTGCATCAACACACAACCGAGACCACGAATAGAAGTGTCACAGTACACAACGAAGTCATCCGTACCCTCAGGTAAAGATAAGATAGGTGCAGAACAAAGTTTAAGCTTCAGCATCTGGAATGCTGATTCCTGTGGTTCATCCCAGTCGAACTTTCGGTCCTTCTGGGTAAGAGTAGTGAGGGGTTGAGCGATCTTCGAAAATCCCACAATGAAACGACGATAGTAACCCGCCAGACCTAAGAATTGCCGCACCTCAGATGGCGTCTTTGGTGCTTCCCAGTTTTTAATGGCTTCGATCTTAGCCAGATCGACATGGATTCCCAGTTCATTAACCACATGCCCTAGGAATTGAACTTCACGTAACCAAAAATCACACTTCGGGAACTTAGCATACAACTGCTCCTGTCTCAAAAGTTCCAAGACCAACCGTAGGTGTTCCTCATGATCAAGCCTTGTTCTTAGAATAAATCAGAATATCGTCAATAAACACGATGACGAACTTATCAAGGTAAGGTTTGCAAACGCGGTTCATTAAATCCATGAACACCGCCGGTGCGTTAGTGAGACCAAAAGGCATGACCAAGAACTCAAAATGGCCATAACGAGTGCGAAAAGCAGTCTTCTGAATGTCAGCTTCCCTGACGCGCAACTGGTGATAACCGGACCGCAAATCAATCTTCGAATAGTAGCTGGAGCCCTGGAGCTGGTCAAAGAGATCATCAATACGAGGAAGAGGGTAACGATTCTTGATGGTCACTTTGTTTAGCTCGCGATAATCAATGCACATGCGAAGACTTCCGTCCTTCTTCTTCACAAACAAAATAGGAGCTCCCCACGGGGAAGAACTCGATCGGATGAAACCCTTTTTCAAGAGTTCCTGCAACTGGCTGGACAACTCTTGCATCTCGGGAGGTGCAAGACGATACGGAGCTCGGGCAATGGGAGCTGCACCCGGAGTAAGATCAATACCAAACTCAACCTGACGATGGGGAGGAAGACCAGGGAAATCATCAGGAAACACATCGGGAAAATCACGAACCACCGGGATATCCTCGATCTTCTTCTTATCGTTAGTAGAAACGTTAACAAGTGCCAGAATGGCCGAACAACCCTTCCGAAGGTACTTACGGGCTTTCATGCTAGAAATGATACTCAGCGGAGCACCGCTTTTCTCGCCATGAACCGAAAGAGTCTCTCCATCAGGGAGAGGGATCCGAATAACCTTATCGAAACAAACCATCTCCGCACGATACAATGATAACCAATCCATGCCGACAACGACATCAAAACTAACCAGGGGTACCAGCATAAGGTCAATAGGGAAAGATAAACCCGACAGTTCCAAGCGACATTCCCTAAGGGTGTGTGTCGCTTCGATTTTCTTACCATCAGCCAATTCTATTAAGTACTTAGCCTCTAAAGGTGTGCGTACTATATCTAGCAATCGACTAATGTCCGTAGATACGAAACTCTTATCGGCACCAGAATGAAACAAGACAGAAACATAGCGATCATTAAGAAGGAACGTACCGGTAACGGTGTCTGGATCCTGCCTAGCCTCTGCAGATCTAATGACGAAAGCACGTGCAGTCCTGCCTCCGTCGCCGTTGTTCCCATTACCGTTTCCGCCCCTTCCATTATCACCCTGCTTCAGCTTAGGACATTCACGCTTGATGTGTGCCGTGTCACCACAGTTATAGCACCCCTGCGTTTTTGGAGTCCCCTGAGCAGCAGGAGTAGGTGTAGCAGCAGGAGTCTGAGTTGGGGTGAGTGCCACCCTGCAATCCTTAGCATGATGCCCCAACTGATGGCACCGATGACAACGAGCCCGATCATAACTTCCAGAATGATGAAAACCACACTTGTTGCACTTGGGATGCTTCCCAACATACCCACTTGACTTCTGCCCAAAAGAAGACCCAGATGATTCAAACTTCTTCGCCGGCTGAGATGGCGCTAGCATAGCACTCTTCCCCACACCATCCCACTTCCTCTTGTTCCCTTCCGTAACCTTCACAGCAGTACCTTTAGGAGGCAAAACACCTTCTGCCACCTTCAGGTTAGTCATCCGATGAGCTGATCGGACAACTTCAGCAATAGTGGGAAGATTCCCAGCAGCCACCAACCCAGCAATCTCCGGCACTAGCCCAGACACATAGTGCTCAATCCTCCTATACTCGGGTGTGTGCAAATCAGGGCACAACACCGCCAGCTCGTTCCTCCTCACAGTGTACTCTTCTATCTCGGAACCAACCATCTTGTAGCTCCAGACTTCATGTTCCAACTTCTGTACCTCCTCCCTCAGACAGTACTCACCTCTCAACAGTTGCACAAACTCCGCCCAAGGCATAGCAATAGCCTCCCCCAATCCCATGTTCTGAGTAGTAGCATTCCACCACGACAGTGCAGGCCCTTCAAATGTCGCAGTAGCATACTTCACCCGGTCCCCAGCAGGACAGTTACACATGACGAACACAGATTCAACCTTCTCAAGCCATCGGAGCAGTCTCACCGCTCCCTCAGTTCCAGCGAAGTTATGGGGCTGACAGTCCTGAAACTTCTTATAAGAGCACTGAGGTGGAGGTGGATTGGCACCAATACCTGAAACACGGTACACGAGTAAAACACAAACGAAAGGACATGAAACCCAAGAATGAGGCAAGGTCGATAGAAATCAACTCACCACCCATGACATTAATCCCAGCCTGGAAATTAGCCATAGCCATGTTCACTTGCTGCTGTAGCAAGTTGTTCAGTTCAGCTTGGGTCATATTGATGTTGCCACGACCACCGCCTCCAGCACGACCACCGCCGCCAGCACAGCCACCGCCGCCACCACGACGTCCACCACCGCGAGCACCAGACATGATCTAACAAATCAAGAAATCGAGGGATTCAGATTCACTTCTAGTGTCAACCACTAGAAATTTTTAAGAGTTAACTTAGGGACAAATCCAGGACTATACATCCAAACTCGAAGTCCATCGGGATTTTCATGCATTTTAGTTTATTATTTCGTGTGCACCCGAAATGATAAACTGCTCTACATGGTCCTCCATATGTACTCCTAATCCAGACTCCGGTCACCGAATATCGTCGCCTAGTAACGTGGTATGATAGGTGCAAGTGTAAGAAGGCATGTGTGTGCTAAAACCAACAAATCAGCCCCTTCCCCTTCAATCCCGAAGAAGAAGACAAGAGTAGGTAATAACCCAAATAAAAGTGGATTATGTAATAAAGAAGTATGATGATGATGTAAGAACACCCCGACAACGTTAGTACGTATCCCACTAATAGACTCAAAGTATGTGACCGTCTAGTGTGTGCGACTCGGCTATAGACCAGACTCTACATGCAGTCCTAGTTCACTATAACCATTGGATCTGATACCAATCTGTCACACCCCCAAATTTCCACTTGCGGGATTTTACCACGAGGCGCATGACAAACCAGGATCCAAGTCAACGGTCACAATAAACAACACTATATGAAATACGTAAACTCAAAGCATAGTTCTTAATTTATAAAACCATAGCGGAAGCATTTAACCAGTTACAAAACCATGTACGACAATGTTCAAAAACTTTATTCAAAACATGAAACTAAGCCTAGACGCCATGCAGACTCGTGCGCCTAGTCCTCTGTTGTTACCTTAGCGACCTGAGAAAAACATGCCAAAAAGACGTCAACATGTAATGCTGGTGAGTTCACAGGTTTATTCAATAAGTTACCAAAACGTTACCATGTCCATACTATACCAATGTCACCAAGTACGCTAGCTAGGCGTATGTTTTATTACTACTACGATTGGAAACCATTACTGGACACGTTTAGCAATGTTTAGCATATGTTTAACCAGCCCGAATATGTTCAGCATGTTTAGGAAAGTCCGAGACAACATGCACCCGCCCGGCCCTCCATGCCGTCGAGTGGGGCAGGTCACGCCCAATAGATCTATCCACATTTCCCCCGTTGTGCATCCCCGCACATTCATGGTTTCCCCCGGGACTTCCAAAGATCGTATAGCAATATAAAGTTAAAACCATAGTATGACATATGTTACCAAAATAGTTTAGCGCATGTTTTCTCCCCCAAAAGTTAAAGCTGTAAAAGTTGGGCCGTGAACTCACCTTAGATTGCGTTCCTTGGTAAATAGTAAAAAGCTAAGACTTGATAATCCCTCTACCGGAGATCTATCAAAATGTTCACATAAGTGTTCTGACTAATAACCATAAGGTTATCTAGTCCCTGATTGTCCAGATCGTAACCAAGTATGTTTTAAAACGTGTTTAAATGTTTAACCGACACACTAGACTGACCCGACATCCCGTTGGTGACTCATTACCCTAACTAATCAAGTACACATAGATTACACATAAGGTTCAAGCATAAAACACTTAGTTTGTATCAAAAATCTCATTTCTGCATCAGAACGGTCGAACCAGTCAGATTAAGTTTCCTTCGCCCGTTTTTCCACGTTCGACCGTTTGACGTCTCATTCGACCGTTTTATCAGGTTCGCCCAAACACATCCCAGGTTCGACCCTGGAACCTCTCCTTCGACCATTCGAATGGTCGAATGAGTCCAGGTTCGCCCCTGTTTATAGATTTTTCCTAAAAACGGTTCAAACACATTTGAAACATCTCGAAACATCATCAAATACAGCAGTCAAGTATGATTAACATATCCCTACAAAACCCCACCAATTTTGCCCCAAAACCAGCTTGTTTTAATACTTTCCCAAAATGGCAAAATTATGGAAATGTCACATCATGCATGAAATCTTTACCCAATTTGGAAACTTTTTAATACTAACCCATAATCATCTACAAATGCTCAGTTTATCTTGTAATCGAAAAAACCCCCATTCATTTTATTAATAATACTTAACATGCACAAGCCCTAGATTTCATAAAATCCCCAAAATACCCATAATATCACCCTCTATCTAATTGTAACCCTAAACAACAATAAACCAACATCAACAGCAACCTTAGATCATGTTTCTAGCATTAGAACAGCAGCAAATCATTAAACAACACATAACATCACATAACACATAATTAACATATGTTTATTGATACATAACCTATGTTTAATGATAGGGTTTAGGTTTAGAAAAGATGTTTAAAAGGTTTTTATTGATAAAATCTTCCTTAGAACAGATCTGGACATTTAGGGTTAGATAAAAAAACGGATTAAAATGCCTTAAAAGGATTTAGGATTAGGAATACACCTTGGATTCTTGTTTAGAAGTTGTTGATAGGTTAGATTATGAAAAAGAAGAGCAAAAACTCCTTCCTTAGTGATTAAAATCGTTTGAGAGTATTTTGAGACGGTTAGGGTTTGTGAAATGGTGAAAATGACAAAGTTTGATATTTGTACTATTCCACCTTCGCCCCCTATCAGTGGTCGAAGGTAGTCTCCTTCGACCCTTTCACAGGGTCGAATGTCCCCTGTTCTGGTCGAAGGGAATTCTTCAAATCCCATATCCCAGGTTCGCCCCTTTTCAAAGGGTCGAACCAATACACAATTCCACCTCCGACCACTCGAAGTGGTCGAACCAGACCCTATGTTTATCTAGTTTTCCAGTTTGTCGTGTTTAACGCATTTTAACGCACCTTAACATATGAGCATGCAACCTTAGTCTATGTTTAACATATTTAAGCATGGATAATCATCTACACATCATTTAAACACATCTATGTATATAATCCACCATACGACCAATAATCTACACATACACTTAATTAGTTTATGTAATGTCACCAACAACGGGACCCGGTACTAGTGTATTCCCAAAATGACTCCCAATGATCCTTTAGATCATTGAACCCAGGACAATCCTAACTTGACCCGACTCAACTAACCTAGTTAAGTCCGTTTATAAACGTTTCCCGCTAAGGTAGACTTAGATGTTACTAAAATGTTTGAGCCAAATATGCCGGGTGTCACACCAGCATTATATGTTGACTTTTTAAGTATGTCTTTCAGGTTTAAACTTTGGTAACGGCATGGTTGGAGTAGTCGGCATATTGGGATCGGGGATCCTAGAGGGTTAGCAATGGCGTTCAGGAAAAAGAGTCTTAGATGCAACTTTCCGCTGCGCTGGCAAAGGCACCAAACGTCGCAACCGACGAGGGAAAAGTCGGGGTGTGACAGAAAACAATAGAAATTCATTCGACCAGTAAAGGTACATTCGACCTTGCACAAGGGGCGAATGTGGGTACATTCGACCTTGTGAAAGGGGCGAATGTGGACTAGTATAAATACCACACTTTGTCATTTTTCACCATTTCACAAACCCTAAACGCCTCTAAACACTCTCTAGAAACTTTAATCATTTAGGAAGGAGTTTTTGCTCTTGTTTTCCATAATCTAACCTACCAACATCTTCTAAACAAAGATCTAAAGTGTGTTCTTCATCCTAAATCCTTTTTAAAACATTTTGATTTGTTTTCATTAAACCCCAAGAGTCCAGATCTGATTCAAACATGTTTTTTATGGATAAAAACCTTCCTAACATCTTTCTAAACAAAACATATTCATAAACAATGAGTTTTCATACAAATTAACATGTGTGAATGGTGTTTTATGTGGTGTTATGTATTGTTTGATGATTAATTGCTGTATAGATGTTATAACAATGATCTAGGACTGTTATTGATGATGATTTATGATTGAGATAGGATACAATTGATTATTAATGATGTTTTGCTCATTTTGGGGATTTTGGGTTAGCTCTAGGGCTTGTTCATGATGATAGTGATAGGGATATGATTGGGGGTTTCTTGTTCATGATAATCTGAGTATATTAAGTTGATTATTGATTGATTTCAGAAAGTTTCCTAATTGGGTAAAGATTGCATGCGTTTGATGTGACATCTCCATAATTTGCCATTTCGGCTAACTTGTAAAACGGACAGATTTCGGGATAAAATTGATAGGGTTTTGTAGGAATATGTTAATGATAGTTGACTGCTGTGATTGGTGATGTTTTCGGACCGTTTAGATGTATTTTGGTGCGTTTTATGAAGTTCTGCAGCAAAGGGTCGAACGTGGAACTCATTCGACCCTTCGTGGGGTCGAATGTGGCTCAAAAGGGTCGAATGTGGCTCAAAAGGGTCGAACGTGGCTCAAAAGGGTCGAACGTGGCTCAAAAGGGTCGAATGTGGCTCCAATGGGTCGAAGGTGGCTCAAATGGGTCGAATGTAGCACCATATGGTCGAATGTGGGTGCCTGGGGTCGATTCTGGGTGCCCGGAGGCGAATTAACATACGTTAAGGTTGAATAAACATATGTTAGGGTCAAATAAACATGTGTTAGGTCAAATGAACTTATGAATAGGTTGAATGAACATCATGAGGGTTGAACCAAGGGCCCATGGGTCGAACTAGAAGCCCTTAGGGGCAAACCAAACACAGGAAACTCCCGATTCGACCTTACGACTTCGTATATGCGATTTTTTATGTAAACTAAGTGTTTTATGCTTGAAACTTATGTGTTAACCTTATGTGCATGACTAATTGATGTAATGGGTCACCAACAGGATGTCGGGTCTGTCTCGTATGTCTAGTTAACGTTTAAATGCACTTTTTAACACACGTAGTCAAGATCTAGACAATCGGGGACTAGTTAGCCTTCGGGTTAGTAGTCATCACACTTATGTAAACTCATTGATAGGTTGTCATTAGTTGGGATTATCATACACGGGTTGGATCTCTAGTTATCAAGAAGACGCACTCTAAGGTGAGTTCACGGCCCCTCTTTTATACTGTTTTCTCTCGAGGGAGAAGCATGCCACACGTTTTAACAATGCAACGTTTATGATTTGAAAACGCAAATCTTATGAAACTTTCCACTTTTGGAAACATAACACTTTTAGAAACATGACGCCTTTTGGAATGTAACTCTTTTAAGAAACGTGACACGTTTGGCACTTGGCATATTTAACATTGGCACTTGACACTTTTAAATATTGGCATTTGACATATTTAAACATTGGCACTTGACACTTTTAAACATTGACATTTGGCATTTGGCACTTGGCGCTTGGCACTTATTTACTATACGATGAAACCTAAGTCCCTATCGAAACCATGAATGTGCGGGGCACAACGGGGGAAATGTGGATAGATCTATTGGGCGTGAAGAACCCCACTCGACGGCTGGGAGTCGGGCGGGTGCATATTGTCTCTACTTTGGAACTTACACATGGGCAGCAACTCTGAGCACGTTTGTCAGTAATGGTTTTGGCCGCATAATCGTAGTAGTAAGGGAACGTTTGTTATTTACTTGGAACTTTTGCACACTTGGCATTTTGTGTGGAATCGCTTTACACATGAAAACGTTTACGAACATAAAACCTGTGAACTCACCAACATTATATATGTTGACCTCTTTTTGGCATGTTTTCTCAGGTCGCTAAGGTAGCAGCTATCGAGTTTAGGCGCACGGAGTCGCACATGCGTCTAGGATCATGGTTCACGTTTTTGGATTGTCAAACTTTAAGAACTTAAGTTTCAACATTATACGTTTTGTAAAACCTATTTTGCTTCCGTTGTGTTTTGAATCATCATTTTCAAACTATTGTATGGTTTGGTTTACATATCTTATGGCACATAGTTGTCGTTCGTTGTGACCGTTGACTTGGATCCTAGTAAGTCACACGCCTCGCGGTAGAACTCTGCAAGTGGAAATTTGTGGGTGTGACACAATCTTTATCATGGCAACGAGTAAAACACACTTTAACACTTAAAAAGCATATTCAAAACATAAAATCGAGTATAAGAAGAATCCGAAGAAGAAAAAGAAGAATCCGAAGAAGCCGAAGAAGAATCTGAAAAAGAAGAAGAAGAATTCGATGAAGAAAAAGAAGATAGATTTTATATATATAACAAAGATATAAAAATTACAGTCTAACATTATGCGGTAATTACAGGTCCTGCAGTTGTAACTGCACATGGCATCGTCACATGTTACCACTGTAATTACAGTCTGATATTCTGTGGATTACACACGGCCTAAATTTATTGATACATTAATTAGATTTTATATATATAACAAAGATACAAAAATTAAACATTTAACAATTTTTTGATAAATAATGTATTACAACCAATCTATTTAGGTATTAATTAACACATGGAGTGCAATTCACAATTATTATCCCTAATTCTAATCTACAGAAAAAAAAAAAGATTTTCAAAATAGAATAACACTAATATGAAAGTTAATTATTTGACAAAATATGATCCAAAGACGTAAAACTATTACATGCTTGCATTTTTCTTATGTAAAGTAAACCACATGAGAGAACAAATGGGCAGCGATTAATAGAAGGAAAACAACACCACGTAGTTAATTAGTTCATAGAGCAGAAGCTGAGGTGAATGTGATGAGTCAAAGAAGAAGATTAATAAAGAATATTATGAGTATAGAGACAGATAAACTACTAATACTTTGAACAAGATGAAATTATGAGCACAATCAAAATCACC
This sequence comes from Ambrosia x helenae, assembly GCA_030844895.1. Lineage (NCBI taxonomy): Eukaryota > Viridiplantae > Streptophyta > Magnoliopsida > Asterales > Asteraceae > Ambrosia > Ambrosia x helenae. Next base: position 100,862,743 of record CM061233.1, on the reverse strand, counting down.
ATATATGAAGTTATTTTAGCAATGATTCTTAAATTAGTTTTCATGAATACCAACTAAGATATTTATAGGAGCAGAAAATGTGAAGTTTTAGTATCAATCATTTAAAAAAAAAAAAAAAAACACAAGAAGAAACAACTCTTTCAATTCTTTGCATAACCAGACCTAAATTATTTGCATGATAATGGTGATTGGTTTTATTTAACAAAGACAAAAAAAAAGTTACAATCAATCTTTATCATGGCAACGAGTAAAACACACTTTAACACTTAAAAAGCATATTCAAAACATAAAATCGAGTATAAGAAGAATCCGAAGAAGAAAAAGAAGAATCTGAAGAAGCCGAAGGGGAATCCGAAAAAGAAGAAGAAGAATCCGAAAAAGAAGAAGAAGAATTCGAAGAAGAAAAAGAAGATAGATTTTATATATATAACAAAGATATAAAAATTACAGTCTAAGATTCTACGGTAATTACATTTCCTGTAGTTGTAACTGCACATGGCACCATCAGATGTTGCCATAGTAATTACAGTCTGATATTCTGTGGTTTACACACGGCCTAAATTTATTGATACATAAATTAGATTTTATATATATAACAAAAATACAAAAATTAAACAGTTAACAAATTTTTGATAAATAATGTATGACAACCAATCTATTTAGGTATTAATTAACACATTGAGTGCAATCCACAATTACTATCCCTAATTCTAATCTACAGAAAAAAGAAAAAAAAAGATTTTCTGAATAGAATAACACTAATCTTAAAGTTAATTATTTGACAAAATATAATCCAAAGACGTAAAACTATTACATGATTGCATTTTTGTTATGCACTGTATACAACATGAGAGAACAAATGGACAGCGATTAGTAGAAGGAAAACAACACTACGTAGTTAATTAGTTCATAGAGCAGAAGGTGAGGTGAATGTGATGAGTCAAAGAAGAAGATTAATAAAGAATAATATGAGTATAGAGACAGATAAACTACTAACACTTTGAACAAGTTGATATTATGAGAACAATCAAAATCACCATATATGAAGTTATTTTAGCCATGATTCTTTAATTAGTTTTCATGAATACCAATTAAGATATTTATAGGAGCAGAAAATGTGAAGTTTTAGTATCAATCATAGTTAAAAAAAAAAGCACAAGAAGAAACTCCCCTTTCTATTCTTTGCATTCTATTAATGTATAAACAGACCTAATTTATTTGCATGATAATGGTGATTGGTTTTATTAAACAAAACTAAAAATAAAGTTGCAATCAATCTTTATCATGACAACGAGTAAAACACACTTCAACACTTAAAAAGCATATTCAAAACATAAAATCGAGTGTAAGAAGAATCCGAAGAAGAAAAAGAAGAATCTGAATATGAATCCGAAAAAGAAGAAGAAGAATCCGAAAAAGAAGAAGAAAAAGAAGATAGATTTTATATATATCACAAAGATATAAAAATTACAGTCTAACATTTTGCGGTAATTACGGGTCCTGCAGTTGTAACTGCACATGGAACCGTCACATGTTGCCACAGTAATTACAATCTGATATTCTGTGGATTACACACGGCCTAAATTTATTGATACATAAATTAGATTTTATATATATAACAAAGATACAAAAATTAAACAGTTAACAAATTTTTGAAAAATAATGTATTACAAGCAATCTATTTAGGTTTTAATTAACACATGTAGTGCAATCAACAATTACTATTCCTAATTCTAATCTACAGAATAAAAAAAAGATTTTCAGAATAGAATAATACTAATCTGAAAGTTAATTATTTGACAAAATATGATCCAAAGACGCAAAACTATTACATGCTTGCATCTTTGTTATGTACTGTAAACAACTTGAGAGAACAAATCGACAGCGATTAGTTGAAGGAAAACAACACCAAGTACTTAATTAGTTCATAGAGCAGAAGGTGATATGAATGTGATGAGTCAAAGAAGAAGATTAGTAAAGAATAATATGAGTATAGAGACAGATAAACTACTAACACTTTTAACAATATGATATTATAAGCACAATCAAAATCACCATATATGAAGTTATTTTATCCATGATTCTTTAATTAGTTTTCATGAATACCAACTAAGATATTTATAGGAGCAGAAAATGTGAAGTTTTAGTATCAATCATATTAAAAAACGGACAAGAAGAAACTCTCCTTTCAATTCTTTGCATTCTATTAATGTATAAACAGACCTAAATTATTTGCATGATAATGGTGATTGGTTTTATTTAACAAAACGAAAAAAAAAGTTACAATCAATCTTTATTATAGGAACGAATAAAACACACTTTAACACTTAAAAAGCATATTCAAAACATAAAATCGAGTATAAGAAGAATCCGAAAAAGAAAAAGAAGAATCCGAAAAAGCCGAAGAGGAATCCGAAAAAGAAGAAGAAGAATCCGAAAAAAAAGAAGAAGAATTCGAAGAAGAAAAAGAAGATAGATTTTATATATATAACAAAGATATAAAAATTACAGTCTAATATTTTGCGGTAATTACAGGTCCTGCAGTTGTAACTGCACATGGCACCGTCACATGTTACCACAGTAATTACAGTCTGATATTCTATGGATTACACACGGCCTAAATTTATTGATACATAAATTAGATTTTATATATATAACAAAGATACAAAAATTAAACATTTAACAAATTTTTGATAAATAATATATTACAACCAATCTATTTAGGTATTAATTAACACATGGAGTGCAATCCACAATTACTATCCCTAATTCTAATCTACAGAAAAAAAAAAGATTTTCAGAATAGAATAACACTAATCTGAAAGTTAATTATTTGACAAAATATGATCCAAAGACGTAAAACTATTACATGCTTGCATTTTTGTTATGTACTGTAAACAACATGAGAGAACAAATGGACAGCGATTAGTAGAAGGAAAACAACACCACGTAGTTAATTAGTTCATAGAGAAGAAGGTGAGGTGAATGTGATGAGTCAAAGAAAAGAATAATAAAGAATAATATGAGTATAGAGACAGATAAACTACTAACACTTTGAACAAGATGATATTATGAGCACAATCAAAATCACCATATATGAAGTTATTTTAGCCATGATACTTAAATTAGTTTTCATGAATACCAGCTAAGATATTTATAGGAGCTATAAATGTGAGGTTTTAGTATCAATCATATTAAAAAAAAAAAAAAAGCAGAAGAAGAAACTCCCCTTTCAATTCTTTGCATTCTAATATTAATGTAAAAACAGACCTAAATTATTTGCATGATAATGGTGATTGGTTTTATTTAACAAAACAAAAATAAAAGTTACAATCAATCTTTATCATGGCAACGAGTAAAACACAGTTTAGACTTTAGTTCCTCAAACGCTGACTCTTGCGATTCACCCCAGTCGAATTTCCTATCCTTCTGAGTGAGAGTGGTCAGGGGTTGAGCGATCTTCGAGAACCCCTGAATGAAACGACGATAGTAGCCCGCAAGGCCTAGGAATTGCCGCACCTCAGTTGGCGTCTTTGGTGCTCCCCAGTCCTTGATTGCTTCGATTTTAGCTGGATCGACATGAATTCCTAGTTCATTAACCACATGTCCTAGGAACTGAACTTCGCGTAACCAAAAGTCACACTTTGAGAACTTGGTGTAAAGTTGTTCCCGTCGCAAGAGTTCCAAAACTAACCGCAGATGTTTCTCGTGTTCGGTCTTGTTCTTAGAGTAGATCAGAATGTCATCAATAAACACAATGACGAACTTGTCAAGATATGGTTTGCAAACGCGGTTCATCAAATCCATGAAAACCGCCGGTGCGTTCGTAAGACCGAAAGGCATGACCAAGAATTCGAAATGGCCATAACGTGTTCGAAAGGCAGTCTTGGCAACGTCAGCCTCCCTGACGCGCAGCTGGTGATAACCGGACCTCAAGTCAATCTTGGAATAATAACTAGAACCCTGAAGCTGGTCGAATAGATCATCAATACGTGGAAGAGGATAACGGTTCTTGACGGTCAATTTGTTCAGTTCTCTGTAGTCCACACACAATCGGAAACTTCCATCCTTCTTCTTAACAAATAGAATCGGGGCTCCCCAAGGGGAAGAACTTGGTCTGATGAAACCCTTGTCCAAGAGTTCCTGTAACTGACTAGACAATTCCTGCATCTCGGGAGGTGCAAGACGGTAGGGGGCCCGAGCAATAGGAGCAGCCCCTGGTACAAGATCAATACCGAACTCGACTTGACGATGAGGTGGAAGACCAGATAAATCATCGGGAAAAACATCAGGAAACTCGCGTACCACCGGAATGTCGTCGATCTTCTTCTCATCACTAGAGGAAACAGATAAAAGCGCCAAAACGGCTGGATAACCCTTTCGAAGACACTTAAGGGCTTTCATGCTAGAGATGATGTTTAGCGGAACACCACCCTTGATACCGTACACAGAAAGGAATTCTCCATCAGGGAGAGGAATCCGAATAACCTTATCGTAACAGACAATCTCCGCGCGATACAAAGACAACCAATCCATTCCTACCACAACGTCAAAACTACCCAATGGTACCGGCATAAGGTCGATGGGGAACGATAAACCCGACAACTCTAATTGACACTCCCGAAGGACACTAGTAGCTTCAATCTTTTTACCGTCAGCCAACTCAATAATATACTTGGTCTCTAATGGTACGGGTACTACATCTAGCAGTCGACTAACATCCATGGATACAAAACTCTTGTCGGCACCAGAATCAAATAACACACTAACAGAACGATTATTGAGAAGGAACGTACCGGTGACTGTGTCAGGGTCCTGTCTAGCCTCAGCGGCTCCAATGACGAAGGCACGTGCATTTCTGCCGCCGCCCCCGTTGTTTCCACCCTGCTTCAGTTTTGGGCAATCCTTCTTGTAATGCCCAGTGTCACCACAGTTGTAGCATCCTTGTCTTCCTGTAGTCCCCTGAGTAGTCGGAGCTGAGTTAGTAGCCGGGGCCTGAGTCGATGGAAGTGTAGCCCGACAATCCTTAGCAAAATGCCCAATTCGCTGGCAGCGATGACAACGGTTACTGTCGCAGTTCCCTTGATGATGGCGTCCACACTTGTTACATTTGGGCAGTTTCCCCGCATAACCACCCTGCTTGTTACCCGAAGAAGAAGAACTCCCATTATCAAACCTCTTACCCTGCTGTGTTGGCCCAGATCCTTTCCCGTCATTTTCCCACTTGCGCTTGTTGTTCTCTGGGGCCTTAACAGTCGAACCCTTCGCAGGCAAAATACCCTCATTCACCTTTAAGTTGGTCATCCTATGAGCCGATCGAACCACCTCTGCGTATGTAGGATGATTTCCCGCAGCCACTAATCCTGCAATTTCCGGTACTAACCCCGAGACATAGTGTTCAATCCTACGGTATTCTGGCACATGCAGATCGGGACACAGCACTGCCAACTCATTCCGCCTCACAGTATACTTCTCAATTTCCGACCCAGTCATCTTGAGGTTCCATACCTCGTGCTCCAGCTTCTGTACCTCTTCCCTCGGACAATACTCACGCTTCAGCAACTGCACAAAATTCTCCCATGGCATAGCATATGCCTCCCCAATACCCATATTCTGGGTGATGCCATTCCACCAAGTCAATGCCACATCCTGGAATAACGCAGCAGCATACTTAACCCGATCTTCTGGAAGACAGTTACACATCAGAAATACTGACTCCACTTTCTCCAACCACCTAAGCAAGCTCACCGCACCCTCAGTGCCAGAGAATTCCTGGGGCTTACAATCCCGGAACATCTTGTAGGTGCACATGGGTGGGGGTGGGTCAACAGGACCACCTGAAATGAAACGTATGAGAAACCACGAATAATGTAAACAAGGTTCACCAATGAGGCAAAGAAAATGGATAAATCAACTTACCACCACCGTTGTGCCCTAACTGAAAGGCAGCTTGGAGCAAGTTGTTCAGATCAGCCTGCGATAGGTTAATACCTCCACGACCACCAGCACCACCGCGACCACCACCACGTCCACCATTGCGACCACCTCCACGTCCTCCTCGTACTCCAGACATGATTCTGGCAGAAAGAACGAGAAAATTTAGTTTCGCAGATAAAGATAACCACTAATGTTCACAAGATCAAAGCTAGATCCAATCCAGGACTATCCCTTCAAACCCAGAGCTCACCAGGGCTTCCATGCATTTCGGTTTATGATTTTGTGTGCACCCAAAATGATAAACCGCTCTACATGGTCCTCCAAGTGTTCTCCTAGTTCAAAGTTCAAGTCACCGAACATAGACTCTTAGCTACACACCGTAATACTACGGTAGTTTATGGCAAGTGTTTCTATTGGAGTATGAAAGGGAGATGTCCGAGCCTTGGACAAATCTCAAGAGTACACGATTTACTCCAATATACTACCCCGCCTAGAAAGTACGTAACCCGACCTAAGATAGAACGGATGATGTAACGTAGAAAGACCAACAATTTAGAGACACCCCGACAAGACCATACGTAAACCACCTTAATGTTTAGTACCATGTGATCGTCTAGTGTGTGCGACTCGGCTATAGACTAGACTCTACATGCAGTCCTAGTTCACTATAACCATTGGCTCTGATACCAATCTGTCACACCCTCAAAATCCACTTGCGGAGTTTTACCGCGAGGCGCATGACAAACCAGGATCCAAACCAACGATCACAATAAACAAGTCTAAATGAATATAAATGCAATTTCAAAACATAGTTTAAAATCCCGTTTACAGCGGAAGCTTATTCAAATCAGTATCTCAACAGTGAAACAATAGTTCAACGTTTATAAGACCATGCAACCCTAGTTAGACGCCGTGCAGACGCGTGCGCCCTAGTCCAGTCGTGCTACCTTAGCGACCTGAGAAAACATGTAAAAGTTTACGTCAGCACAAAAATGCTGGTGAGTTTACAGGTTTTGTATCCAAGTACCAAGTCAACCTGTCCATACTATAACAAATCGAAAACCAGAGTACGCTAGCTAGGCGTATGTTTTGTTACTACCACGATTGGAAAACCATTACTAACTCGAATACCAAATGTGTGCCCGATGTAGTAAACCTGTTGTTCCTGTTTGAGACAATATGCACCCGCCGACCCTCCAAGTCGACGAGCGGGGTTGGTCACTCCCAATAGCGCTATTCACATTTCCCCGTTGTGCAAACCCGCACATTCATGGTTCCCCCCGGGACTTCCAAAGATCGTGTAGTACACAATAGAAACCCATAGTATGACAGTAGTTACCAAATAATCGTTTTAACACATGTTTTCTCCCCCGAAAGTATAAAACCAGTTTAAAAGAGGGGCCGTAAACTCACCTTAAGTTGCGTTACTCCTTAACCCGAGTAAACTCAGCTGCTATGCTAGTCCCGTAAAGCGGCGACCTAACATATGACAGTTACAAGTACTTAGACTAATAACCCGCAGGTTAATTAGTCCCTAGATGTCCAGACCATAACCAAGTTCGTTTGAAAACACCGTGACTGTTTAACTGACCCAAAGTACAAGACTCGACATCCCATTGGTGACCCGAGACTCCCCGTGTTATGTTTATGCTCTCAAACATGCAATCATGCAATCACACTTAACATACGTTAACGCACACCAAGTTATAGCACATAGTTCACGTATCACCGAATTACATCCAAACATATGTTACCAAGTTATTAGATATGTTACGAGGTTCCTAGCATGTTACTACATGTCAAATCGGGTCTCGGAATGCTAATTTACACTTACAGCAGCAGTACACGCGATTAGGAAAAGTAAACTAGCATTTAGGACTGATTGCATATAAAAACTAGCAATCAGGGCTGATTGCATGTAAGTTCATGCGATTAGGCCCTAATCGCATGAAAAACTGGCGATTAGCAATCCTAATCGCCTGTAACCTTGCTGTTCCGGTTTTTCGCGCGTTTAACGCTCCAAATCAGATCCAGAACGTGTGTAACTACCCAAAATCATCCCAAACACCATCCTAAACATGTTTCAACCAAAACCCTTCGTTTTGCCTCGTATTATCAGCCCTGCATGCAATCACGTAATCCAAACACCATTCACATAGCATGCAATCATCATACTAACATGCATAACAATAACCCTAATAATCAATTACTCAGATATTATCATCATAACATTAATATTATTCTGATTTAACCTAATAACATGTTAATCCATCATTATGAATCATGAAAACCCTAGCTTTCTAATCATAAACACCCATAACACATGTATACTAGTTAGAATCCGATTAACAACCCTTATTAACGATTATCAGAAAGCTTTTTCGTTTTAGAACAGGTCTGGACCACTAGGGATTGACTAAAAACGTTTATAAAGATTCATGGATGGAAACCAAACCTTAGGATTATGAAAGAACGATGGATTATGCTTGAATCCTTGTGTTTTGATCAAAAATCGCGTTCCAGAGGTTGTGTGTGTGTTGGGGCAGGTTATGGGACGACTAGGGTTTGTATAATGAAGTTTATGAGGTCAAGTATGGTATTTATAGTCGTTTTTAGTCGTCCAGCACGTAACATGCGATTATGCAGCTTTACACGCGATCAGGAAGCCTAATCGCATGTAAGTTCATGCGATTGGGGCCTAATCGCATGAACAGTCATGCGATCAGTCCCCTACTCGCCCCACATGATGCCTACTCGCCTCCCTTATGGGCGATTAGGCTTGCCTAATCGCCTATAGCGGCTGGTTTCATGCGTTTTGTGCGTTAAACCCCGTTTTAACATATGTTAACATATATTCACATACCGACAAGTCACATAATGATTGTAAACACATAACACATGTAAATACACATATTCACCCTCGTTCACCAATTCCCGGGACTCGAGACTCGTATGTTCCGTATGTCCTGACGATCCTACAAATCGTCACCGTTTGTACACTTGGTTAAGGACTGACATCTAATGAACCTCTAGACCAACATCCAATTATCCTCTAGACTAAACCGATAGTTCCCGAACCATAACCCGACTTAACTAACCCAGTTAAGTACAATATACGCGTGACTCGCTAAGGTAGACTTTCATCTAGACAACGTTGTTAACCATAATTTGCCGGGTGTCACAGTAAAACTATTACATGCTTGCATTTTTGTTATGTACTGTAAACAACATGAGAGAACAAATGGACAGCGATTAGTAGAAGGAAAACAACACCACGTAGTTAATTAGTTCATAGAACAGAAGGTGAGGTGAATGTGATGAGTCAAAGAAGAAGATTAATAAAGAATAATAAGAGTATAGAGACAGATAAACTACTAACACTTTGAACAAGATGATATTATGAGCACAATCAAAATCACCATATATGAAGTTATTTTAGCCTTGATTCTTTAATTAGTTTACATTAATACCAACTAAGATATTTATAGGAGCAGAAAATGTGAAGTTTAGTATTAATCATATTAACAAAAAAGCCCAAGAAGAAACTCCCCTTTCAATTCTTTGCATTCTATTAATGTATAAACAGACCTAAATTATTTGCATGATAATGGTGATTGGTTTTATTTAACAAAACAAAAAAAAAAAGTTACAATCAATCTTTATCATGGCACCGAGTAAAACACACTTTAACACTTTAAAAGCATATTCAAAACATAAAATCGAGTATAAGAAGAATCCGAAGAAGAAAAAGAAGTATCCGAAGAATCCGAAGAGGAATCCGAAAAAGAAGAAGAATAATCCAAAAAAGAAGAAGAAGATAGATTTTATATATATAACAAAGATATAAAAATTACAGTTTAACATTCTGCGGTAATTACAGGTCCGGCAGTTGTAACTACACATGGCACCATCACATGTTGCCACAGTAATTACAGTCTGATATTCTGTGGATTACACACGGCCTAAATTTATTGATACATAAATTATATTTTATATATATAACAAAGATACAAAAATTAAACTGTTAACAAATTTTTGATAAATAATGTATTACAACCAATCTATTTAGGTATTAATTAACACATGGAGTGCAATTCACAATTATTATCCCTAATTCTAATCTACAGAAAAAAAAAGATTTTCAGAATAGAATTGATGTATTGCAAAATACATCTATTTCCAGTGTAAAATTTGTATAGTTTTCGAGTCGTTTAAATAATATTTTTATTAGTTTTAGGCTTGTACCGGTCTAATTTATTTAGTATAGGTTTTTATAGATTTTTATTAGTTTTGCGTCGTTTTTTAGTACTTATTTATTTATTTTGTATTTTGTAGGTGTTCATAGACGTTGGAGCATAAACGAGCAACTTTGATCGAGTCAAGAACACCCGAGTCTAAAACAGTGAGTTATAACACTATATATATTAATAGTATATTAGTATAATAATAATAATGTTAAAAAATATAGGGTACGTGACCTTGGGGTTGTGACCCAAGGCCCAACTTTGAAGATACATCATTGGAGAGATTATAATTATTCAAAATGGGAGGCGGCACATTGGAGGAAAAGAATAATATTCTATAGGAGGTAGCGAATAGGATTATGATTTAAGGAGCTGCGCACAATTTTGAAGGTGGACATCAGCCACTAATTGGCTTGAGAAGGACATCGAAGAAGAAAAAAAATATATAATTCATTAGGAAGCGGCACGTTTTTGGAGGGGGGACATCAACAGAGAGGAGCAGCGACATATTGGCATCAAAAGGAGGAGGTGTTGGTCAAGGGTTGAGGCATAGGTGCCAGCACGGGTCGGTTCTAATTTATTTATTTATTATTTATTTATTCTAACCCGTTGTGAACGCCATTAATATGTTTAGCCTTTATTGTTTTGATTGTGCCATGACTTTTATTGGCTAGACCTTTTCGCTACCTAGGTTAAAGATGATTGCACATGTTTGATTTATTTTCTTTTGATCTTGGAACTTTTGGTTGTGGGTTGAATTTTAAAGTAAAGAACTCTTTATTTTCTGGTTTGGTGTGTATGCGTATTTAGTTTTATTTAATTAATTTTTATAAACTCCACTTGCGTTTTTGTGAATGTCTTTCATGTATGAATGCGGGTTAGGTTGCGGACTGAGTGTTAGCAACTAGTTTATGGTTAATTGCCTAGGATTATCCATAGGAGTTGTAATTGTTAGTTAGATAATTCTAAGTGTTCTACCAATTCTCAATAGCTGTGAGGTGCGAGATTGTTGGTCTGTCTAGGGTGTTAAATTGCTAGTTCTAAAGGCTTTGTGAGAAGATCTTCCTAGTTTCCCTAGCATTCCTTGTAGGCCAAGTCTTATCAGAAATATTGTAGTTACCCCTTGCACTTTCGGGTGTATTGTGACTTTCGCGCTGTGAGGTAGACTGTCTAGCGGGTACTTTAAGATTCGAGTAGGTAAGCCTGTGAGGGTAACCTCTCAACCGGTGGTTTAACAGCACAACAATATTCTAGGGTTTCCCCTTGAGAAGGGTCGAGGGTGTCTAGTTTATTCTTGATGTTTAGTATTTTAAGATCCCGGTTCCACACCAGTTCCATAGCCATTAGAAATTTATCATTCATGTGTAGGATTCTAGCCTAGGTAGTGCCTTCCCATCACCTGATCCGAATTCTAGTTCCCAGTTAGTGTCTTTAATTATTTAAGTTTTATTTATTTATTTGCAATTAGTTTGTTAGAAAACCCCCCTTTAAGTAATAAAACATTGTTAAGTCAGTTTGTAGATAAGTAATCGAGTCTAGTTTACGTTTTCTAGTAGAGTCTCGTGGGTTCGATACTCGGACTTACTTTAGCTATACTGCACTGACCGGTACACTTGCCGGTTGTGTGGTTTAGGTTTAGAGAGTCTTAGGTTATAAATTTAAAACTTAGAGTGTCTAGTTTAGGTTAATTTAGTTAGTTTTTACTAAACCACTTTGAGCACATCAAGTTTTTGGCGCCGTTGCCGGGGACTCTTGGTGATTGCGTTTACTAGCTTTGATTATACTTATCTGCTATATCTGTGCTACTTGTGTTTTGTGTTGAGTCTGTCTTTTTGTAAAATGAGTCGTAGGAGTCTAATTTTATGTGTCTTTTATTTCTTTTGAGTCTGTAAATATGTGTGAGATTTGTGGAGGACCCCATTTTACCATTTTATGTCCACAATATGAGGGGTCCTCTGCACATTATTGTGCTAATTCCTTTGTGCAACCGCAGCCATATTATTCACAGGGTTGTCCTACATATTATTATGATGACTCGTATCAGCAGCCACATTATAATCAGTTTTCTGGAAGCACTTCTTGTGAGGATAGTGGTAATGATTGGAGTAAAATAAAGAGTCTGTTGACATTATTAGTTGAGAAAGATGCCAATACCCAGAAAATGTTAGCAGAGCACGATACCATCCTTAAAAACCGACAGGCTGCTATTTTAGATCTTCAACGAACACTAGAAGACATAGCTAGGAGATTAGATGAAGAAGAAGAGAAAGAAAAGGTTCAGCAAGAGCAGTCGCCGAAAGTCGGTTATACATATGATGAGGAGGGCAACTACCTCGGGTACATGAACGCTCGAGGGGAGTTGTTCCCAACGTTTCCAGAAGAAGGGAAGGAACCGATCATGGAATACGCAGATGAGTCAGATGAAGAGATCATCCCAATCACGGAGACGAAAATGGACATTGAAGTCCCACCTCCGGTGCCACAGGTTACTATATATGATTTTGGGAGTGACTCTGATGAAGAGGACGACGAAGAAGAATGGGCGGCGTATCAAAGGTCGTTAGTGAAGAGAGAAGTGATAGAAGAAGAAGTGGAATTGGGGGACTCCATAGGTATGATGTTTGGTGCAGATGAAGACAATGAGGATAGTGAGGAGTCGTTATCTGAGGAGGATGAATTTTTAGATTTGGATATAGATGGTTTACCTGCTTATGAAGAAGTTGGGGAGTCTGATCCCGATGGGGATATAGCATACCTAGATGCCCTACTTGAAGGTGAACCGATCGACATGAATGAACCTGCACCAGATGAGAGAACTAAGTGTGGGGATCATCCCATGGAAACGGTGGTAGAAGAAGCACACCATAGCTGGCCCGTGGTAATAGAAGGAACTCCAAAATCAACAACACCACGGGAGAGGGCAAGGAAGAGAAAAAGAAAGGATCGGAATCGGAAGAGGATCAACGGCTGGCACGAGTTGGAGAAGAAGAAGCCAGTGAAAGTCAAGCACGATCAGTCTTCTTGCTACATGCCACGCATCCGGTTCAATCCAGGTAAGTTTAAATTTTGGTGGTCTGACCCGTTAAGAATGCTTAGATTATTTTTCAATTCCACTAATAAATATTCAATTGTTAACGAGGACCGGGTGGAATTAAACGGGTTAGATCGGGTCCAGATAAAAGAGAAGCCCCCTGATTAACTTTAAGTGTGGGGAGGCTCTGTAGAGTTTGTAAATTTATTTTTATACTTATTTTTTTTAGCTATTCATTTTTTTTATTTGTGGTCCGTCTTTCGATAGTTGTTCATAGGTTTTTATCTTTCTATTTTATTTTTGTTTTTGTGTCTTTGAGTCTGTTTGCAGGTTTTCGTGTTTGCCTGGGTGGAGGAAATTTCACCATGAGCGGATCCCATGTATTTATCTTTATATATATTTTATGAGTGAGAGTTTTGGTAAAGGTTTGGGTAAAAAAGTAGAATTTTTCAAAAAAAAAAAAAAAAAAAAATTAATTAACTTTCTGTGAAAAAAGACTTTTCACGTAATGTGAGGAGTCTGGGCTGACCTGTTCGCCTTATGCGACCAGCAATTACCCCGGAAAGTTACATTTTTTTTTCGCTCGCAATGCGTGTTGTGATCACCAGTGTCCTTCACGTTGAGCGAGAACCAGATTTTTTTTTCTTCTACCCATTTGGTTCTACCACCTTTCACCGCCATTTTGCCAAGCAGGTACGTCTTCTTGTGTGTCACACCCCCAAATTCCACTTGCGGGGTTGACGGGTGGTTCAAGGAACAACCCTTTATAGTGTTAAAACGCCTATATTAATCACATTTAATCATGATATTGCTTGGAGTTGGGTAACTACGGTTGTTATGATTGTAGGTAAAATATGGAGCTTAAAACGAGGGAAAACGGGCTTTTGGAACGGATCGGAAGCATTGGAATGAGGTGGAAGGAAAGAAGTAAAAAGATCAAGATTTTAACAAGCCTACCGTACCCCTACTCCAGGGCCGTAGGGGTACGGTGGCTCAGATACCCTTTATAAGCCGTATACCCGAGCCAAAGGGCCGTCAGGATTTTTAACTGACCGTACCCCTACGGCCCTGGAGTAGGGGTACGGTGGACCTGAAGTAGCTGTGCCATTTTATTGACCGTTCCCCTACGGCCCTGGAGTAGGGGTACGGTGGACCTGATGAGTTTTTGTAACTCATGCATTTAAGAGCACTTTGATGAAGATTTATAAAGACTCTTCCATTCCTAACCGTTTTCATCATCTTTGAGAGAGTTTTTGGCTGGAACTTAAGGTTGAAGAACATTGCTAATCATTAGATTATTATCTTTGATTCACATGAACAATAGATTGAAGATGATGATGACCCATTTGGTGATGCTTGGCTAAACCTTTAATGGTCATCCTTGGTGAAGTTTTCTTTGAACTATTTATGCTTTTGTCTTATGATTTCTAGAATAACAATTTGGTATGTTTTGTTGAATTGTTATGGTATTTGAACATTTGGTTGTAGTGGTTATTTAATTTATCAATTTCTCTTCTTGATTGCACGTTCTTGGTGTTGCTAACAATCGGGATATTGCGGGAAGGATTTGGGTTGGATAATTGAGTAATTGGTCATCGGGAAACAACCTCGCATTAATATAATCCGAGTACTTTGTTCCCTTTTATCACAACACTTGTTCAAATACGAGTTATGTCTATGTAACTCTTTCTAGTGAGACTTTTGGCATAAAGATTCAAGGGAAATGGATCCAGGGATGGTCATTGCTTTCTCAATTTGATAAACACAATCTTATTTCAATTCAGCAATTTAGTTTACTTTTCTTAAATCTAAATCAAAACCAACAAACAATCTTTGATCTTTATTTTTCTTAGTTGTTAAATAGTAGTTAAATTACAAAACCTTAATTCTCACATTTTCCACAAATAGTACTTTGGTCCCTTTTATCACAACAATTGTTTTTACATGAGTTATGTCTATGTAACTCTTTCTAGTTGGAATTTTACACAAGTGTTTAGAGAAACCGAATCCTTGAATGGTCATTATCTCATAATTTGAAGAAACACTTTTAAGTTTGAATTGATAATTAGTTGTTATTTTAGTTTAAACCAAACAATCACAAATCATAATCCTTTACTTTTTATTCAAGTAGTTTAATTGTAGTTAATCAACAAAGCTAGCATTAACACATTTTCTACAAACTCCCTGTGTTCGATACCCTTCTTACCACTATCTTTAGTTGTAATTGGGAAATTTTACGTGTACCACGACAAGCACGTCAAATTTTGGCGCCGTTGCCGGGGAGTAGTGCGCAACGTGTGTTAAGTTAATAGTTTTGTTTGTTATTTTCGGGTTTACACTGGTTGTGTTTAGTGTGCAGGTACATCAAGTGTATGCATACTAGGGGCTCTCACGAGTCATCACCACTTTTGTTTGATCCGGAGATTGAAAGAACTTTGAGAAAGAACCGAGTTTTAATTCGAAGAAACAAAGTCATCGATTCACCTACTTCACCGTTCACCCCAAGAAACATAATGCAAGGTTCTCAAATACCAACAACGGGTCAAACGACCTCACCATTCATGCCTTCTTCTTCACACATTTCACCCAACACCACATTACCTAGCTTGTCCACCAATCCTGAGACACCAAGCCATACCACTCAACCAACTTCCACCCAAATTGATCCAAACCTTAACTTCAATCCATCATGTACCATTCCACCATTTTCCCATTTTTTTCCAACTACGGGTCAATCATCTTCTACCATCTCTCACCCACAAGGACAAGGTTCGACAATTGTCCACACCACATCTTCTTATCAACCACCTAATCAATCGGGTTTTTACCATTCATCTTTTCAAGGTGATCTAAATTCAAGATTTCAAAGGGATGTGTATGACGAGGGGTATGATGATGAGGAGTTTAGAGGGTACAATGAAGAGGGGTATTACTATGGAGGACAAGGTGCATATGTGGATTTGCAAGCTCAAACGGGTCAAACAAGTCAACCTCTTTTACAATATCAAGACCCGTCAAGACTACCGGTTGGTGTACAACATGTTAGACCACAAGGATTGCAGTTTCAGCATCCTACGCCACTAAATCAAATGCGGCCTCCAAATATGCAAGCTCAACATCAAAGGCCAAATCACCAACAACAACCGATGCATCCGAATCAACATCAACAATTTGCACCACAAGGTGCAATGCAAGGGCAAATGGGTCCACCAAGAGCGCCATTGGGAGCACCTAGAAGACTCCACCGTGATGTTGTACGGGGAATTGAGGCACATTTTCGGCCTATCATCACTAATAATCCATCACCCATAGTGATTCCACAAAATGCAAATGGAAGAACTTTTGAGGTTAGAACAACCGCACTTCAAAGTCTACCAAAGTTCAAGGGGCTAGCAACGGAAGAGCCTTATTTCCATTTGGAAACTTATGATTCAATTTGCAACACTATTGGGGGCCAAGGGTTTACTCCGAATGATGTCAAGTTGGTACTTTTTCAATTCTCATTGGAAGATAAAGCAAAGAGATGGTTCCACACTTTACCATCCGCATCAATTTACACATGGGCTGACATGCAACAAATCTTTCTAGATGAGTTTTATAGTTCGCAAAAGACTAATGATGCGAGACGAGGCTTGAGGAGTTTCCAACAACAGTCGGGGGAGATGTTTCATGAAGCATTTGAGAGGTTTAACATGATGCTACGAAATTGCCCTCACCATGGTATCCAACTATGGGAGTTGCTAAATGCTTTTCATGAAGGTTTGACATCGGAGGATGCACGGGATCTTATGTCCATCACAAATGGTACTTTTGGTACAAACTTTGAACAAGATGATTGGGCATATTTAGAGCAAATGGCGGTGACCTCAAAAAGGAAGGCCCAATCTTCAAGAAGGGCAAGACATGTGATTCAAAGACCACAGGTACATGCAGTTGAGGGAGGTAATGTTCAAAATTCTAACCAATTGTATAATGTTTGCAGCACTTGCCAAGAGATAGGCCACACGGCGGAGGTTTGTGGAGTGGGTGTGCAAGAAACACCAAGTGAAGAAGTGAATGCTATTCAAGGGGGTGGGAGAAACTATGACATGAACTCCAACACTTACCACCCCGGGTTACGAAATCATCCCAACTTCAGATATGGGAATGCTTCTAATCAAGCTAACCCGAATTTTCAAGCTGCTCAAGGTAACTTTGTGCCTCGTCAACAATACAACCAAGGGAATTATAGAGGCGGTTACAACAGTGGCTACCAAGGGCAAGCTCAAACTGGACAAAGAAATTCGGGTCATGATTCGTCAAGCGGAAATGAGGTCATGGAAATGCTTAAAGCTATGCAACAAGATATGCAAAGGCGAAATCAACTTGACGAAGCACGAATACAAAAGGATGAAGTTCGTGATAAAAGCATTCAAGCATTAACAACTCAGATGGGTCAATTGGCAACCGATGTGGCGGAATTGAAGAAAGGTAAAGGCAAACTTCCTAGCGATACGCAGGTAAACCCGTCACATGGCTCGTCACGAGGTAATAATGTTAATGTTAATCATGTAAGTGTTTTGAGAAGTGGGAAAGAATTTAAGGCAGACTTGTCACCAAGTTTTGTCGAGGGGGTGGTTGAAGATGTCATGGGTGAGGAAAGTGACAATGATGAAAGTACACCGGTTTTACAAAAAGAAATAAATGTTAAAAAACCGGAAGTGAGTGAGAGTGAGAAAGTTGAAGATGAGCCGAATCAAGTCCCATTTCCATCGGCTCTACTTGACCCGGGCAAGAAAAACTTTATTGCATCAAGAGGTCCCCAAAAAGAAGAGATGTGGGACATGTTTAAACAAGTTAAAATAAATCTTCCTTTACTTGATGCAATAAAACAAGTACCCGCATATGCAAAATTTTTAAAAGAACTATGTACACAAAAGAGGCAACAAAAGAAAAAGATGCCTAAGCGGGTAAATGTCACGGGTCAAGTGAGTGCAGTTTTGAACGGGGAGCTTCCTCCTAAGCTCCAAGATCCGGGCACGCCATTAATAAATATTCAAGTTGGTAATTTTCAAATGGCAAAGGCGTTGCTAGATCTTGGAGCCGGAGTGAGTATTTTACCGGGTGGGTTATATGATCAATATGACTTTGGTCCATTAGCTAGGGTGGAGACAACGGTTGTTTTAGCCGATTTGTCTCATAAGTTACCCCGGGGGATGGTTCAAAACGTCATTGTTAAAATTGATGAATTTTATTACCCGGTTGATTTTTTGGTATTGGATTATTCATCCGCCGAGTCAAAACAACAACAAAATGTCATATTGGGTCGACCGTTTTTGAACACTGCACATGCGGTAATTGATTGTAGATTTGGCACGGTTGACATGACATTTGGAAACCGGAAAATGCGTTTAAATGTTTTTACTAACAATACTAATGATTCCGGTGTTGAAGAATGTTTTATGGCAGATGTTATTGAAGGATGCAACCCAAGTGAGTATGAACAAGATGGAATGGAAATGTGTACTTGTAATTTTTCTGAACAGGTACATGCTTTGGATTTAGAGATTGAGGGAGAGACGCAAGATGTGCTAGCTTTGAAGGAGGGCCGACCACCATGGTCCCACCAGTTTGATAATTTGCCAGTGGAGATTGATTCGGGCACCAAACCTTCGTTAGAAGTGCCCCCAAAGTTGGAGCTTAAGGACTTGCCAAGCCATTTGAAGTATGCTTTTCTAGGGGATAATGACACCTTACCGGTCATTATTGCCTCTAATTTGGAGGTGGCTCAAGAGCAAGCATTGTTGAAGGTGTTGAAAGAAAACAAGGGGGCTATTGGGTGGACGATTGCCGATCTCAAAGGAATTAGTCCATCCATTGTGATGCACAAGATTATTACCAATGAAGATGCAAAGCCCACAAGAGAAGCACAAAGGAGGTTAAATCCTAATCTAAGGGAGGTAGTGAAAAAGGAGGTAATTAAATGGTTAGATGCGGGAATTATTTATCCTATTTCGGATAGCTCTTGGGTAAGTCCTACTCAAGTGGTACCTAAGAAGTCCGGCATTCAAGTAGTCAAGGATGAAAGTGGTGAACAAATTGCAACTCGACCCGTTACTGGGTGGCGAGTGTGCATTGACTACCGCAAATTGAATGCCGCCACTTCTAAGGATCATTTCCCACTTCCTTTTATTGACCAAATTATTGAAAAACTTTCGGGTCAAAAATACTATTGTTTCTTAGATGGGTATTCGGGTTATAATCAAATTGCAATTCACCCGGATGACCAACACAAGACCACCTTCACTTGTCCATATGGTACTTTTGCCTTTAGGCGGATGCCATTTGGCTTGTGCAATGCACCGGCTACTTTCCAACGATGTATGATGAGTATTTTCTCGGACATGGTTGGAGAGTCGCTAGAAGTGTTTATGGATGATTTCTCAATATTTGGCACTAGTTTTGATTCTTGTCTCAACGAATTACAAAAAGTTTTAAAAAGATGTGTTGAGAAAAATTTGGTGCTAAGTTGGGAGAAAAGCCATTTCATGGTGCAAGAGGGTATTGTGTTGGGGCATGTGATTTCGGAAAGAGGGATGGAGGTGGACAAGGCAAAAATTCGTGTTATTTCATCATTGCCACCACCGAAAAATGTCAAGGGGGTAAGATCATTTTTGGGGCATGCCGGGTTTTATAGACGGTTTATTAAAGGTTTTAGTGTCATTACAAAGCCTTTATGTAATTTATTATTGAAGGATGTTCCATTTGATTTTACTAATGAATGTTTGCAAGCGTTTAATGTTTTGAAAGAACATTTGGTGAAGGCTCCTATTTTGCAACCGCCGGATTGGTCGAAGCCATTCGAAATTATGTGTGACGCAAGCGACGCAACAATTGGAGCGGTCTTGGGTCAAAGAGTTGACAAGAAGCCGGTGGTGATATACTATGCAAGCAAAACTTTATCCGAAGCGCAACTCAATTACACCACAACGGAAAAAGAATTACTTGCGGTGGTGTATGCTTTGGATAAGTTTCGTTCATATATTTGGGGGAGCAAGGTGGTGGTATATTCGGACCATAGTGCGGTTCGATATTTGATGGAGAAGAAAGACGCCAAACCAAGATTGATTAGATGGGTTTTGTTGCTCCAAGAGTTTGATTTGGAGATTCGGGATAAAAAAGGAAGCGAGAATGTTGTAGCGGATCACTTGTCTCGAATTCCGATGGAAGGGAGTGATGATATGACTGAAATAAATGAAAGATTTCCGGATGAGCAACTTTTAGCCATATCAACCCAAGCCGCACCGTGGTATGCTCATTATGTTAATTATTTAGCCACGGGGGTCATTCCGGATCATTGGACCAAAAAGAGAAGACAACAATTCATGGTTCAAGTGAAGCAATACATATGGGATGAGCCGGATCTTTTCAAGATTGGACCCGACCAAGTGATTCGAAGATGTGTGCCCGAAGCGGAAGTGAAAGAAATTCTTACTCATGCCCATTCATCCGCTTGTGGAGGGCACTTTAGTGGGCACAAGACCGGTTACCGGGTTTTATCATGTGGGTTTTATTGGCCCACAATTTTCAAAGATGCTTGTGAGTTTGCTAGGAATTGTATCAATTGCCAAAGGATGGGAAGTATCTCAAAGAGGGATGAAATGCCCCTACAACCAATCTTGGTTGTTGAAATTTTTGATGTTTGGGGCATAGACTTCATGGGTCCTTTTCCTAACTCAAACGGGTTTTTGTATATTTTAGTAGCGGTGGATTATGTCTCCAAATGGATTGAAGCAATTGCCACAAGAACAAATGACCATTCGGTTGTTTGTAAATTCGTTCAATCCAATATTTTTGCCCGGTTTGGTGTGCCTAGAGTGATTATAAGCGATGGTGGTTCACATTTCAAGAATTTTAATTTCGGGAAGCTATTGAAGAGATATGGTGTGAACCACCGGATTGCTACACCGTACCATCCACAAACAAGTGGACAAGTCGAAGTGTCCAACCGTCAAATAAAGGAGATTCTAATGAAGACGGTAAGAGTTGATAGGAAGGATTGGTCGGGGAAATTGGATGATGCTTTGTGGGCGTACCGAACGGCCTACAAAACTCCCATTGGTACAACGCCTTATCGCATGGTATATGGAAAGGGTTGTCATTTACCGATGGAGTTAACGCATCGAGCGCATTGGGCAGTAACGACGGTGAATTCGGATTATAATGAGGCGGGCAAAACGAGGAAATTACAACTGAGTGAGATTGAGGAAATTCGAGATGAGGCATACGAATGTGCATCGGCCTATAAAGATAAACTCAAAAAAGTGCATGATGCCAAGTTGAGGAAGAAAACCTTTGAAGTGGGTAAAAAGGTTTGGTTGTACAACTCAAGACTCAAGATGTTCGCGGGGAAGTTGAAAAGCAAATGGATGGGTCCGTACATAGTTTGCCGGGTTGGTGAGTATGGTGATGTTGAAATTTTGGACGAGATTACTGGCAAGCAACAAACGGTAAACGGACACCGCTTGAAACCGTATTTGGAGGGCAATGATATCAACTACTTGGAGATGGATAAATCGGGCTACATTCTAAGCCCGGTTGAGGAGACGTGATCAAGAGGCCCAGGTTTGGTAGTGTAAATAGTAGATTTTTATTTTATTTTATTTTATTACATATTTTTGTTTTTGATCGAAGTCCGTGTTCGAAACAAGTGTGGGGACGTACCGGTAACGAAACGGTTCTAGCACTATGTTGAGGACAACATAGGATTTTCGAGGGGGTAGGGTAATTTTTGGATTTGTAAAAATTACTAACTAATCTTATTAAAAAAAAAAAAAAAAAAAAAAAAAAAAAAAAAAAAAAAAAAAAATTGGTCCAGCACTACCGTACCCCTACGGCCAGGCCGTAGGGCTACGGCCAAAGTCAGAATCCCAACGGCTGTTTGCCCCTGGCTTACGGCTTATCCATGGGTCAATGAGCCACCGTAGGGGAACGGCCAGGCCGTAGGCCTACGGTGGGGGCTGGTAAAAAAAAAAAAAAAAAAAAAAAAAAAAAAAAAAAAATTTTCCTTTTCACGGTTTTTAACCTTTTGGTCTTCCACTTTCTTCTTTCATTTTCATTTTTCTTCTTCTTCTTCTTCCCAAGAACTCTCAAGAACACCCAACCCTATTCATTCTTAATTCTTTCATAAAACCTTCAATCCTCCACCAAACTTAATGATTTTTGGGTCTATCTTGGCTTAAATTTCATAAGGAATCCGATTGTGGGAGGTATATTGCAAGAAAAACACGTTTGTGGGTTCGAATCAAAACCCTAAAATCGCAAAAATTGGGGGTTTTCTTAATTTTCTTGTGTTCTTGTGTTCTTGCATCTTCTAATCTAAGGTATGCTTCTTATTTTGTATTTTTTATGCTACATTGTTAGATTTTTAGGTTTATGTTTTTGGCTTAGTTTTGACCCACTTGCTTGTTAATGTTATAGGATGTAAATAGGTTGTTTGATAATAATATGGTAGTAGAAGTAATTTTGAGAAGTATTTGTGAACTTTTGGTAATGTTAAGATTGTAGAGGCGTCATGCCCAATTTTCGTTAAACCAAAGATGATTTTCGTTCACAAATATTTACTACCATAGTAACAAGCAAGTGTGGGGATATTTTGGTTATGTTGACTGAATTGTTTTGTTTTGTTGGTGTGTTTTGTTTTTGTGTGTTGTTTTATATTGTATAGAAATGGCACGTACGGGAGAAGCTGCGGGGTCAAGTTCGTCGGCTGCCAAGGATAAGGGAAAACAACCCGCTCAACAATATAAAAGACGAAAGTATGTTCCTCCAAACAATGGATCTGATGAGGAGATGGAACAAGCACCTCAAGCACCTCAAGTTCCGGAGGCTCCAAGGCTAGACCCGGCTGATAAGCCGGAATGGAAGTCGGGACCGTTGAGTGATAAACCAAGGATTTGGCAACCCACCCTGTTTCATGACCAGCTGAAGAATTTGCAAGATAGAGGAGGGGCCTTTATCTATGAAAGGGAGGTAAGCCGAAAAGATTTTGAGTGTTTTGGTGTGTTTGACAGGTTTAAGGCATTAGGATGGGAAGCTGCGCTCCACTGCTATGATGGAGAAGAAAAGCGGGTATTTTTGGATGAAATAGAAGAATGGATGGCTACCCTACGATGTCCGAGATACGACTCAGCATCTAAAATGAAGTTAATTGGTGAGGTGAACGGAGTAGAAGTGGAGATGTCTTACGAGACATTAAGGAGGCTCGCTAAGTTCGACAGTCTACCGGCGAAAGAGTATAAGAACCCGCATATCAATGACCTGCTGATCAGTCCAGAAAAACATCCACGGTGGATGCTTATGTTGGAAGCTTTGTTCTTGCCGGGTACTTATACTGGTACTTTATATCGACGAAATTTGAAGTTAGAGCCTAGATTGTTGCTGAATTTTCTCACTCTGAATGTGCTACCGAGACGTGCTGACAAGGCAGAAGTTCGTTTTCCCGAGGTCCCCATTTTATATGCCTTGACGAATGGAAGCCCGAAATTCTCTTTCCGGTATTTGGTTATGAATCACGTATGGATATGTAGAAATTCAAAGGAAAGGACAATTATTCCATATTGTCGAATAATCACTGGGCTATTGAAACAACAAGGCGCAATCACTGAAGAGGATCAAGGGAGGAAACGAAAGAAATTCAAGCCGGTTGATTTAGCTATAATGGGGTCTGCTTGGGAGTACTCTGTATCTGAAAGGTACCACAAATTGAAGAATGGTGGTCAAAAATGGAGGGTGTTAAAGAAGGATGCGCGGGCACTTTTGCCCGGCGAGGCGGATGAACCCGAGAGTGGGGATGAAAGACCACCGAGTGATGATGAGGATGAGGAAGATAACCCATTTGAAGGACAGTTAAATGTTGGACAGGGGAGTTGTAGTGGAGCGCATGGTGGAAGTTTCTATGATTTTTCTACGAGGGAGTATGCGGATGGATGGGCTTTTGCGGGGTCAATGCAATCTGTTATTGAGAGTCAGCGGCCACCTACATCAATCTTTGAGACGTGGTCGGGATCAGAGCGCACATTATTCGACCACCAAACTATGATGAGCGCATCTGTGGAGAGATCTATGAGGCAAGGGTTTGAGCGGCAAGAAATGTGGAATAGGGCACACGCCTATTCCCAAGAGGTGGAAATTAATCATAGGTATGTTGATGACCAAAACAGGAGGATGAATGACGACTGGCATGCGGGAAGACCCGTAGTTGCAAATCCACAACCGGTGGATTACGGGTCTTTACCACCATACGATGGGAGTGTATCATATCCGACGCCACCACTTCATCATTCCCAATGGGTCGACCCGCAACAACAACAGCCACAAGCATCGGAACAAGGTGGAAGCAGCAGTGGCGCATTTGGGTTTGGAGAGTGGAATGATTTGATGACCTCTGTGTTCGGGCCACCTCAACCCCGCTACTATTGACCAGGTCGTGTTTTTTCCTTTGTACATAGTGTATATTTTGCTTTGTTTGATTTCTTTATGTTTCGGGAAATGGGTGGTTGGGTGGTGTTAAGATTGATGATGATTGCTTCGGGTTGTGGAAGTTGGATGTGTGTTTTAGACAAATGAAAAAAAAAAAATGAAAAAAAATGAAAAAACACAAAAAGAAATTTGTGGTTTGAGTGTACGAGTGTTTCCTTCCAAAAACCGCACATTGGGGACAATGTATCCCAAGTGTGGGGATGGGGGAAAATTTTGAAGAATTTAAAATTTTTTTTTGAAAAAATCAAGCGTAGCGTTGTGAGAATTGGAACACCTTGAACTAACCTCGAGAGGCACACCGGCAACCCTTAACCCATTTTTATTCTTGGTGAGATTTGAGCCACAGTTATAGAACAATATATATAGATATATCTTTCTTTGTGAGAGTGGCAATGGGTGGGGGTGCACTAGAACTTGTGCTTGAATGCGACTTGAATCTTTGTGTGAGCATAAGTGTAGAAATGATAAGGGCATTAGGTAGCCTTGTTATGTTGAGTGAGAGTGTGGGAATTGGGGGGTTGGACCTCATGCATTATATATATGAGCTTGGTAGCGAGAGGGGCGGGGGTTTGGACATTTAGTTGCCCAATTTTGAGCCTAAAAGCCTATCGATTGTTAACCCTTTTAGCTAGTTCCCTAAATAAATACCAAACTTGACCCGGTCTTGTGTATCTAAATAAAGTGTTAGTGTGTTATGTTAGTATTATAAGTTGAAGTTTTAGTTGAGTGTGTTCGTATGTGTATGTATTAGTATTGCTTGATGTATTGAAAAAAAAAGAAGAAATTGAGAAAAGAAAAGAAAAAAAAAAAAAAGAAAGAAAAAGAAAAAAAAGGAAGAAAAAGAAAAGAAAAGAAGAGAAGAAAAAAAGGGAAGTTTATGTGTGATATCTATTATAGTTGTGTTCGTATTTGCGTTTGCGTGTATTAGTTGTGTGTGTGTGTCTTTGTGTAATAAAAGACCGGGTAAAGTTATGCGCTACTAAAAATATACTCCATTCCCTACCTTTACACTTAGCCACATTACAACCCGACAAGCCCCTTTGATTTGCACTTATGTTTAGCGTGTAAGAGGAGGGTTGATTCAGGTACAAGCTTATGGTTGCGCACTCATTTATTTGCCTTTTGTGTGCCTAGCTCTGAATTGCTAGTTTTTAGTTGTCACCGAGAGGAGAGAAACTGTGAGGGGTGTGTTGATTCGGGTGTTAAGGACGGGTTAGTATATGGATTGCACGTTAATGCTTGATTTAAAAATGATCGTTTTGCGAAATAGAGTTTTGGTAGATTGCTTGGGACAAGCAATGGTTAAGTGTGGGGATGTGACGGGTGGTTCAAGGAACAACCCTTTATAGTGTTAAAACGCCTATATTAATCACATTTAATCATGATATTGCTTGGAGTTGGGTAACTACGGTTGTTATGATTGTAGGTAAAATATGGAGCTTAAAACGAGGGAAAACGGGCTTTTGGAACGGATCGGAAGCATTGGAATGAGGTGGAAGGAAAGAAGTAAAAAGATCAAGATTTTAACAAGCCTACCGTACCCCTACTCCAGGGCCGTAGGGGTACGGTGGCTCAGATACCCTTTATAAGCCGTATACCCGAGCCAAAGGGCCGTCAGGATTTTTAACTGACCGTACCCCTACGGCCCTGGAGTAGGGGTACGGTGGACCTGAAGTAGCTGTGCCATTTTATTGACCGTTCCCCTACGGCCCTGGAGTAGGGGTACGGTGGACCTGATGAGTTTTTGTAACTCATGCATTTAAGAGCACTTTGATGAAGATTTATAAAGACTCTTCCATTCCTAAACGTTTTCATCATCTTTGAGAGAGTTTTTGGCTGGAACTTAAGGTTGAAGAACATTGCTAATCATTAGATTATTATCTTTGATTCACATGAACAATAGATTGAAGATGATGATGACCCATTTGGTGATGCTTGGCTAAACCTTTAATGGTCATCCTTGGTGAAGTTTTCTTTGAACTATTTATGCTTTTGTCTTATGATTTCTAGAATAACAATTTGGTATGTTTTGTTGAATTGTTATGGTATTTGAACATTTGGTTGTAGTGGTTATTTAATTTATCAATTTCTCTTCTTGATTGCACGTTCTTGGTGTTGCTAACAATCGGGATATTGCGGGAAGGATTTGGGTTGGATAATTGAGTAATTGGTCATCGGGAAACAACCTCGCATTAATATAATCCGAGTACTTTGTTCCCTTTTATCACAACACTTGTTCAAATACGAGTTATGTCTATGTAACTCTTTCTAGTGAGACTTTTGGCATAAAGATTCAAGGGAAATGGATCCAGGGATGGTCATTGCTTTCTCAATTTGATAAACACAATCTTATTTCAATTCAGCAATTTAGTTTACTTTTCTTAAATCTAAATCAAAACCAACAAACAATCTTTGATCTTTATTTTTCTTAGTTGTTAAATAGTAGTTAAATTACAAAACCTTAATTCTCACATTTTCCACAAACTCCCTGTGTTCGATACCCTTCTTACCACTATCTTTAGTTGTAATTGGGAAATTTTACGTGTACCACGACAAGCACGTCAGGGGTTTTACCGCAAGGCGCATGACAAACCAGGATTCAAGTCAACGGTCACAATAAACAACACTATATGCATAACACAAAACCCAAAAGATATAATTATAAAAGCATAAACTGTAGCGGAAGCTTTAAATGTTTACAACCCAAAAGACATAGTTCAAATGTTTAATGAAGACCATGCTCTAAACCCTAGACGCCCGTGCTGACTCGTGCGCCTAGATCCAGTTGTTGCTACCTTAGCGACCTGAGAAAAACATGCCAAAAGACGTCAACATATAATGCTGGTGAGTTCACAGGTTTGTTCAAAAATGTTATCCAAATGTTACCATGTCCATACTATATCAATGCTACCAAGTACGCTAGCTAGGCGTATGTTTTATTACTACTACGATTGGAAACCATTACTGGACACGTTTAGCAATGTTTAGCATGTTTAGCAGCCCGTAATGTTCAGCACGATAATGTTCCTGTTCGAGACAATATGCACCCGCCCGACCCTCCAAGCCGACGAGTGGGGCAGGTCACGCCCAATAGATCTATCCACATTTCCCCCGTTGTGCAAACCCGCACATTCATGGTTTCCCCCGGGACTTTCCAAAAGATCGTATAGCAATATAAAGTTAAAACCATAGTATGACATATGTTACCAAAACTGTTTAGCGCATGTTTTCTCCCCCAAAAGTTAAAGCAGTAAAAGTGGGGCCGTGAACTCACCTTAGATAGCGTTCCTCAAATGTAAGTAAAAGATGTTTAGCCCTTGATGATCCCTCTACCGGAGATCTATCAAAATGTTCACATAAGTGTTCCGACTAATAACCATAAGGTTATCTAGTCCCCGATTGTCCAGATCATAACCAAGTATGTTTTTAAAACGTGTTTAAAATGTTTAACCGGCACACTAGACCGACCCGACATCCCGTTGGTGACCCATTACCCTAACTAATCAAGTACACATAGATTACACGCAAGGTTCAAGCATAAAACACTTAGTTTGTATCAAAAATCTCATTTTTGTTAACGTAGGGTCGAATGTGACTGTAAGTGGTCGAAGGTGTCCTTATTTGGTCGAATGTGTCCTTGAAATTCCACCTTCGCCCCTTTTCCTCCCACCTTCGCCCACTTGTAGCACCTTCGCCCCTTCAGCTTCCAGGTTTGACCCCTGGAATCCACCTTCGCCCGTTCGACTGGTCGAAGGTATTCCAGGTTCGCCCCTGATGTCAGATTTTTCCAAAAACGCGTCGAAAAACATCCGAAAACATCACGAAACATCATGAGTTACAGCAGTCAAGCATCATTAATATATTCCTACGAAACCCTACCAATTTTACCCCAAAAATCTATCCGTTTGACAAGTTTCCTAAAATAGTAAATTATGGAGATGTCACATCATCATGTATGAAAATATTACCCAATTAGGAAACTTTCTGAAATCGATTAATAATCAGTTTATCATACTCGAACCATCATGAACAAGAAACCCCTATCATAACCTTATCATAATCATCCAACAACAAACCCTAAATCTAACTAAAAACCCCTTTAATCGCCAAAACATCATCAACAATCAAAGGTAACATGTTTCAATCATAACTCATCATTAATAACAGCCCTAGGTTGTTGTCATATCATCTATACAACAAGTAATCATCAAACAATGCATAATATCATACTAACACATGTTTATTTGCATAAAAACTCATTGTTTATGAATAGGTTTTGGTTAGGAAAGGTTTTTATTCATAAAATAGGTTGATATCAGATCTGGACCCTTGGGGTTTAGATTAAAACAAGTCAAAATTGTTTAAAAAGGATTTGTAATGAAGAACACACCTTAGATCTTCACTTGTAATGATTTAGAGAGTTAGGTTATGAAAAACAAGCTCAAAAACTCCTTCCCCAATGATAATAGCTGATAGAGAGTGTTTGGAGGCGTTTAGGGTTTGTGAAATGGTGAAAAATGGCTAAGGATGGTATTTATACCCAGTCCAGGTTCGCCCAGTTTATGTGGTCGAATGTGGAACTTTTCCACATTCGCCCCTTTTTAATGGTCGAATGTGGAATCTTTCCACATTCGCCCACTTTGTTTCCACATTCGCCCATTTCTCAAGTCCCATTTCCACATTCGCCCATTATTTCCACATTCAGGTCATCAGCACTTTCTAACACATGTTAACAGCACTTTTAACACATGTTAACCTTTTTCCAGTTTGTCGTGTTTAACGCATTCTAACACATCTTAACACATAAGCATGCATCCATAGTCTATACTTAGCATGTTTAGGCACGTATAATCATTTGTACATCATTTAAGCAAGTATAAGCATACAATTCACCACACGACCCATAATCTACACATATACTTAATTAGTTCATGTAATGTCACCAACGACGGAACCCGGTACTAATGTATTCCCAAAACGACTCCCAATGATCCTCCAGATCATTGACCCTGGACAATCCTAATTTGACCCGACTCAACTGACCAAGTTAAGTTTGTTTATAAACGTTTCTCGCTAAGGTAGACTTAGATGTTACTATTATGTTTAAGCCGAACATGCCGGGTGTCACATCATCCCCACGTTGAAAGAATTTTCGTCCCGAAAATTGCACGAAGCCCAAAAGTGAAAAAGACGAAAAGGAAGAAAACGAAAAGAAAGGTTACCGGTTGTCACATCATCCCCACGTTGAAAGGGAATCTCGCCCCGAGATTCACTCTGCTTCAGCAGTAACATGCCTGGACTCGAACGCGCGCTTCGGAAAGAGATGAGGGTACTTAGCCTTCATCTGGTCCTCTCGTTCCCACTTGAACTCCGGTCCACGATCCGAGTTCCAACGAACTTTAACGATGCGGATTTTACTCCGCCGAAGGCTACGAATCTTGTAATCCAGAATCTCTACGGGTTCCTCCACAATGCGAAGACGATCGTCAACCTTGATCTCTTCCAGTGGCACAACAAGAGATTCATCAGCCAAACACTTCCTTAAGTTAGACACATGGAAGACGTTGTGAACATTACCGAGCTCCGTCGGTAAATCAAGTCTGTACGCCACCGGCCCAATCAGTTCCAGGATTGCGAACGGTCCGACGTAACGAGGGTTAAGCTTGCCACGCTTTCCAAAGCGTATGACGCCCTTCCATGGTGAAACTTTCAGAAGCACCTTGTCCCCAACCTGGAACTCTAGCGGTTTGCGACGGCGATCGGCATAGCTCTTCTGACGATCCCGTGCAGCAGCCAAACGTTGACGGATCTGTACGATTTTCTCCGAAGTTTCGTACACGAGTTCCGGACCAGTGAGCTGGCTCTCGCCCACCTCGGCCCAACAAAGTGGTGATCGGCATTTCCGTCCGTAAAGAGCCTCGAACGGAGCTGCCTTGATGCTAGAGTGATAGCTGTTGTTGTAGGAGAACTCCACCAACGGCAGGTGAATCTCCCAACTTTTGCCAAAATCGATGACACATGCCCGCAGCATGTCCTCCAGTGTTTGTATCGTCCGCTCACTCTGGCCGTCAGTTTGCGGATGATATGCCGTACTCATATCCAGCTGAGTACCCAAGGCCTTATGAAGAGCCTTCCAGAAACGCGAAGCAAAGCGGGAATCACGATCAGAAATGATAGAAACAGGCACCCCGTGCCGAGAGACCACCTCCTTAAGGTAGAGTCGAGCCAACCGCTCGAGTCCGTCCGTTTCCTTAATAGGTATGAAGTGTGCCGATTTCGTCAACCGGTCGACGATCACCCAAATCATGTCACAACCACTTGGTGATCTCGGTAACTTGGTGACGAAATCCATCGTGATCCGCTCCCACTTCCATTCTGGAATCTCAGGTTGCTGTAGGAGACCAGACGGCTTCTGATACTCCACCTTGACCTTAGCACAGGTCAAGCATTTGCTCACATAGGAGGCTATATCAGCCTTCATGTTCGGCCACCAATAAAGTATCTTCAGATCCTGATACATCTTATCGGAGCCTGGATGAATAGAATACCGGGATTTGTGAGCCTCGTCCAAGACAAGCTCCCGTAATCCCCCGAGTAAAGGAACCCAAACACGCCCAGCGAAGTAGTGTAGGCCATCAGACCTAAGCTCAAGGTGTTTGTCCGCACTGTGCATCGTTTCGGCCTTAAGGTTTTCCTCCTTCAAGGCATCCACCTGAGCCGAACGGATCCGGTCAGGTAAGGAGGAATGAATGGTAAGCTGCAAGGCTCGGACACGCCGAGGCTTCACCGACTCCTTCCTGCTTAAGGCATCCGCCACAACGTTTGCCTTGCCAGGATGGTACTTAATCGCACAGTCGTAATCGTTCAAGAGTTCAACCCAACGACGCTGCCGCATGTTTAACACCTTCTGGTCGAAAATATGCTGGAGACTCTTGTGATCGGTGTAAACTTCACACTTGGTACCGTACAAGTAATGTCTCCAGATTTTCAACGCAAAGACCACTGCACCCAGCTCCAAGTCGTGAGTAGTATAGTTCTTCCCGTGAACCTTGAGTTGACGAGAAGCATAAGCAATAACCTTCCCGCGCTGCATCAACACGCAACCAAGACCCCGAATGGAAGCATCACAGTACACAACGAAATCATCCGTACCCTCAGGAAGGGATAAGATAGGTGCAGAACAAAGTTTAAGCTTCAGCATCTGAAATGCTGATTCCTGTGGTTCGTCCCAGTCGAACTTTCGGTCCTTCTGGGTGAGGGCAGTGAGGGGTTGAGCGATCTTCGAAAATCCCTCGATAAAACGCCGATAGTAACCTGCAAGACCCAGGAATTGCCGCACCTCAGATGGCGTCTTTGGTGCTTCCCAGTCTTTAATAGCTTCGATCTTAGCCGGATCGACATGAATTCCCAGTTCATTCACCACATGCCCTAGGAATTGAACTTCGCGTAACCAAAAATCACACTTTGAGAACTTAGCATACAACTGCTCCCGTCTCAAAAGTTCCAAGACCAGCCGCAGATGTTCCTCATGATCCGCCTTGTTCTTGGAATAAATCAGAATGTCATCAATGAACACGATAACGAACTTATCAAGGTACGGCTTACAAACACGGTTCATCAAATCCATGAACACTGCCGGTGCGTTAGTGAGACCGAAAGGCATGACTAAGAACTCAAAATGGCCATAACGAGTGCGAAAAGCAGTCTTCTGTATGTCAGCTTCCCTGGCGCGTAACTGGTGATAACCGGACCGCAAATCAATCTTCGAGTAGTAGCTGGAGCCCTGAAGCTGGTCAAAGAGATCATCAATGCGAGGAAGAGGATAACGATTCTTGATGGTCACTTTGTTCAGCTCACGGTAATCAATACACATACGAAGGCTCCCATCCTTCTTCTTCACAAACAAAATAGGAGCTCCCCACGGGGACGAGCTCGGTCGAATGAAACCCTTTTCCAAGAGTTCCTGTAACTGGCTGGATAACTCTTGCATCTCAGGAGGTGCAAGACGATACGGAGCTCGGGCAATAGGAGCTGCGCCCGGAGCAAGATCAATACCAAACTCAACCTGACGATGGGGAGGAAGACCAGGCAAATCGTCAGGAAACACATCAGAAAAGTCACGAACCACCGGAATATCCTCAATCTTCTTCTCATCGTCAGTAGAAACGTTAACAAGTGCCAGAATGGCCGAACAGCCCTTTCGAAGATACTTACGGGCTTTCATGCTGGAAATGATACTCAGCGGAGCACCGCTTTTCTCGCCGTGAACCGAAAGAATCTCTCCATCAGGGAGAGGGATCCGAATAACCTTGTCAAAGCAAACAATCTCTGCGCGATACAACGATAACCAATCCATGCCCACAACGACATCGAAACTACCCAGAGGTACAGGCATAAGGTCAATGGGGAATGACAGACCCGACAGTTCCAAGTGACACTCCCTAAGGATATGAGTCGCCTCGATGTTCTTACCGTTAGCCAATTCTATCAAATACTTAGCCTCTAAAGGTCTGGGTACTATATCTAGCAACTGACTAACATCCACAGATACGAAGCTCTTATCGGCACCAGAATCAAATAAAACAGAAACATAGCGATTGTTGAGAAGGAACGTACCGGTAACTGTGTCTGGATCCTGCCTAGCCTCCGCAGACCCAATGACGAAAGCACGCGCAGTCCTGCCTCCGCCGCCATTCCCGTTACCGTTACCGTTTCCGCCCCTCCCATTATCGCCCTGCTTCAGCTTTGGACAATCACGCTTGAAGTGTCCCGTGTCACCACAGTTGTAACACCCCTGCCTCCCCTGAGTCCCCTGAGCTGCAGGAGCAGGAGTAGCCGCAGGAGTCTGAGTTGGGGTGAGCGCCACCTTGCAATCCTTAGCATGGTGCCCCAACTGATGGCACCGATGACAACGGGCTCGATCACAATTCCCCGAATGGTGAAAGCCACACTTGTTACACTTGGGATGCTTCCCAATGTATCCACCTGTCTTCTGCGAAGAAGACGACCCCGATCCCTCAGTCTTCTTGGCCGGTTGAGACGGCGCCGGCACTGCACTCTTACCCACGTTCTCCCATTTCCTCTTGTTGCCATCAGACCCCTTCGCAGTCGAACCCTTGGGAGGTAAAGCGCCCTCCAAAATTTTCATGTTGGTCATCTTGTGTGCAGAACGGACGACCTCAGCCAGTGTAGGAAGGTTCCCAGCAGCTACTAACCCAGCAATCTCCGGCACCAACCCAGAGATGTAGTGCTCGATCCTACGGTACTCAGGTGTGTGCATGTCAGGACACAACACCGCCAGCTCATTGCGTCGAACAGTATACTCCTCGATCTCGGACCCCACCATCTTGCAGTTCCAGACTTCATGTTCCAACTTCTGTACTTCCTCCCTGGGACAGTACTCACTCTTCAATAACCGAACAAAATCCGCCCAAAGCATAGCATGAGCTTCCCCCAAGCCCATGTTCTGCGTAGTAGCATTCCACCATGACAAAGCAGGACCCTCAAATGTCGCAGTGGCATACTTGACCCGGTCCTCAACAGGACAGTTACACATCAAGAAAACAGATTCAACCTTCTCCAACCATCGGAGCAGTCCCACTGCCCCTTCAGTCCCTGCGAAGTTATGGGGCTGACAGTCCCTAAACTTCTTGTAGGAACACTGGGGTGGAGGTGGGTTGACAGCAGCACCTGAAACACGACACAAAGGTAAACCACAAAGGAAACATGACTCCCAAGAATGAAACAAGGCAGGTAAGAACCAACTTACCACCCAGAGCATTGTGCCCAGCCTGGAAAGCAGCCAACGCTATGTTCACTTGCTGTTGAAGCAAGTTGTTCAGCTCTGCCTGGGTCATGTTGATGTTACCACGACCGCCACCACGGCCACCGCCGCCACGGCCACCACCACGACGTCCACCACCACGTGCGCCCGACATGATCTGACAAATCAGAAATCGAGAGATTCAGATTCACTGCTAGTGTCAACCACTAGTAGCTAGAAAAGTTACGTCTAGACCCAATCCAGGACTATGCATCCAAGTTCAGAGTCCACTTGGATTCTCATGCATTTCAGTTTATGATTTCGTGTGCACCCGAAATGATAAACTGCTCTACATGGCCCTCCAAGCTTTCCCTTAGCTTGAACTCAAGTCGCCGGATGTCGGCATCTAGCATCATGCTATCACAAACATAAGTGCACAGGATAATGTGTGAGCAAGTGCGTTTATTGGGGTTCGAAAGGGAGATGTCCGAATCCTGGACAGACCTCGAGAGTACGCAAGACTACCCCAATACACGACACTGCCGTGCAAAACCAACGAGTCAACTCCTTCTCCTTCAAACCCCGAAGAAGAACATAAGAGTGTATAAAGCCAAGAGTGAGGACGGATGATGTAACAGAGAAGTGCGATGATGATGTAAAGACACCCCGACAAAGTTAGTACACGTTCCAAACCGACTCAAGTATGTGACTGTCTAGTGTGTGCGACTCGGCTATAGACTAGACTCTAAATGCAGTCCTAGTTCACTATAACCATTGGCTCTGATACCAATCTGTCACACCCCCAAATTCCACTTGCGGGGTTTTACCGCGAGGCGCATGACAAACCAGGATTCAAGTCAACGGTCACAATAAACAACACTATATGCATAACACAAAACCCAAAAGATATAATTATAAAAGCATAAACTGTAGCGGAAGCTTTAAATGTTTACAACCCAAAAGACATAGTTCAAATGTTTAATGAAGACCATGCTCTAAACCCTAGACGCCCGTGCTGACTCGTGCGCCTAGATCCAGTTGTTGCTACCTTAGCGACCTGAGAAAAACATGCCAAAAGACGTCAACATATAATGCTGGTGAGTTCACAGGTTTGTTCAAAAATGTTATCCAAATGTTACCATGTCCATACTATATCAATGCTACCAAGTACGCTAGCTAGGCGTATGTTTTATTACTACTACGATTGGAAACCATTACTGGACACGTTTAGCAATGTTTAGCATGTTTAGCAGCCCGTAATGTTCAGCACGATAATGTTCCTGTTCGAGACAATATGCACCCGCCCGGCCCTCCAAGCCGACGAGTGGGGCAGGTCACGCCCAATAGATCTATCCACATTTCCCCCGTTGTGCAAACCCGCACATTCATGGTTTCCCCCGGGACTTTCCAAAAGATCGTATAGCAATATAAAGTTAAAACCATAGTATGACATATGTTACCAAAACTGTTTAGCGCATGTTTTCTCCCCAAAAGTTAAAGCAGTAAAAGTGGGGCCGTGAACTCACCTTAGATAGCGTTCCTCAAATGTAAGTAAAAGATGTTTAGCCCTTGATGATCCCTCTACCGGAGATCTATCAAAATGTTCACATAAGTGTTCCGACTAATAACCATAAGGTTATCTAGTCCCCGATTGTCCAGATCATAACCAAGTATGTTTTTAAAACGTGTTTAAAATGTTTAACCGACACACTAGACCGACCCGACATCCCGTTGGTGACCCATTACCCTAACTAATCAAGTACACATAGATTACACGCAAGGTTCAAGCATAAAACACTTAGTTTGTATCAAAAATCTCATTTTTGTTAACGTAGGGTCGAATGTGACTGTAAGTGGTCGAAGGTGTCCTTATTTGGTCGAATGTGTCCTTGAAATTCCACCTTCGCCCCTTTTCCTCCCACCTTCGCCCACTTGTAGCACCTTCGCCCCTTCAACTTCCAGGTTCGACCCCTGGAATCCACCTTCGCCCGTTCGACTGGTCGAAGGTATTCCAGGTTCGCCCCTGATGTCAGATTTTTCCAAAAACGCGTCGAAAAACATCCGAAAACATCACGAAACATCATGAGTTACAGCAGTCAAGCATCATTAATATATTCCTACGAAACCCTACCAATTTTACCCCAAAAATCTATCCGTTTGACAAGTTTCCTAAAATAGTAAATTATGGAGATGTCACATCATCATGCATGAAAATATTACCCAATTAGGAAACTTTCTGAAATCGATTAATAATCAGTTTATCATACTCGAACCATCATGAACAAGAAACCCCTATCATAACCTTATCATAATCATCCAACAACAAACCCTAAATCTAACTAAAAACCCCTTTAATCGCCAAAACATCATCAACAATCAAAGGTAACATGTTTCAATCATAACTCATCATTAATAACAGCCCTAGGTTGTTGTCATATCATCTATAC
Organism: Ambrosia x helenae; assembly: GCA_030844895.1. Classification (NCBI taxonomy): domain Eukaryota; kingdom Viridiplantae; phylum Streptophyta; class Magnoliopsida; order Asterales; family Asteraceae; genus Ambrosia; species Ambrosia x helenae. The sequence goes on along the minus strand of CM061233.1, from coordinate 100,825,801 downwards.
AACAAGTAATCATCAAACAATGCATAATATCATACTAACACATGTTTATTTGCATAAAAACTCATTGTTTATGAATAGGTTTTGGTTAGGAAAGGTTTTTATTCATAAAATAGGTTGATATCAGATCTGGACCCTTGGGGTTTAGATTAAAACAAGTCAAAATTGTTTAAAAAGGATTTGTAATGAAGAACACACCTTAGATCTTCACTTGTAATGATTTAGAGAGTTAGGTTATGAAAAACAAGCTCAAAAACTCCTTCCCCAATGATAATAGCTGATAGAGAGTGTTTGGAGGCGTTTAGGGTTTGTGAAATGGTGAAAAATGGCTAAGGATGGTATTTATACCCAGTCCAGGTTCGCCCAGTTTATGTGGTCGAATGTGGAACTTTTCCACATTCGCCCCTTTTTAATGGTCGAATGTGGAATCTTTCCACATTCGCCCACTTTGTTTCCACATTCGCCCATTTCTCAAGTCCCATTTCCACATTCGCCCATTATTTCCACATTCAGGTCATCAGCACTTTCTAACACATGTTAACAGCACTTTTAACACATGTTAACCTTTTTCCAGTTTGTCGTGTTTAACGCATTCTAACACATCTTAACACATAAGCATGCATCCATAGTCTATACTTAGCATGTTTAGGCACGTATAATCATTTGTACATCATTTAAGCAAGTATAAGCATACAATTCACCACACGACCCATAATCTACACATATACTTAATTAGTTCATGTAATGTCACCAACGACGGAACCCGGTACTAATGTATTCCCAAAACGACTCCCAATGATCCTCCAGATCATTGACCCTAGACAATCCTAATTTGACCCGACTCAACTGACCCAGTTAAGTTTGTTTATAAACGTTTCTCGCTAAGGTAGACTTAGATGTTACTATTATGTTTAAGCCGAACATGCCGGGTGTCACATTGTGTGTTGTTATATTATGATTCTTTTTATTTATGTATGAGTCGGTATTATGCTCGGGTTTTGTCTGTTTCGTTTTGCGCAGGTTTGGATTGCACCACCCGTACCCAATCTCCATTCGGGTGATTCCGAAGCTGTTTATCATTTATCAAGGCAAGCCCAGAGTTTACCATTGTGTCAGAGCCGATCGCGAATGAAATGCTATACGATCGAGCTGGATTGGACTAGATTTTTTGGAGCTTACGCGTTAATAAACCAGCTAAGTCCTTTCCAATTTGCCCTTTTCTTTTTATTTTTGTATTCAGAATTTATTTTGTTTTGAGTCGTTTTCTATTCCTACATTGAGGGCAATGTAGAGTTTAAGTGTGGGGATGGGAAACTGTCGTTTAGTTTGTATATAGTCATTTTGAGTCAAAAAAAAAAATCGAAAAATTTCAGAAAATGTCCCTGATTTTGAAGTTTGCATTATATAAAATATGGAAGATGATAGGTAAAGTTAGGTGTCCGGTTTTCAAATAATATGTATAATAAGAGATTAAAATTGATTGAAAACGTGTCTGATTTGGGATATGTGGGTAGGCTCGGCCGGTAGAAAGGTTTCCTTTGAAAAGTAATAAATTAATTATGTTAGGCTATTTTGTGGGTTCTCATCTAGGAGAAACGGGGAGACCGAAAACGCCAAAAATAGTATAAGAAGCACCGTTATAAGTAGAAAACCGTTAGAATTTCTAATCACTTAAAAAAAATTAGAAATCAAAGCAAAAATGCTGAAGCTTAAGGTGCCTGGCCACTGGGATAGCGACTTGGATTGGTCACACCCTCTGAGTTAAGTATGCTGAGATGAAAAAAAAAAAAAAATTTGCTGAAGCTTAAGGTGCCTGGCCACTGGGATAGCGACTTGGATTAGTCACACCCTCTGAGTTAAGTATGCCAAAAAAAAAAAAGTGATTTTAAATTCTCTTGGTTTTTTTTACATAAGACGGTTGGGAAATGGTCAATTGGTCGTTTCTTTAGCTTCATAAGCTTGAGGCGGGATTAGGAGGAACTGTGGCTTCCTTCGAGTGAGACCCTAGATAGACTAATCAACATGAACTTAACATAAATAAAAAGGGGTTTGGAAACCGGTGTGGGTTTAAGAGGATCAATATACCTGCAATCGCAATCAACACGTTAGTAGATTATTAATTAAGTAACCTATGTTTTGAAACTGGATGTAAACCTAACTATGATTCCATAGCATAATTCTTTTTCAGAGACGAAAAAAAGATAAGTGTGGGGATATTTGATGTATTGCAAAATACATCTATTTCCAGTGTAAAATTTGTATAGTTTTCGAGTCGTTTAAATAATATTTTTATTAGTTTTAGGCTTGTACCGGTCTAATTTATTTAGTATAGGTTTTTATAGATTTTTATTAGTTTTGCGTCGTTTTTTAGTACTTATTTATTTATTTTGTATTTTGTAGGTGTTCATAGACGTTGGAGCATAAACGAGCAACTTTGATCGAGTCAAGAACACTCGAGTCTAAAACACTGAGTTATAACACTATATATATTAATAGTATATTAGTATAATAATAATAATGTTAAAAAATATAGGGTACGTGACCTTGGGGTTGTGACCCAAGGCCTAACTTTGAAGATACATCATTGGAGAGATTGTAATTATTCAAAATGGGAGGCGGCACATTGTTGGAAAAGAATAATATTCTATAGGAGGTAGCGAATAGGATTATGATTTAAGGAGCTGCGCACAATTTTGAAGGTGGACATTAGCCACTAATTGGCTTGAGAAGGACATCGAAGAAGAAAAAAAATATATAATTCGTTAGGAAGCGGCACGTTTTTGGAGGGGGGACATCAACAGAGAGGAGCAACGACATATCGGCATCAAGAGGAGAAGGTGTTGGTCAAGGGTTGAGGCATAGGTGCCAGCACGGGTCGGTTCTAATTTATTTATTTATTATTTATTTATTCTAACCCGTTGTGAACGCCATTAATATGTTTAGCCTTTATTGTTTTGATTGTGCCATGACTTTTATTGGCTAGACCTTTTCGCTACCTAGGTTAAAGATGATTGCACATGTTTGATTTATTTTCTTTTGATCTTGGAACTTTTGGTTGTGGGTTGAATTTTAAAGTAAAGAACTCTTTATTTTCTGGTTTGGTGTGTATGCGTATTTAGTTTTATTTAATTAATTTTTATAAACTCCACTTGCGTTTTTGTGAATGTCTTTCATGTATGAATGCGGGTTAGGTTGCGGACTGAGTGTTAGCAACTAGTTTATGGTTAATTGCCTAGGATTATCCATAGGAGTTGTAATTGTTAGTTAGATAATTCTAAGTGTTCTACCAATTCTCAATAGCTGTGAGGTGCGAGATTGTTGGTCTGTCTAGGGTGTTAAATTGCTAGTTCTAAAGGCTTTGTGAGAAGATCTTCCTAGTTTCCCTAGCATTCCTTGTAGGCCAAGTCTTATCAGAAATATTGTAGTTACCCCTTGCACTTTCGGGTGTATTGTGACTTTCGCGCTGTGAGGTAGACTGTCTAGCGGGTACTTTAAGATTCGAGTAGGTAAGCCTGTGAGGGTAACCTCTCAACCGGTGGTTTAACAGCACAACAATATTCTAGGGTTTCCCCTTGAGAAGGGTCGAGGGTGTCTAGTTTATTCTTGATGTTTAGTATTTTAAGATCCCGGTTCCACACCAGTTCTATAGCCATTAGAAATTTATCATTCATGTGTAGGATTCTAGCCTAGGTAGTGCCTTCCCATCACCTGATCCGAATTCTAGTTCCCAGTTAGTGTCTTTAATTATTTAAGTTTTATTTATTTATTTGCAATTAGTTTGTTAGAAAACCCCCTTTAAGTAATAAAACATTGTTAAGTCGGTTTGTAGATAAGTAATCGAGTCTAGTTTACGTTTTCTAGTAGAGTCTCATGGGTTCGATACTCGGACTTACTTTAGCTATACTGCACTGACCGGTACACTTGCCGGTTGTGTGGTTTAGGTTTAGAGAGTCTTAGGTTATAAATTTAAAACTTAGAGTGTCTAGTTTAGGTTAATTTAGTTAGTTTTTACTAAACCACTTTGAGCACATCAAGAATAATACTAATCTGAAAGTTAATTATTTGACAAAATATGATCCAAAGACGTAAATCTAGTACATGCTTGCATTTTTGTTATGTACTGTAAACAACATGAGAGAACAAATGGACAGCGATAGTAGAAGGAAAACAACACCACGTAGTTAATTAGTTCATAGAGCAGAAGGTGAGGTGAATGTGATGAGTCAAAGAAGAAGATTAATAAAGAATAATATGAGTATAGAGACAGATAAACTACTAACACTTTGAACAAGATGATATTATGAGCACAATCAAAATCACCATATATGAAGTTATTTTAGCTATGATTCTTTAATTAGTTTTCATGAATACCAACTAAGATATTTATAGGAGCAGAAAATGTGAAGTTTTAGTATTAATCATATTAAAAAAAAGCACAAGAATAAACCCCCCTTTCAATTATTTGCATTCTATTAATGTATAAACCGACCTAAATTATTTGCATGATAATGGTGATTGGTTTTATTTAACAAAACAAAAAAAAAGGTTACAATCAATCTTTATCATGGCGACGAGTAAAACACACTTTAACACTTAAAAAGCATAATTAAAACAAAAAATCGAGTATAAGAAGAATCCGAAGAAGAAAAAGAAGAATCCGAAGAAGCCTAATAGGAATCCGAAAAAGAAGAAGAAGAATCCGAAAAAGAAGAAAACAATTCGAAGAAGTAAAAGTAGATACATTTTATATATATAACAAAGATATAAAAATTACAGTCTAATATTCTGCGGTAATTACAGGTCCTGCAGTTGTAACTGCACATGGCACCGTCACATGTTACCACAGTAATTACAGTATGATATTCTGTGGATTACACACGGCCTAATCTTATTGATACATAAATTAGATTTTATATATATAACAAAGATACAAAAACTAAACAGTTAACAAATTTTTGATAAATAATGTATTACAACCAATCTATTTAGGTATTAATTTACACATGGAGTGCAATCCACAATCACTATCCCTAATTCTAATCTACATAAAAAAAAAAAAAGATTTTCATAATAGAATAACACTAATCTGAAAGTTAATTATTTGACAAAATATGATCCAAAGACGTAAACAACATGAGAGAACAAATGGACAACGATTAGTAGAAGGAAAACAACACCACGTAGTTAATTAGTTCATAGAGCAGACGGTGAGGTGAATGTGATGAGTCTAAGAAGAAGATTAATAAAGAATAATATGAGTATAGAGACAGATAAACTACTAACACTTTGAACAAGATGATATTATGAGCACAATCAAAATCACCATATATGAAGTTATTTTAGCCATGATTCTTTAATTAGTTTTCACGAATACCAAACTAAGATATTTATAGGAGCAGAAAATGTGAAGTTTTAGTATCAATCATATTAACAAAAAAGCACAAGAAGAAACTCCCTCTTTCAATTCTTTGCATTCTATTAATGTATAAACAGACCTAAATTATTTGCATGATAATGGTGATTGATTTTATTTAACAAAAAAAAAAAGTTACAATCAATCATTATCATGGCAACGAGTAAAACACACTTTAACACTTAAAAATCATATTCAAAGCATAAAAGCGAGTATAAGAAGAATCCGTAGAAGAAAAAGAAGAATCCAAAGAAGCCGAAGAAGAATCCGAAAAAGAAGAAGAAGAAAGAGAAGAAGAAAGAGAAGATAGATTTTATATATATAACAAAGATATAAAAATTACAGTCTAACATTCTGCGGTAATTACAGGTCCTGCAGTTGTAACTGCACATGGCACCGTCACATGTTACCACAGTAATTACAGTATGATATTCTGTGGATTACACACGGCCTAAATTTATTGATACATAGATTAGATTTTATAAATATAACAAAGATACAAAAATTAAAAAACATGAGAGAACAAATGGATAGCGATTAGTAGAAGGAAAACAACACCACGTAGTTAAATAGTTCAAAGAGTAGAAGGTGAGGTAAATGTGATGAGTCAATGAAGAAGATTAATAAAGAACAATATGAGTTTAGAGACGGATAAACTACTAACACTTTGAACAAGATATATTATGAGCACAATCAAAATCACCATATATGAAGTTATTTTAGCCATGATTCTTTAATTAGTTTTCATGAATACCAACTAAGATGTTTATAGGAGCAGAAAATGTGAAGTTTTAGTATCAATCATATTAAAAAAAAAAAAAAAAAAGCACAAGAAGAAAATCCCCTTTCAATTCTTTGCATTCTATTAATGTATAAAAGACCTAAATTATTTGCATGATAATGGTGATTGGTTTTATTAAACAAAACTAAAAATAAAGTTGCAATCAATCTTTATCATGGCAACGAGTAAAACACACTTTAACATTTAAAAAGCATATTCAAAACATAAAATCGAGTATAAGAAGAATACGAAGAAGAAAAAGAAGAAAAAGAAGAATCCGAGGAAGCCGAAGAGGAATCCGAAAAAGAAGAAGAAGAATCCGAAAAAGAAGAAGAAGAAGAAAAAGAAGATAGATTTTATATATATAACAAAGATATAAAAATTACAGTATAACAATATACGGTAATTACAGGTCCTACAGTTGTAACTACACAAGGCACCGTCACATGTTGCCACAGTAATTAAAGTCTGATATTCTGTGGATTACACACGGCCTAAATTTATTGATACAAAAATTAGATTTTATATATATAACTAAGTTACAAAAATTAAACTAGTTAACAAATTTTTTATAAATAATGAATTACAACCAATCTATTTAAGTATTAATTAACACATGGAGTGCAATCCACAATTACTATCCCTAATTCTAATCTACAGGAAAAAAAAAGATTTTCAGAATAGAATAACACTAATCTAAAAGTTAATTAGTTGACAAAATATGATCCAAAGACGTAAAACTATTACATGCTTGCATTTTTGTTATGTACTGTAAACAACATAAGAGAACAAATGGACAACGATTAGTAGAAGGAAAACAACACCACGTAGTTAATTAGTTCATAAATCAGAAGGTGAGGTGAATGTGATGAGTCAAAGAAGAAGATTAATAAAGAATAATATGAGTATAGAGACAGATAAACTGCTAACACTTTAAACAAGATGATATTATGAGCACAATCAAAATCACCATATATGAAGTTATTTTAGCCATGATTCTTTAATTAGTTTTCATGAATACCAACTAAGATATTTATAGGAGCAGAAAAGTTTTAGTATCAATCATATTAAAAAGAAAGCACAAGAAGAAACTCCCCTTTCAATTCTTTGCATTCTATTAATGTATAAACAGACCTAAATTATTTGCATGATAATGGTGATTGGTTTTATTTAACAAAACAAACAAAAAAAGTTACAATCAATCTTTATCATGGCAATGAGTAAAACACACTTTAACACTTTAAAAGCATATTCAAAACATAAAATCGAGTATAAGAAGAATCCGAAGAAGAAAAAGAAGAATCTGAAAAAGCCGAAGAGGAATCCGAAAAAGAAGAAGAAGAATCTGAAAAAGAAGAAGAAGAATTCGAAGAAGAAAAAGAAAGATAGATCTACTATTATATATAAATAAAAATAGATGAGGGACACTTGGCACCTTCTGAGGGCTTCATTTTACTTTTTCCTGCTCATTTTAATGGGTCAAGAAAATGGGTTATAGATACTCCTAATACCAAGTATTGTGGTCCCATTTAAAATAGGGGTTTTTGTTATTTATTCTCACAAAACAAAAACCTCTCACACGTCAGTTTTGTATATGAGGAAAAACCCTAACAAACCAATTCACTGATTCTACTCTACTTCTCAAGCAAGTCTCTTTCTTAAAAAAAAAAAAAAAAAAAAAAAAAAAAAAACCCAAAGGTCTCTATTTATTTCAATTTTAAGGTTCTAAATTCGTGTTACTTTCATCTGATTATCATGGGTGCCTTTATTACAGATCTTTGTAACTATCTAATTGATGGATTCTCCACCCGTTTTGTTGACGAAAACTATATGTTTGAATGGAGCGTCACAATTATTGGACCGTTTGATACATTATAGTATGACTATTCTGTTATTTTTGTTTGTTTAATATTTGGTTAGAAATTGATTTTGTGGAATTTGAGATGTTAGGATTTGTTCATCACGAATAGAATGGAGATGGAGATGATAATTCTGGTGAATTAGCGGGCATCGGGCGGTGTTTGCGATGGGGTTTTAAATGTAACTTCCGGTTTTGTTTCCCCAATTTTTCAGTTTATTATCTGTATTATCGGTTCTTGATTTGGTTGTGTTGCTTCTTAAGATTTTTTTTGTGTGAAATTTAGTAATTTACTAGCAAATTCTAAATGGAAATTTGTGTCATTGAATGTGTATGGATTATGCTACGTTGAGATTGGGGATATTAAAACGATGAGATTAGGGAAATGAGGATTTTTTTTTTTTTTTGTATATTTACATTGAGAAGTCATGTATGTGGTTTGAATTGCATGTGATGGTGTCTCAGCCAACTCAATGAGAAACTTTACTTTTAGGCTAAGTTAACTAATGTAAGAATATTGATAACAGTCTTAAATTTTTTAAAGACGTATTTGCATGATAATCACACGTATAAAGAATACTATTTACTAGGTTGAAGAAAATACATTTTCATGGTTTGTGGGAATATTTGGAGTAATTTGTGGAGTGTTTTGTTAGAAAATGATGTCATTTGTCATCTTTGCTTTGTGTTGTCCATTTTGTTAGAACTCAGCAAGAGAATACAAGTCATTTATACAAGTTTTACATATTGATATTTTTTTGTTCAGGAAGGTGGAGATAGCTTCTGGTGGTCAAGATTTGATTTTGGCACTAAAAAAACATTCATGTATGGTCTCTTCCTTGGCACTTTTGCTGGGACATTTGTTTCAATTGATGAGATAATAACTGCTTTGGGAGGACACCAGAGGCATCTCTCTCTCTCTCTCTCTCTCTCTCTCTCTGTGTGTGTGTTCCCTCTATTTCTTATTTATGATGAAGTATATTTTAATCTTCATTTTAGCTATAAACTGCTTCTACTTGATTGATTTATGTAGCAAGGCTGTAAGGATAATTTAATCACCAAAGGGGAAACGGAGTGAATTAAAAAATGTTACAATGATTAAATGAAAATAAAATTGGCTCTTTGAATTAAGAGAGGAAGGTAACTTATATAGTTATATAAAGGTTAAAAGGGCAAATATGCTACCCAATTTTTGAAAAGGTCCAATTGGCCACTAAATATTGCAAGAAGACCGTAGGCACAAGTTTGTCATTGAGACCATTGAGGTCGCTGACAAGGATCAACATAGAAAAATGTGGCATCTTGTGTGGATTCCCATGTTATTAGGTGGAAATGACATAAAGTACAGTGATGAGCTGTTTCTTATATTCCATAAGTTCTTGAGGAAATCAAATCAATTTCTTCAATCTAATAAAAGAGCACTAGATATTAATTTGATCTTGCGCTGAGTTGCGCATGATCCCTTGGGTTCTTTAGTGGTTCTATATATTAGTGTGTGATCCAATTTATATTTAGTCTATGAATTGCGTAAAAAAGCATTACCCTTTACGTGTGCGTGTGTGTAGGAGTAATCTACGTTTTTTGCTAAAAATATTACTCTAGACTAAAAGGACTATCTTAATATGCAGGCTTTTGGAAGGATTGGCAACCATTATTTTGTAAACGTTATACAGTTCAGTTCATCTCTTAGATAATATCCATAAAACCAAGCGTATCAATGTTGTAATTGTAGTGGTATATGCAATGGTCCAATATGTTTAATGGGAATCGTATATTATCTATTTAATTTTTGTTAATGTATTTGTTGTTATGTGTTGGGTATTACAGGGAAAATATGATTTTTGGTGTCTATTGATGTCATCACGGATATGCATAAAGCTTGGCTAGAGGTACTTCACCATTTCTTACAAGCTACATAATGATCAATTTGGGATTTGATTGTTGAAGTTAAATTATTTCATATTGAGCACACTTATTCAAAGGTTTTGATCGCTATAAATATTTTGATCTTTTGATAACCATCAAATTCTCTATGATGCACAAATGGATTGTGATATTTTTTGATGTGAAACCAGGTGCTTTTAGATGCAGGGCATTCTGGACATAGCATCAACTGACAAGCTGAACAACATTATTAGGATCAAGTGAAATCATAAATCACAAGTTGTTCATTTTTAGTTGTTCGGAAAAATATGTTTCTATTTATTATTTGGTTTGGTTTGGTTTGGTTTTGTTATTGGTGTTTTTCATTGGTGATAAAACACATGTTGCTGATTAGTAGTTGTTCCTTGATTTTTTTTATGACCGTTTAAGGTCGGAACCTCTCTATTTTCATATGATTTTATTTATTATTTACTCTTGAGTTCCTTAGTGTAATCTTTTGATCCTAATGGCCAATCGGTAGGAAAATTTTTAATGTTTGATAATTACGTCGTATTTTCTTTTTCCATGTTTTTTATAGAAATCTTTTTTTTTTTTAATACTGGCTACTATGTGAACTTACCAATGTAGCTATGACATTATGTTTGGTTTTATTTTTTTCATGGTACTTGATTGTATGTTTTGGTATTGCATGTTAATATTATGTTGGATATATTGATAAAGGTCTCAAAAAGGTTAATTGAATCGCAAAAGTAACCAGTTTATACAAATCACTTTGTGTCAATCTCCTCGGTATAAGTTGTTAAGAGTTATATTAACACTCATTAGTAAAATAGATAGAAATCATGTCAAGTTATTTAGAATATTAATTTAATTCAAAAAATATTCGTTAATCTGAAAAATTCAATAATCAACATTCATCTTAGGTTACTTCCTTTGTATAATAAATTATATTAGTTATGAATAATAATGTAGGGAATCCCGTGCATCGCACGGGTACTAAGCTAGTTTTATATATATATATATATATATAACAAAGATATAATAATTACAGTCTAATATTCTGCGGTAATTACAGGTCTTGCAGTTGTAACTGCACATGGCACCGTCACATGTTGCCACAGTAATTACAGTATGATATTCTGTGGATTAAACACGGCCTAAATTTATTGATACATAAATTAGATTTTATATACATATATAACAAAGATACAAAAATTAAACAGTTAACAATTTTTTGATAAATAATGTATTACAACCAATCTATTTAGGTATTAATTAACACATTGAGTGCAATCCACAATTACTATCCCTAATTCTAATCTACATAAAAAAAAAAAAAAGATTTTCAGAATAGAATAACACTAATCTAAAAGTTAATTATTTGACAAAATATGATCCAAAGACGTAAACAACATGAGAGAACAAATGGACAACGATTAGTAGAAGGAAAACAACACCACGTAGTTAATTAGTTCATAGAGCAGAAGGTGAGTTGAATGTGATGAGTCAAAGAAGAAGATTAATAAAGAATAATATGAGTATAAAGACAGATAAACTACTAACACTTTTAACAAGATGATATTACGAGCACAATCAAAATCACCATATATAAAGTTATTTTAGCCATGATTCTTTAATTAGTTTTCATGAATACCAACTAAGATATTTATAGGAGCAGAATATGTGAAGTTTTAGTATCAATCATATTAACAAAAAAGCACAAGAAGAAACTCCCCTTTCAACTCTTTGCATTCTATTAATGTATAAACAGACCTAAATTATTTGCATGATAATGGTGATTGGTTTTATTTAACAAAACAAAAAAAAAGTTACAATCAATCTTTATCATGGCAAGGAGTAAAACACACTTAAAAAGCATATTCAAAACATAAAATCGAGTATAAGAAGAATCTGAAGAAGAAAAAGAAGAAGCCGAAGAAGCTGAAGAGGAATCCGAAAAAGAAGAAGAATTCGAAGAAGAAAAAGAAGATAGATTTTATATATATAACAAAGATATAAAAATTACAGTCTAACATTCTGCGGTAATTACAGGTCCTGCAGTTGTAACTGCACATGGCACCGTCACATGTTGCCACAGTAATTACAGTCTGATATTATGTGGATTACACACGGCCTAAATTTATTGATACATAAATTAGATTTTATCTATATAACAAAGATACAAAAATTAAACAGTTAACAAATTTTTGATAAATAATGTATTACAACCAATCTATTTAGGTATTAATTAACACATGGAGTGCAATCCACAATTACTATCCCTAATTCTAATCTACATTAAAATAAAAAAGATTTTCAGAATAGAATAACACTAATCTGAAACTTAATTATTTGACAAAATATGATCCAAAGACGTAAAACTATTACATGCTTGCATTTTTGTTATGTACTGTAAACAACATGAGAGCACAAATGGACAGCGGTTAGTAGAAGGAAAACAACACCACGTAGTTAGTTAGTTCATAAAGCAGAAGGTGAGGTGAATGTGATGAGTCAAAGAAGAAGCTTAATAAAGAATAATATGAGTATAGAGACAGATAAACTACTAACACTTTGAACAAGATGATATTATGAGCACAATCAAAATCACCATATATGAAGTTATTTTAGCCATGATTCTTAAATTAGTTTTCATGAATACCAACTAAGATATTCATAGGAGCAGAAAATGTGAAGTTTTAGTATCAATCATATTAAAAAAAAAAAAACACAAGAAGAAATTCCCCTTTCAATTTCTTTGCATTCTATTAATGTATAAACAGACCTAAATTATTTGCATGATAATGGTGATTAGTTTTATTTAACAAAACAAAAAAAAAAGTTACAATCAATCTTTATTATTGCAACGAGTAAAACACACTTTAACACTTAAAAAGCATATTCAAAACATAAAATCGAGTGTATAGCATTCAAAGAGAGCCCCAATTTCTTTCACAACCTTTATCAGTTTTGAATCCTTTTTACCCAAACAACTAAAGTATGGGCTCACAGACATTATTTGGGCTTTACAAAAAAGGGTTCCATGGCTTCATTCAGAAGAAGAAGATGAATCCGAATAATTAAAAGAAGAATCCGAAGAAGCCAAAGTGGAATCCGAAGAAGAAGATGAAAAAGAAGAAGTTAAATTATATATATAACAAATATATAAAAATTACAGTCTGACATTCTGCGGTAATTACAGGTCCTGCAGTTGTAACTACACATGGCACTGTCACACGTTACCACAGTCACTACAGTTTGACATTCTGCGGATTCCACACCGCCTACATTTATTGATATAAAAATTAGATTTTATGTATATAACCAAGATATAAAATTTAGATTTTACATATATAACAAAGATACAAAAATTAAACAGTTTACAATTTTTTGATAAATAATGTATTACAACCAATCTATTCCGTTATTAATTAATGCATGGAGTGCAATCCATAATTACTATCCCTGATTCTAATATACAGAAAAAAAAAAGATTTTCAGAATAGGATCACACTAATCTGAAAGTTAATTATTCGACAAAATATGATCAAAAGAACGTAAAACTATTACATGCCTGCAATTTTTATAAGTACTTATATTAAAAAAAATTTACACATGCGTAAATTTACCCTTGGCACATGTAATCAATTGAGAAATCATAAATGTCGTGAGAACCACAAAAACGCATGTAAAACCCAATAAAAAAATCATAATAAATAATGGTTCTAATTGTTTTTGATGAGTTCTCACTGTTTCACAATATGTAGAGTTCTCGATATAACCATAATGTGTGTGTATATACATATAGAATTTTATCTTCCTGTACAAAGGCTATATTTCATGTAAAGCATGAGAAGGATTAACTCAATTGACATGTATACATCACGTTTTGAATTTAAGCATGATGTTTTGAATTGTTTTGGTTAGAAAAACACATAACACAACAATTTAAAACACAGCTAAAGCACATTGCTTAACACTTAAAATACGCTGCTTAACTTTCTTGGCATGATGTTTTAAGTATTAAGCCTATAATACTGTTATAGAAAACACAGTAAAATCTAAACGAATTGACAATGATCAATGGACGATCTTATTGAATATATGAAAACGAATACAAGAAAAGAAAGAATTGAAAACATTAACCATCTAATCAGGAAACCCCAATTTATAGAACACATTGGAGCGCTAATTTAACCCTAACAGACTTTAACGACTCTTTTTCAGATGTTACACAATTAGCCCCTGACAAGTTACAGCTTTATCCCTTCATAATATTACAGCTACACGTTTATAGCCAAAACGTTCCAACGGATAGCTTTAGTCTCTTACATCACTTTGACAGTTGTCAAAATTGCCCCCTGAACTTTATTGACTTTATTTGACCAGCTTGATTTGGACTTTCCTTTAACAATCTCCACCTAAGTCTTAATCAAGCTCATCCCAAACTCATTGAATCAACACAAAACATAAATTTTGGCCCTGGTAAAGCCTGGGTCATCATATCAGCTGGATTAGCATCAGTTGCAACCCATTTGACCTCCACCTCTTTCGAAACTATAATATCTCTTATCCAAAACATCTTCACATTGATGTGTTTGGTCCTCTCATGAAACACACTGTTCTTTGAGAGTTGTACAGCCCCATAATTGTCACAACTCACTTCAGTACCATCCAATCTTATTCCCAGATCAGCTACAATACCTTTGAGCCACAAAGACTCTTTTACCCCTTCTGTTAAGGCAATGTACTCAGCCTCAGTTGTGGACAGAGTTACTACATGCTGCAACTGAGACTTCCAACTAACCACATTCTCTAATACTGAGAAAACATAGCCTGTAATTGATCTTCCACTATCTCTATCTTTTGCATAATCTGCATCTACAAAACCTCTGACTAAATTAACTTTCTGGTCAGATCTTCTTTCAAATTTCAAACCAATATTTCTAGTACCTGCCAAGTACCTCAATATCCACTTTACTGCTGCCCAATGATTCTTTCCAGGATCTGCCATATACCTACTCACAACACTGACAACATATGCAATATCAGGTCTTGTGCAGACCATGATATACATTAGACTGCCAACTGTATTGGCATAAGGAACTCTACTCATGAATCAGTCTTAGGAGCATCATTCTTTGATAACATAAAATGAGCAGCAAAAGGAGTACCCACAGGTTTGCAATCTTCCATTCCATAACTCTTCAACACTTTGTCAATATAAGAAGATTGAGACAGGTTCAAAACCTTTGCTTTCCTGTCCCTTTGAATTTCCATTCCCAATATCTTTCTTGCTTCTCCTAAGTCCTTCATATCAAACTCTCTCATTAACAGCTGCTTGATTTCTTCAACTTGACTCTTGTCAGCACAAGCTATTAGCATATCATCAACATACAAGAGTAAATAGACAAATTTACCCCTGTCATACTCCCTGTGATATACAAAACTATCATAGGGACTTTTACTGAACCCATTGCTCACTATGTACTCATCAAACCTCCTATACCACTGTCTAGGAGATTGTTTGAGTCCATACAAAGACCTCTTCAATAAACAAGCCTTATTCTCTTGACCTTTCATCTCATATCCCTTTGGTTGTGCCATATAAATCTGTTCTTCCAAACTGCCATGTAGAAAAGCAGTCTTAACATCCATTTGTTCTAACTCCAGATCCAGTGTAGCAACCAAAGATAGAATGATTCTAATAGAAGTGTGTTTGACTACAGGAGAGAATATCTCATTGTAGTCAACACCAGCCTTCTGTGTGAATCCTTTGGCCACTAGTCTTGCTTTAAACCTTGGACCTTCTCCTTCTTTCACTCCTTCTTTCAGTTTATAGATCCATTTGCAAGACACCAGCTTTTTATCATGAGGCTTATCTGTCAACTCCCAAGTATCATTCTTGTATAAAGACTCCATCTCTTCATTCATTGCTTTACACCATTCTTCTTTATGACTTTAGACTACAGCTTCTTCATATGTCAAGGGTTCATAAATGCTTTAAAACTCTGCTGCTGTGAAAGCAACAGCTGAAATGCTATCTTGATTATCTCTGTACCTTATAGGTACTTTAATCTCTCTTCTTGGCCTGTCTTTAGCAATACTAGGACCAGGGTCACCACTACTATTATTATTATTGCCAGAAATACCCTCAGATTCAACTTCTTCTTTTACACTCTCCTTGGGCTCCACCTCAATCTAAACACCCTTGTTTTCATCAAACATTTCATCATCATACTTTGAATCTTTGCCCAACATATCTTCTTTAAACCTGACACTTCTATTATTAAAAATCCTGGGTTTACCACCATCCATCCTCCACAACCTGTGACCTTTAACCCCATCAATGTATCCTAAAACCACACACTTAATGGCTCTGGGGTTAATCTTTCCCTGGATTACTATAGTCACTAGGGTCTGGCTTCACTCCTGTCTAGACTTCCATTGGAGTTTTCATATCTATGGCTGCTGAGGGTGATCTATTGATCAAATAAACTGTTGTGGTAGCAGCTTCTGCCCAAACTACATAGGCATCCCTGCTTGACTTATCATACATCTCAACCTTTCACAAATGGTCCTATTCATTCTTTCAACCAAACCATTCTGTTGAGGTGTTCTAGG
The DNA here is from genome assembly GCA_030844895.1 of Ambrosia x helenae. NCBI lineage: Eukaryota > Viridiplantae > Streptophyta > Magnoliopsida > Asterales > Asteraceae > Ambrosia > Ambrosia x helenae. The sequence goes on along the minus strand of CM061233.1, from coordinate 100,809,244 downwards.
GATTGTCAAATGTCTATCTATCCCATGAGACTTACAATATTGGTTGAATTCATTACTACAAAATTCAAGCCCATTGTCAGTCCTAAGTTTCTTGATTTTCTTTCCAGACTGGTTCTCAACTAATACGTTCCACTCTTTGAAATTATTAAAGGCTTCATTCTTGTGCTTGATAATATATATCCATACCCTTCTAGAACAATCATCAACAATAGACATATAGTATCTAGCACCACCAAAAGAATCAGTTTCGGCAGGACCCCACAAATCTAAGTGTACATAATCAAGTATACCCTTAGTTGTGTGTCTGCCTTTTGTAAACTTCACCCTTCTATATTTTCCCATCACACAACTTTCACAGAAACTAATATCATAATCACTGTTTTTCATTTCATCAATGACTTGTTGTTTGTTAAGCTCAACAAGCCCTTGACTACTTATGTGAGCAAGTCTTTTATACCATAAAAGGGCTACTGAATTACCTTGTTCAAGTGCAACAGATACAGTATTAGTCATCATCACTGTTCCATCCAACAAGTAGGTATTATTCCTGCCTCTTGTGCCTGATAGAATCACCATAGAACCTCTTATCACTTTGGCCTTTCCTTTTCTTAGGCTAACATGACAACCTTCTTTCTCAAAGGTACCAAGAGACAATAGAATTATTCTCAAATTTGGGACATATCTAACATTCTTGATGTCAACTTCCTGTCCATTACTCATCTTTACAATAATTGTGCCTGAACCAACCACTTTACATGGCCTATCATCACCAAGTTTCACTGATCCAAGATCCTCCATCTTGAGATCCTTGAAATACTCTTTTTCAGGCACCATATGAAAAGAACACCCAGAGTCCATCACAGGTGTAACACCCCAACCGATGGCGGAAACATCGAGGTGCCACGTATGAATGATTGTTCAGTAGCTCATGGTAGTACATAAGTTTAAATAATCCTTTAATACATTTCAATATTGAATTACATTAAAGTCTACATCAAGTAATCAACAAAGCTTCAAATATCTCCTCATGCTAGCTATAGACTTCAAGCATCAGTATTTCCTGTTGAGTTTGGAAAAAAATGGGGGGTCAACTAGAAGTTGGTGAGAATACATAATCCATGTTAAGCATATAGTTTAAGTATAAAAGTCTAGCAATTCGTATGTCTATCGTAAATTTAAGTCTACATGAATAGTATAATATGTTGACATAATCAAACCTCCGACTAGTTTAGGTCCATCCCGTCATCTACGGTTCACCTTAGTAATATGTTGAACGATAACAATCACCCACGTTACCTATGTAGGAGGTACACGTATCCGGGTGGGGTTGTCAATCCAATAGATCTATTATTGAGTATCGTCGGCTTGGCCATAGCTAATGATTATGTAAATGTTGAAACTCGTTGAAACTCGTTGAAACTGTTGACTAATTCATGAGGCAATAAAGTTTACTACTAGACATGCATGTTGAATTGCTTAAAATTGTTGCAAGTATAAAGAATCGCATAAACAGGATTACGTAAACTCACCTTGGTATAGTATTAGGTATTGAGGAATAGTATAAGTGTATCCCAATAGATTGCCAAGTATTACCCTATGTACAAGGCAACAAATAAGTCTAAGTCTAACTAGTTTATAAGTATATCCTAGGGTTTCGATTTGGGGATATCCAATTGTTGAATTTAAAATAAAATGTTAATTAAAAAAAGGGAAATTTGATAATTAAATAAAAGAAAGTCTTTTTATAAAATTTGAATTTAGAATGCTCACAATAATGTGTTTGAAGTATAAAAATAATTTTTATAAAATTATTTCATTAAAAATAGATTTTTAAATCTATTTATTACAAATTGCCAAAATTTAACTTTAATATTTAAAAATACTAAAATTAAAGAATTATTATTTTAAAAATCATATTTCTGTTCTAAATATTTAAAAATAAATTGTATAAAAATTTGGTGCAAAAATAATAAAAATTGAATTTATTATGATTTAATTATGATTAAATCTAACAAAAATTGATTAAAAATATAAAATAAATGATTTTTCTAAATTAAAAATCATTTTAGTAAAGTTTACCATTGTACAAACATAGGATAATTTTTGTAGAAATTAATAAAATTGTTTTGATATTTTAATGGATTTTTATAAATATAATAGTATAAAATTGATTTAATTATTATAAATATTAAATCAATGAATTTCAGAAAACTAAAAATTGTAAATAAAACTTTTATCTCAGATTTGATAAATATAATTTTTTTAGAATTTATAAAAAGGTTTTAATATTTTAAAATGAATTTACAAGTTTAATGTAATATATATATATATATATATATTATTATTAGGTTTGTTTAAAAATGAAAAATAGTGGAAAAGGGGTGTTCAAGCCGGGACTCGAACCCGGGTAGTCTCAGTTATAGGCATCAGTCACAACCACTTGGCCTAGGCCTGTGGTTGTGATTTATCTCAGTTTATTAAAAATAAATACAATAAGCAAAAACAGTTTCTTCCCCAAATCAACAACCCACGAACCCTAGCTTTTCCAATCAAGCAATTCACACATCTTTAACCCGATTAATGTTAGGGTTTTTGATGTGTGAATGCCGATGAACAAAACCCACATAAAACATTAAGCTTACAGTGTTGCTTCGTGTTTGATTGCCCGGTCAAGGATAAAAGTCAAACTGTGTTCGTGTGGGTAGTTTAGAGGATGTTTCAGAGCAATTGGTGGTTAAGAGAGATGTGTGAGCGAGTTGTAATGGTTCGTGGATGGACAATTTATAGTGCTAAGCACTGGATCGTAGATATGGTAAGGATTGACCAAGTATTAAAGTTCACGCGTGTTCTTGATAAATTTTGGTATCAATTGGACGATAATCAACGCGTTAGTGAGTCACTGAAGGCCGATAATTGCGAACCCATACCATTTCTGGATCAAAACGCGTTTAAAGCCGTTAATTAGATTGGTCAAAATTATAACACTATTGCCATATCTGCTGCTGCACGACCACAGGGAAGAAAAAGATGAATTGAAAGTCGCCTTATATATAATAAATGTTGGGTTTAAATCAAATAAAGGGTGTGGAGCAGATGGTTAATGCGCGTGTCTTGTCTGTGGTGTGATCCCGGTTCGAATCTCGGCGGGGACACAAATTTTTTTTTTTATTAAGCAGTAAAGAGGGAGGGAGGGGTGGTTAGCTGTTGGGTCGGGTTTCCAGATGGGCCGGACACTTGGGCTGGCATCTGTTGGGCTTCAGAATTGTAAAGGAACAAGGGGTTTGGGCTTATCTACACTAATCAACTAATACATTATAGTTATTATGTATTATTATTATTATTATTATTATTATTATTATTATATATATATGTATATATATATATAAGTTGTGTGGTCGTGAAATAAAACTTAGGCACATTATGTAAATAATATATGTTTTATAATTTGAAAATTTGGCGATGTTACAACAGGAACATCTTTTTCATTTGTACTTGTAACACAAAGTACATCTGAACTTTCATATCCATCAGACAAGTCATCTTGTGCAACATGACTTGAAACATTCTTGAAACCACTATTGGACTCTCTGTGACATCCGTCACCCTCGTCTTTCATTTAATTGACAAAAATAGCCCTTCAAATATTTTCATTACAGTCCCTGTATGTCGCGTCGTTTTAAGTTAATTTTAGAGCGAACTAAAATTTTATCATTTATATTCATAATTGATCGGGCATACGTTTCAATCAAATACTTAGGTGAAACGTATTCGTAAAAGATTTTATAAAAAAAATTAAGTTTTATAAAGCTTTAAAAACATTTTGGTTAATTGATTTTAACTTGGTTAGTGTATTAAAAAGGGAAAATTAATCAAACTAGAATAAAACTAACCTAGTTACAAAGTGAGGGACTAAATCTGCCAAGGTGTCAAACTTTTAAAAAGAAAAAAAATCAAACTTTGTCCCTCTCTCTCTGGTCGCCTTTTCAGCCCAGATCCGGCCATTGTTCCGGCCAGCGAACAGCTTTCCGGCGATCACCTAAGTCGCTCATTAATGCGCCATTACTTCTAATAGTTATTACAATACGTTTCTCCATCATGTTTTTACGTTTTTAGTGTTTTAAAACAAGTAATAAACGCATTCTAATCAAGTTTAATCGGGTTTTTTTTAGATATAATCGACCGGAATTAAAACGTACGTTTTCGGTTGTTAAATATATAAATTGAACCCGTCATTACGTTTCTGCACTTATACACATTCTAAACCACGAAAAAAATCACATAAACACGTCCAGGAATGATGCTTAATCGTGCTATTTAGTTCGGACCTTGAAATCTCTAATCGAGCATCTTTTTGTTCTTGTAAGTTCATATTTAAGATGTCGTTTTGTTATTTGTTTACCCCTTTACGAAAGCCCTTTAGTTTCAGAATCAAATTGTAGCTGGTTCGGTTTTATTGGATTGGGTATAGGGTTAGGGTTCTTGAGTTAGAATTGAGGAAGAAGATGACTAAGATATTATTATATAAATAAGTTTTCTTTGAGAAAAATAAACAACAAGTATTAAGTGGTCTAGTGGTTATGGGTGTTTGTGGGAAACCAAACTGTCCAGGTTCAAGTTTGGTAATCAGCGAATTGCTGATGTTTTTTTTTATTTTTTCTTTTTTTTTGCTTTATTTATATATATACATATATTTATAGGGGAAGGATAAAATGAAAACCCTCTTGAGTTGTGCAAACCCTGAAAACCCTATGTAAAAACTTGTTTTTTTTTCCTGATTTTTTCAGAATAGCTTTCATATTCAATTTTATTAGTTTTGGCAAAAAAAATCAAAAAAGCGCCGAGTAGATTATTTTGTTACACTGTGTTACACAAAACTCGATTTTATCATTTGTCAGCATTGTTACATATGTAACATCTGTGTTACGTAATTTTTTTAAAAAAATCTATTCGACGCTTTTTTGATTTTTTAGGGCCGAAAGTCATAAAATTAAGTATACAAGCTATTCTAAAAAAATTACAAAAGAACAATGTTGTTACATAGGGTTTTCATGGGTTTGCACAACTCAAGAGGGTTTTCACAGGATACTTAGCCTATATATATATATATATATATATATATATATATATATATATATATATATATATATATGCTTTAAACTTGAAAAATATTCATAATAAATTCATTTTTGATCCAAAAATTATGAAAATTTAGGTGTAGCTTCTTAACACTTAAACGAAAATTATCACATGTTTAGTTTCTAGAAAATGCCTTAATTTTATATTTTTATTGAATTAAATTGTTTTAATCATGATTAATTGATTAAAAATTTATTTTTAATGTTTTAATCTCAAAATTTTTGGGTAATTATTTCTAACCATTCTAATCTGAAATAAAAATTATTGGTTCAGAAAATATTTATTTTTATTGATTTTCCTATTTTTAATCATTTAAACATGATTTAATCTCATTAAATCAGTTTTAATAAATAAGTTTATAAAAATTATGAGAAAATTATTTTAATTGATTTACATCAGAAAGCATCCATTTTCTATAAAAATAACATTTTTGGATCATGTCTTGTATTATTAGTCTTATTTATGTTTAATTAGACATAATAAAACATTTATTTATTTATACTATTTAAATATCTATTTAATAAATATTTTTCTTATAAAATAGAAATATTTCTATGTTTGAAAATCTTAATTACCATTTATTGGGTCATGGTGTAACTCATAAATATTTATTTAAACAATTATAATTATTGTATTTGTTTACAATAACTTAGTGAAAGTAATTAATTAAATTACTTTGTCTTAATTATTCAAACATATTTTTTTATCTAAATATTCAATTGGTAATAATTATATTACCTAAACCACATTTACAACCTTTCATATATTATTTGTGATATACAACTTTTACATTAACGCGACTTATCATAAAAACTCTAATTTCCCAAATCGACTTAGCAAACCCTAATGCCTTAGACCCTAGATACTTTAGACTCTTAGACATTTCCTTATTAGTATTCATATACATTATAGGTTGAATTCCTCGGAATTCCCATTACTTAGCTCACGACCGCTTAAGTTGGATTTTGATCGCTTTCGCAAACTGTGAGTATATCTTTCCCCTTTTTCATGTTTTACACTTTTGGGGTGACTCATGTACGCTTATTACTTCACTCACTTAATCATGGTTTATTTATATTCACAATCGCAATTCTTGTATGTGTTTTACTTGTTGATTCGCTGATAGTGTGTACTTATGACCTGAATCATTGGCCGTTCTGCGGCCTAGCATAGCAATAAATAGTACTTAATTATTGTTATGTGTGAACGATTATTCATCGCCTACTATGAGTGAATACTATATATATGTGACTCTTGATTCTATGAACAAAGGTTTGATTTTGGGTAGCATTTGTACATAGCTTGAACACTAAATTGTAGACAGTATAACACGTGAATTGGGAAACTCTTTTCTACTATATGTATTCAAACAGAGTATGTTCACCAATACATTTTTGTATTGACATATACTATTTTTGTACATGTTTCAGGTTATTTATGAGAGACTTTTAAGCTTTTGGAATTTTTACTTAGATTTTGGATTCATTGTATTTCAGTTTTAGTTGTCACTTTAGAATCATTGTATCTTGTATTTTTCTTTCAATGTAATAAACTACTTAATCAATATATCAAAATTTACACTTTTAGTCCATGAGCTATTGAACAATCGTCACTACGTGACACCTCGATGTTTCCGCCATCGGTTGGGGTGTTACACTCTCCTTTTCTCTTCTTGTATTCAGGACAATCTTTCCTCAGGTGTTTATCAGAATTACACACAAAACACCTCCTCTTGAACTTGGACTTTGATCTGTTCTTGTTCTTTGATCCAACACTTCTCTGCTCTGGCCTTCCTCTCACAAACAGACCATCTCCACCTTCTTCTTTCACATCAGATCTCTTTTTCAATTCTTTGGAATTCAGGGCAGCCAAGACTTCTTCCATTGTCAAGGTCTCCCTTCCATACATCAAGGTGTCCACAAAATGCTCATACGAAGATGGCAATGATGTGAGAAAGATGATGGCCTGATCCACATCATCCAATATCACCTCAATATTCTCAAGATCCAACACCAACTTATTAAATTCATCAATGTGATCTTCTAAAGACTTACTTGTATTCATCTGAAAAGTATACAATCTTTTCTTCAGATACAGACGATTTGCCAATGATTTTGTCATGTACAGAGATTCAAGTTTAGCCCACACCCCTGCTGCAGTAACTTCTTTTGACACTTCTCTGAGAACTCGATATCCAAGACTCAAAATAATTGCACTATGAGCCTTTTCCAAGATATCCTTCTTCTCCTTATCTGTCAAATCTGCAGGCATGTTTGCTTCACCTAACAGAGCATCACTTATGCCCTGATGAACAAGCAACGCTCTCATCTTGACCCTCCATAAACTAAAATCATTCTTGCCGTCAAACTTCTCTAATTCAAACTTCGTCGACACCATTGTAACAAAGAATTGCGGAATTAATCACCAGATTTCACTCAATCGAGCCAATGAGGCTCTGATACCAATTATTATAGAAAACACAGTAAAATTTAAACGAATTGACAATGATCAATGGACGATCTTATTGAATATATGAAAATGAATACAAGAAAAGAAAGAATTGAAAAAATTAACCATCTAATCAGGAAACCCCAATTTATAGAACACATTGGAGCCCTAATTTAACCCTAACAGACTTTAACGACTCTTTTTCAGATGTTACACAATTAGCCCCTGACAAGTTATAGCTTTAGCCCTTCATAATATTCCAGCTACACGTTTATAGCCAAAACGTTCCAACAGATAGCTTTAGTCTCTTACATCACTTTGACAGTTGTCAAAATTGCCCCCTGAACTTTATTGACTTTATTTGACCAGCTTGATTTGGACTTTCCTTTAACAAATACAGTGTTGTATTATTATTATTATTATTATTATTATTATTATTATTATTATTATTATTATTATTATTATTATTATTATTATTTTGTGTGTGTGTGTTTTTCCAACTAAAATAGTACAAAACATCATAAGTCAAAAAAATGATCCATGCATATTAATTCTTAATCGTTCTCTCACACATCTCACAAAATTTGATCTTTGTACACTAACTTCACCTTATACATATACATATATACTAACACTATAACACACATATCACGAAGTCATAATATATACACACATATCCCATGGTGTCACTTTGTTTTGGTGTTGACTTATAACAACCATTCATCAAAATTTTTCGGGTTGGGTCGAGTCATATAAAAAAACAAATCATAATAGAAGTACACTGTCCTTGGAGGGCTTATTTTTAATAAAATCAAGGGAGACAATTGTAAGGAAAAAAAACGTTCAAAATTTCTATACTATACTTCATTACTTTGTATGTAACACGCGAAATAATTTGATGTCAATTACCTTATAACCAATCTGTATGGCTCCACTATTGTATGTATGTATGTGTGTATATATATATATATATATATATATATATATATATATATATAGTATACTATATATGTAATCGGAAAGAATATGTTGGTAACTTAGGTAAACGAAACAAAATAAATTAAATTAAATCATAAAGTTTTGGAATTTTGGTCATGAGTCAATGGAGTTCGAGAAGGACAAGGATTTGTTGGCTCAACCCCAATAACTCAATTTTGTAACGAATCGACTTTAATAATTTTGTGTCTTCTTTTTCCCCTAAACTAATCTTTATCTGATTACCTAATCATGTATCATAAAGCACTCCAATAAAAAACACACACATACATACTCAGTTGATTATATCACATTCTTGACGTAATATAATAAAATAGGTTCGACTGAATAAAACTTCTCTTGTTCATATTTATTAGGATCAATGTTTTCAGAACCAGATCAGACTATCTACCGGTCCGACCGGTCCAACCAACCACTATTTTTATATGAATTGAGTTCGGCCCTCACAGATAGGAAAAAAATTGGGTCTCGTGATTTTCGCCTTTCACCACTATTTTTTTCAAGCTTTGTCATTGCTCGTGAGCAACCCGCCAGGTTGACTCAGAAAATTTTTGTGTTTGAGTTTTAGTCCAAAGTATAATCTCATGTTGCTCAAGATGATATCGCTACGGAGAAAGTTTATCAAATTGGTTGCAAGACTATCAAAGATATTTCATGATATATGTTTGGTAGCTTCTTGGGTTATTTGGCAATGGTTAACTCGTGTTGTTTATGCTTATTTTAAAAACTAAGAGAAAATTACACAGATTGTCCTTTAGTTTAACTCAAAATTGCATCCTATGTTCTTTTTTCGAATTTTTGACTCTTTATGTCCTTTGTTTTATACACTTGTTACACCGTTTGTCCTTTAAGCTAAACCCCGTTAAAAAAGTCTGTTAAGTCGATCACGTGCCCCTCATGTGAGGGGCAATCCTGTCTTTTCACCCTCAAAAGGTCAAAATAATTTTTTGAGGGTTGTGAATAACAAGGTCCATAGAAAATACACATAAAAAACAACTAGAATGGTATAAAACTATGAAACCATAAAGACCAACAATTTTAATGTTAAATCAAGTCAAATCTCATGCTACTCCATTGGCCCTTCAAAATATAAACTAACAATAAAAAGTGGACCCAATTTTGACTTTCTAAACAGTCCCAAAAATTTAAAGCAAGCAGCATGCAGAACCTCAACCAATCACTTTCCAACCCTTTCCAACAAAACAAACCATTCCATACCCCATACTCATACTCACTCCCCCTTCCTTCTTCCTCATCCATCTTCACCTGCTACAATAAGTTGACCATTTTACACCAAACCTCAACCCTCTAAATAACCCCATTAAATTCCTCCAACCCTCTACTAGCTGACCCATTAATGAATATTATTCTAACACCTTCCATTTACACACCTCTCCAATTTCCCATAAACCTACACGTAAACCATAACCACATGCACCTTCTCACATCTTTTTGGTAGCATCGGTTTTGCTATTTAAAACTCCTTAGCCGCGTAACTTGTTGTACGTTTACCATGGCGAAAGAGTTGTCACAACTTCTTCCTTTGATTTTGTTTTCTTTTCAACTTCTTGTATTGTTTGGGCGAGTCGAGTCTCAGAATCTGGACTCTGCTACAAACATAAAAGCTCTTCTAGAGGTTAAAAGATCATTCACTGATGACCCACAAAATGTTTTACATAACTGGTCAGTAAAAAACCGGAGTTACTGCAACTGGACCGGTGTTATATGTGCAGCAAAATTCAATCAGGTGATCGGACTAAACCTCTCCGGTTTATCTATAAGTGGCACGATCTCACCCTCTATTTCTCTTTTAAAAAACTTGAATATTATTGATCTTTCATCCAATCAGCTTACTGGGCCTATCCCACCTAATATCTCTACTCTAACCAACTTGTCCACTCTCTTACTTTATTCCAACCAACTCTCTGGCCACATCCCGGAAACGTTCGGTTCGCTTACATGCCTACAAATTCTCCGCATAGGCGATAACCGTCTAACCGGCCCGATCCCCGAATCATTCGGGGAGCTTCGAAACCTCGTGGTTCTCGGTCTGGCTTCGTGTTATCTCTCCGGGCCAATACCGCCACAGCTCGGAAGATTATCCAAACTTGAGAATTTGGTTATACAAGAGAACGAGTTGGACGGGCCGATCCCGCCTGATATCGGGAACTTATCGAGCTTGGTTTCGTTTACCGCTGCGGTTAACCGGCTTAACGGGTCAATCCCGGATGAGTTGTGTGATTTAAAGAACCTTCAGACGTTGAACTTGGCTAATAATAGTTTGTCCGGGGCGATACCGAGTCGGATCGGTGAGTTGACTCAGCTAGAGTATTTGAATTTGCTTGGTAATATGCTTAATGGGCCTATTCCAAAATCAGTTGGGGGGTTAGGGAATGTATGGAATCTTGATTTGTCAGCAAATAAGTTAACTGGTGAAGTACCTGAAGAGTTAGGGAATATGGGACAGTTGGTGTTCCTAGTACTGTCAAACAACAGTCTTTATGGTACAATTCCGAAAAACATATGTTCCAACAGTAGTAAAACTTTGGAGCATTTGATGATATCCCAGAACTCGATTTCGGGTGGGATACCGAAAGAGTTGGGAGACTGTATGTCGTTGAAGCAGCTTGACTTGTCGAATAATACTCTAAACGGGTCGATACCAATCCAGCTTTTTAAGTTGGTCGAGTTAACGGATGTTGTGCTCAATAACAATACGTTAACGGGCTCGATTCCTGCAGCGATCGCGAACCTTAGTAAGTTGGAGACATTGACATTGTTTCAAAACAAGTTGAGTGGTGAATTACCTAAGGAAATAGGAATGCTGCAGAAGCTACAGATTCTGTATTTGTATGAGAATCAGTTAACTGGAATGATCCCCGTGGAGATCGGAAACTGTTCGAGCTTACAGATGATTGATTTCTATGGGAATCATTTCAATGGGGAGATCCCGGTTACGGTTGGAAGGCTTAGCGAGTTGAATTTGGTTCACCTGAGGCAGAATGACCTCTCGGGAGAAATTCCTGCGACTCTCGGGAACTGCCATCAGCTCACCATCATAGACCTGGCGGACAATAGACTCACCGGTGGGATTCCTGCGACTTTCGGGTACCTGAGATCGTTAGAGCAGCTCATGCTTTATAATAATTCTCTACAAGGCAGTGTCCCTGTTGAGCTAACAAATATTGCCAACTTAACAAGAATAAACCTCTCAAACAACAAGTTGAATGGTAGCATTGCTCCTTTGTGTAGTTCGGGCTCGTTTCTTTCGTTTGATGTCACCAACAATGAATTCAACGGTGAGATTCCGTCCCTGCTTGGGAATTCACCGTCTCTTCAGAGGCTGAGGCTCGGGAGAAACCTATTTACAGGGAGAATCCCATCTGCACTGGGGAAAATACAAGACTTGTCACTCCTGGATTTGTCGAACAATTTGCTAACGGGTTCTTTGCCACATGAGCTTTCGAAGTGTACAGGTTTAACTCATATCGATCTCAATAACAACCTTCTTTCGGGCTCAGTCCCGTCATGGATCGGGGACTTGCCAATGTTGGGTGAACTAAAGCTGTCGTTCAATAAGTTTACGGGCTCTCTGCCGTTAAACTTGTTCAACTGTTCGACGCTTTTAGTGCTTTCACTCGATGCCAATTCGATCAGTGGCAACCTTCCGAAAGAAATCAGCAAGCTTTCATCTATCAATGTTCTAAGACTGAACAAGAATCAACTCTCTGGACGAATCCCGGAAACTATTGGGAAACTGAGCAAGCTATATGAGATCCGGCTATCGAGCAACAATTTCAGCGGTGAAATCCCAGATGAAATTGGACAACTCAAGAATTTGCAGAGTGTTTTAGACCTCAGTTACAATAATCTGACTGGCAGCATCCCGGTGTCCATTGGGACACTATTGAAACTAGAGGCGTTAGACCTCTCTCACAACGCGTTAACAGGTCCTGTTCCACGAGAACTCAGTCAGATGAGTAGTTTGGGCAGGCTTAACGTCTCTTACAACAATCTTGAAGGGGAACTAGATGATGGCTACTCAGATTTACCGGTTGACTCATTTGTCGGGAATCTTGGTCTTTGCGGGCCTCCTCTTGATCGTTGTGGGAACTCCAGAAACCGGGGACAAGAGGGGCTGAGTCAAGCATCTGTTATTGCAATCTCAGCTGTTTCTACTCTAGCTGCAATCGCACTGATGTTTCTTGCAGCCCTCTTATTTTCCAGAAGCAAGAGGTCGGGGTTTGTAAGAGCCGAAGACGGATCCAGCACCGATTATTCTTCATCGTTTTCATCGCGAGCACAAAAAAGACCGCTCTTTTTCAAACGGGGTTCAGCCCGGAGTGATTTCAGATGGGAAGACATCATGGAGGCTACAAACAATCTAAGTGACGAGTTCATAATCGGGTCAGGTGGGTCGGGAACAGTTTATAGAGCCGAACTTTTAACCGGCGAGATAGTAGCCATTAAGAGAATACCATGGAAAGATGACGTGTTTCTTGACAAAAGTTTTGCACGGGAAGTGAATACAATCGGTCGGATAAAGCACAGACGGTTAGTGAAGCTACTCGGGTATTGTAGCAACAAGGGGGCGGGATCGAACCTGTTGATATACGAGTACATGGATAACGGGAGTGTGTATGATTGGTTGCACCAAGAACCAGAAAAACTCAAGACAAAGAAGACCCTTGATTGGGAAGCTAGATTAAAGATTGCGCTTGGGTTAGCCCAGGGTGTCGAGTACCTTCACCATGATTGTGTGCCAAAGATCATTCACCGGGATATCAAGTCAGCTAATATTCTCCTAGACATAAACATGGACGCGCATTTGGGTGATTTTGGGCTAGCGAAAGCCATCACCGAGACCCACGACTCTTTGACAAGCAACTCAAATATGTGGTTTGGAGGGTCATATGGTTACATCGCTCCAGGTACACATTCAAACAACATGAATTTAATATGTTGATCACTTGATGTTCATTTTATAACCCATAAAGTTGTGTTTTGATACAGAGTACGCGTATTCCTTTAAGCCAACTGAGAAAAGTGACGTTTACAGTATGGGGATCGTGTTGATAGAACTGGTTACTGGGAGATTGCCAACAGCTGGAAACTTCGGTGAAAATGTGGATATGGTGAGATGGGTCGAGTCACATATGGAAATGCAAGGGCCAGAATGCGAGGAACTAATAGATCAGGAGCTAGAACCACTATTACCTCATGAAGAAACTGCTGCTTTTCAAGTTCTGGAAATTGGACTTCAATGCACCAAAACCGTTCCTGCTGAAAGACCATCTGCTAGAAAAGTATGTGATCTTCTCAGGCATGTAATCAAAGATGCATCATCAAATGCAGAAAAGATGAGTCAAGATCCATATGCATAGTTAAATATGTATCTAAGCTCCGTATTGTTTGACTTAAATCGTTTTATAACCATATATTGTGCTCGTGCATTAGAAGCTGTGTATCTTTTGATGAATTTCATAACATAAATATCCAATAGTCGAAGATACGTCATTTTATTTTTATTCAGTCACATGCATCAAGATCATAAGGCTTGAAACAGTCTTACAAAAAGTAGAAAAATAAGTTGAACAGAAGAACGTCATGAACCACAGGAAAATTTGAATGGAAACTGCATTCTCTAAACTTGGACTGCAACTTGTCGTCTTCATTGTGCTGCTACTCGTCATCTTCATCTGCATTTTAGAATTTAAAATAAAACAGATGTTCAGAATCATAATAATCAAGATGATCAAGTTAGCTATGAATTTTAAGGCTCCAAACCAGATAATACAGGGTTAATCCCACTTCTATTGTTTGCAATTCCATCAGATTTCATTTGTTTTCAATTATATATCCTCGTGAGTCCCTACATTTATAATTTGGCAACCTAAAAATAACCATTGACATACAAAAGATGACTAGTGGGCATTTCATGTGATGCTAGCTTAATTTCTCCCCTCGTGCGACAGCTACACAACCATTAACACATCAATCTGTCATCAAGTGACTGAGTACATAATTTCAAGTTGGCAAAAGATGCAGATTAAAAAATGTTAGTGGGTAGCAGCACAAGTTTTCTGTTTGTAAAGGGAGATTATCATGAGGTTTATGGCCATGATTTTCGTCAATTATTCTTTGATGCAATGGTTTTATACTGAGTATCACAATGTCTTGCACCAAAAAAGCAAACATCTTGATATAGCTTGCACCTTTTGATATGAAGCATTATCGACCAAATTACAAGAATATCAAGGTCTATTTTTTGTAGTGTATTGGATTTAGGTTCAATTCACTATAGCATCCATTATAACATGTGCCCTTCAAACCATTGCCCTCTAGGTTTTCGTGACGTTCATCAATCGGATTCGACTTTCTACCGTTTTTTCTTCTTCCTCTCTAGTAATTCAGCTTCTCAACCTTCACCCTCAGCCTCTAGGTGCCTTAAAATCCGGCCTCCTTTCCCTTGGACATATGAATGTAACTCACTTCGATCTCCCCATCCCCAGACCTCTCTTTTCACATTATTTCTTTTGGTGCTTGCATCCTCTCCCCAATGCACATTATTTCTCCAATCATCTCATGACAACCATTATGGTTAACGGACTCGTACCAACGATTCTTGGAATTCCAATCATCTCTTGAGCCTTTAGGAACCTTTTGTTCAGGCTATGGAGAGTATATTAACAAAAAGATTCATGTAGTTATTAGTATTTAATTTATTTTCCTTTGTTTTATCTTTTGTGACTGTCTTTCCAAAAAAAGTTATTGTTATCGTCTACATTAGTAGTTTAACTTTGACCTGTGGTGGTAATTTTAGATAGGTTAGATAGTAATTCTTGTGTTTTAGAGTTTGAGGGGTAGATATGCCATTCTAATGAAAGTTTTTAATGTGGTTATGACAATCCATCATCTTTAAACATTCTTGTTAGACTGCTGAGTACCGTGAAACTAGAGTAACTTCACATTCTAGAGTCTTGACTTCCCAAATTTGTCTAACTAGTACCTTCTACTATAATGTGTTAGTCCTCTTCCCCATTACTTAGAAAAAGTGAGTTAGCGATTCAGGTGCCAGATGCCATCATAGCCATATTTCCTATTTTGGGTTGCCCCAGCCCCCAAAAGAACAAAAGAAAGGTCCTTTTCTTGAGAAGTTCTTTTAAAAAATTTGATTAATAAATTAACAACCTTTACAAGATATCTCTGAGATTAAATATGCTCCACAAGTTTCCTCAATTCTATTGTATTAAGAAGCATTTAGATATACGATCATTATTTAAAGAATGTTACTCAACAATTACATAAGTTGAATGTTGTCTTTCTCTTAAATAGAGGGTGAGGGAGTAGTCTGTGAAGCGTAAACGAACTATTCGTAAAACCTGCTTCTCAAAGGTCTACAACTTATATGAGACAAACAACAACTTGGTATTGATTATTGTGCTCTTTACCGTTTGTTGAGCTCACGAGTGAGTTCGAGTACATGCTCTATTCAATTAACCAAACGCCCAAGTGCTTCTTAAATGTGTTTATCAGCAGGTTTGCACCTTTCTGAGAACCCCTAAGTATCCTCTAAATTGTTGCTACATCTTTATTTTCTACATATGTTTCTATCCAAAACCACTTATATAGTTATATTCGTGTTTTACGTGAAAGCTTTAATCCGGTGGATGAATACCGACACCGGTTTTAATTTTAATCATAGAAAGGAAACCCTTCCTATCATTAATGTTAGGTTGCATAACAACAAGCGTACGTACTTCTTCCATAATCATAATCTCATCACCAAAGACTAGATTTATACAAATGTGAAATAACACAAACGACCAAGATAATTGACAAAACACAACTTATCCTAATTCCTAAAACACTAATATGTTTCACAAAGCACACAACAACTAATCACCAGTGTTGTAAAAGGCGGCCTAGGCGGCGCCTAGGCACTAGCCTGAAGGAAACCTTGGAATTTTGCCCTAGGCGGATTCCTGGGCGTTTTGGCAGTTAGTCGGAGCCTAGGCGGTCCTAGGCGGGCCTATTTTTTATTTTTTTTTATTATTTTTTATTTTTTTTATTAAATTTCTAAGTATTTCTAGGTATTTCTTAGTATTATGTGTATATATCTAAGTATTATGTGTATATATCTTAACATATTTTAAAAAAACCCCTAAATTTGTGTATATATATATATATATATATATATAATACGTATAAAATACCAAAACGCTTAATTCCGCCTAATTTTCGCCTAGTCCCGACTAGTCCCTAGGCTGGACCTCACCGCCTGCCTAGCGCCTAGCGCCTTTTACAACACTGCTAATCACATTTCTAGAATCTGCAGTTTAAGTATCAAATGCTATCGAATTGCATCCATTACTCCATTATCAGACATCTGTTATTCCTGTTACTAGCTTAACAAAACAATATCCTCCGCGAAAACAGGCAGTTAGGGCAGGCAAACTACTCTATTTTTGCAGTATGCACATCTAAACATTAAACATATAGAGTTAAAGTTAGGGTTAGGGTTAATATAATACCGAAGTAACGGCGCTCATTAGCAGCTTTAGCTTTGTCGAGCATTTTATCAAGGTCTTCTTGGAGAGTGGCGTCCCATTTGACTAGCTGGTTAGCGAATACCGCACCTAACCCCATCCCTAACACATGCTCCCATGGATCTGTAACCAATTCAAATTCATTTAATAATTTCAATTGATTTGATTTGACTGTAAAAACAAAGGGACAAATAAATCAAAAGCTTACGGCGCATATAGGGGAGTTTACGGAGGGCATTGGAATACATTTGGGTGCCTAAACCCAGTAAAGCTCCGATCATCGTCGCTGACGCCGGCATCTTTCTCTTTCTCTCTCTCTCTAAACTGCCTGTATTTTCTCTCTCTAAAATACAGTATTTCTACCTGTTAGTTTTCACAAAAATCGCACAATAGGTTGCGGCTAGAGGTGAGCTACCACTTGAGCACTCACGTCGTGTGTCCACCAAATTATATGAGGTGAGTGTAAGTGGTTGTGAGTGGAGGAGAGAGAAAATATTTGGTGGAAGCACTGTTTCACCCTAAATATGAAAAGCTACTGTTCACCTCTATATATATTTTAATATTTTTGTAAGTAGTTGTGAGTAAGGAGAGAGAAAATTTAATGATAAAAGTATGAAAAATTATTATTATTTTAATTAGGAGAGAGAAGATTTAGAAATGGAGTAGTGATTTTTAGTGTAATTTTACGGATGAGATTTGGTGGAGGGAATGTGAATGCTTTAATTCTTTAGGGTCTGTTTGGTACGGGGTAATGGAATGGAAGAGGGAATGGAATGGATGAGGTAATGGAATGGACAAGGTAATGGAATGGATCATTACCATTCCATGTCTTGTTTGGTTGCCATGTGGGAATGAAACAAAATATTATTTTGTGTTGTTGGATAGACATGAAAAGACGAAGGAATAAAATCGGTGGTTAGTGGCGGTGGTGGGTGGTGGTCAGTGGCGATGATGGTGGTGGTGATATGTGGCGATGGCGGCGGTGGGCGACGGTGGTGAGTAGTGGCGGTGGTGGGTAGTGGTTGGTGGTAGTGATGGTAGGTGGTGGTGTGTGGCGGTAGAGTGGTGGTGGGTGGCGACAACGGTGGCGATGGGTGGAGGTGGATGGCGGTGATGGTGGGTGGGTGACGATGGCGAGCAGTGGCGGTGGCGGGTGGCGGCGGTGAGTGGGTGATGGTGGTGGGCGGCGGTGGGTGGTGTTAGATGGCGGCGGTGGGTAGGTGACGGTAGTGGGTGGCGGCAACGGTGGTGGGTAGGTAGGTGAATGTAGCTGGTGGCGGTAGCGGTGGTAGGCGACGGTGGTGGGTGGTGACAGTGGTGGGTGGTGACGACAGTGGTGGTGGGTGATGACGATGGTGGTGTGTGGTGGGTGGCGGCGGTGGGTGGGTGATGGTGGTGGGCGGCGGTGGGTGGTGTTGGATGGCGGCAGTGGGTAGGTGACGGTGGTGGGTGGCGGCGACGGTGGTGGGTAGGTGGGTGAAGGTAGCAGGTGGCGTTAGCGGTGGTGGGCGACGGTGGTGGGTGTTGACAGTGGTGGGTGGTGGCGGCAGCGGTGGTAGGCGACAGCGGTGGTGGGTGGTGACGATGGTGGTGAGTGGTGGGTGGTGGTGGTGTTAGTAAAGGATGAATGAGGGATGGAATGAAAAAAAAACATGGGGGGTGGATGGAATGGTTTTGAGGGAATGGAATGCCTTATGGAATGGGTGATTCCATTCCTTTAACCAACCAAACACAATATTTTTCATTACCTTGTAATGATCCATTCCATTCCCCCTTTCATTCCACCATACCAAACGCTACCTTAGGGTGTGTGTAGTGGTGAGGGTTATTGTATTAAAATATTAAAAAGTAATAGAAAGGGGTTATGTGGGGGTTATGGAAAAAGAGGGTGTAGTGGGAAGGGAGGTTATGAGGGGGTTATAAATGATTGGGTAATCATTGTTTTTTATTGTTTTTTATTTAAATAAGAATATTAAATACTTAATAATATTTCATTAAATATAAAAAAATTACAAATACTAAAACAAAAAAAATACAAATACTAAAAAAAATACAAACCCTAAATAAAAGATAAAAATACTCAAAGGTTATATTTTTCCTCGATTTTTTTCTTTTGCTTCAAACACATTTCCAACGCTTTGCCCTCTAGGTGGTCGTGTTTTGCCGTGTAAAAAGCAAAGTCGCGTTCAAACTGTCGATCCCTCATGATGTTGACCACCTCTCGGTTTTCTTGGATACGCTGAGCCCCGATGTCGCGTAAGTCTTGGAGCCGCTGGTTCATTTCAGCAAATGCCGGGATTAACTAGTTCACCCCCGACAAAAACTCCGTCCGTGCAGCTCGAGCAGCCCGTCGACCGGCGGGACGAGGTAGCTCCTCCGCCCCCTCCTCCCCTGCAAAATAGGGATTTTCTTCTGGTGAGTTAAGGTCGACATAACGCGCGTCAGACGTAGGCGTTTCAGGATCAACCGAGTCAGAGGTCCTCGACTTTTTTGAAGGCCTCGTATTTTTGGCCCTAGATGAAGAAGTTCCAACCGTTGGGCGGACGTTGTGCCATTTGGTGCAGTCTTTCAGCACGCGCCAACATTTCACGTACGGGAAATTCCCGTATTCCTGATTGTATTCTTCCAAAGCCGCCACAAAAATATCCTCGTCGCTTTGCCCACTTTTCCACCCGTACCGGATGCGCTGATAAATGCCTTGAAAGTTTGTGCATTTTTTGTTGATATCGGTCCACTTGCCCGATATCGAATCGTTCTCCCGGTAGCCCTCTCCTTTACCAGACAGATCAAAAAATATTGCCCGGACTCTTTTCCAAAAATCGTCTTTGGATTGGTAGTTGGCTGAAAAAACAAACAAATAATATATATAAGTACCCGTTTATAAAACTATATGTAATAAAATATAACATAACCAAAAAATATATATCTTACCGACTATAGGATCCTCCGACACGTCAACCCACGCTCGGGTTAACGAGTACAACTCGTGGTCGGTCCATGGTATAACGTTTTTTTTGGCACGACCGACCGTGTCTTTTCTTTTGTGAGCCCGGCTTCCTCGGCCGGTTGCCTTGCCTCGCACGGGCTCTTCCTCTGCGACCGGGTCTTGTGTCTCCGGAACCGACTCTTGCCAAGCATTTGAAGAGCCGAAACATTTGGGATGTCCCATACACTTGTGTTTGGCTAAACCCACCTCCCATGGGCATCCCAAAACTCCCTCCCATGTTAATGTTATACATGTTCGGGTCCCAAGTATAGGGTTGGTTTAACAGGTTCGTGAAACTTTGCGGGTTTGAACCTGAACCCGGAGCTATAGGTCGGGTGTTGTCGCCACTGGTTTGGGAACCAAACCCGAAACCTCTACCGAAAGGATTCATCTCTAAAGTGTGTGTGTTGGCTTGATCTAACTTTGAGTGTTTAGATTGTAAAGTGTGTGTGTTTTAGATTGTATATGTGTGTGTTTATGTAGATTGTGTATGTATATATAGATAAAAAAAATAAAGCAGAATTTTTTTTTTTATAAAACCTTCGGACCGTTCAACGGTCAAGTCACCACAACCAATGCACACAACGCCCGCTATAGCCAAAACCCTGCAGCCGCATAACGCCGGATAGCGCCCCTGGGGGCGGTGTTTGGGGGCGCTATCACCGTTCAAAACGCCCAATAACTTTACCACTACACACACCCTTAGAGAAGAGAGAATTACAAAGATTGTCCTTTAATTATCATAAAAATTGCATGTTCTGTCCTTTATGGAAATTTTTCACTCATTCTGTCCTTTAATTTTTTTTAATTCGCTACACCATTTGTCCTTTAGCCTAACTTAGTTAAAAAACTTGGTTACCTTTATTTTCTAAGTTTACACTTTTAGCCCCTATAGTTTTGATCGAACCCTAACCCTTGATTGACCTTCAATTCGACCACGACAATTAACGAAATCATAGGCTATTATAGAACATCAAATTCCAATCAAAACCATGTATAATAATTGTACTGTCCTGATCGTTTTCGAGGCTGAATCGAACGATTAAAATTGCGACTGGTTGATCTTGTTCTTCAAATTGCGAACGATTTGGTGAGTGTTTATGGTATATTTTTGCATAGAAACGATCCACTAAGGCATTAGATGTTTAGCACGTTCCATAAACGTTTAAAAATGTATTTTGAGAAAATAAAGGTCTTCAAACGTTTAAAAACCCACTTGTAAACCGAGCCTATATACCATAAATTGAAACCTATTATAACATCTTATGCCTTAGTCGACTGTTTCTGTGCAAAAATATACTATAAACACCCACCAAATTGTTCGCAATTTGAAGAACATGATCAACCAGTCGCAATTTTAATCGTTCGATTTAGCCTCGAAAACGGTAAGGCAGTACAATTATTATACATGGTTTTGATCGGAATTTGATGTTGTATACTAGCCCTATGATTTCGTTAATTGTTGGGGTCGAATTCGAGGTCAATCAAGGGTTAGGGTTCGATCAAAATTATAGGGGCTAAAAGTGTAAACTTAGAAAATAAAGTTAACCAAGTTTTTTAACTAAGTTACGCTAAAGGACAAAGGGTGTAGCAAATTGAGAAAATAAAGGACAGAATGAGTGAAAAAATTTCCATAAATGACAAAATATGCAATTTTTATAATAATTAAAGGACAATCTTTGTAATTCTCTCATTCTTTAATATTGTGTCACGTAAGTGCCTAAGTGCTCGCGACTCAAATTTGCTCGCTTGACCTCGTTGTGGCTCTAGGTAAGCGATGACTTTATTCATTTATAAAATTAAAAATGTTTATATTACATAAAATATAAAATATTTTATATTTTAAGTTAAAAAAAAATAATTAAAAAAAAGAATTCATTAAAAGATTTTACATTACATTAAATTAAAAAAATCATTAAAAACCATTGCCTTTATTACAATACACTCCACCATAGAGGTGTTCAAATCGATTTTTTTGCCAGAACCGGTTTCGATCCCGAACCGGTTAGGTACAGTACCGGTTCTTAGCCGAACCGGTTCGGTTTCGGGCCGGTTTCGTCGGTTCGTACGACCGGTTTCAGAGATCGGTTTTGGTTCGGTTTCGGTTTGTTTCGGTTTCGGTTCTTAATCGGTTTTTTCGCGCGCATTTAGAAAAAAATATAGGCCGATAAGAAAAAAAAACATAAAAATACGACTTTTATTATTTTTTCGGTTTTCGAAATTAGAAACTAGGAAAATGAAATACATAAAAAACATAATTCAAATTATTACAATCATTTTTTTTGTTAAGCTTCATCCGAACTACTTTGGCGCAACGAAGCATCCTATGCGAGTTCTTCGTCAGATAGGGGTTCGCTTAATCCTTCTCAAGATAGAGTTTGCATCTGGTTGGAGAAGAATACCACACTTTCTACAACGTGCCTTTTTTCGCCATTCGACAAAAGTCACAAGTCGAAAAAACCGGTATCTTGGCCAAATAGTTCGGCGTTTCATGTCGTTTCAAGAATACGAAGTATGGTGGGTTGGTTTGAGGAACCGGTTTGCGATGGGTTTGATGAAGCCATGGAGGATGTTAAAAGAAGCGAATTGAAAAAAAATGGGTGAATATGGTTGCGTTTTTTGGTTTTTCGGGTTCGTTTTTTGCGTTTTTGAGTGTTGTGATCAACCCAAACCATCTAAAACCTATTTATACTAAGTGGGGGTGGCAAAATGGTGAATTTGGGCCAAAAAAAAGGGTCACATAACGACTATTTCAACCCCAACGGTTGTTTTTTTCGTTTTTCAAGGCCCAACGGCTAGAACCGGTTTGGAACCGGTTTTTTTGATTCGGTTTGGGAACCGGTTTGGAAAAAAACCGGTTTGGGTCGGTTTTTGATGTGGGGATGCAGAACCGGTGGGGAACCTACGGTTTGGAATAAGAACCGGACCGGTTTGGGGAAAAAACCGGTTCCTAGAGGAACCGGTTCGGATCGGTTCGGGCGGTTTCGGTTTGGGAACCGGTTTATTTGAACACCTCTACTCCACCATCATCAATCATTATTAATCATCTTCTCTTATTCTACTCTCTCTTCACCACAAAACCCATTTTTTTCAACAGCCACAGTAGCCAACGGTTGAAAATAGCCAACTGTCAATTTTTCCTCACTAGCCCCGCGATCAGGGTCGCGTCTGCTCGCTCACGTTGTCATTCACGTGTAGGAGTTGTGGTTCCGGCGAGCCACGTGGCTCGCAAGCTCGTTCACGCAGATCCGCTCGCGCACCACAACAGACAGTCTCATATATAGTCATTGTGTTATTTAAAACAACAAAACATTATTTTAAGGAAATCACCAAAATAGACTGCTGACCAACAAAAAGAGCTAAAATAAACATCTAATGCGTCTAAACATTACGGACCGGTCATTCCTTCGCGTCTATCAATCAGACGATTACATCTATAAAGTTCTTTGACGCCTTAATTTTTTTAGGTCCCGGCGTCTAACTTTATAGAGGTGAGGTTATTATTTAGATGCAAAGGTGCCAACCTTTTCTTCTGAATGAAGACGCCTTGCGTCTAAACACTTTGCGTCTAAATAACAGCCTCGCGTGTAAAGATTAGATGCCAGGACCTTAAAAATTAAGGCGTTTGAGAACTTTATACGTGTAATCGTCTGATTGGTAGACACGAAGGAATGTTCGGTCCCTAATGTTTAGACGCATCATATGTTTATTTTGGCGTTTTTGGTTGGTCAGCTGTCCATTTTGGTGATTTTCCCTTATTTTAACCATTGCGACTTGCGTTTATCTACGTTTAAACTAACCAACTTTAATGTACGACTGTTGTATTTATCTTTATATATGTTTTGATGTAAAGTTTGTTCGAATAACTTGGTTTTTGTATGCAACGACATCACTTTTCCATGACTTTTGAATGTATTGCCATTGTCACCATGTGGTTTGATAATTGTCACACTCACGAGTTTATTTTCATCTACATCTTGAACGTAGGCGGAGCCCAAGTGGTAACTCACTAGTTGACAAATAAATATAAAACAACACAGTAAAGCTACGGAAAAAAAAGTACATAAAATTAATGGATGCCATGTGACATCCACTTATTAACTATACCACTCCTAACCAATGATAGGAAGTGTCACCTTACATTTCCTTTGTAATTGTAAGTAGGGCTGCAAACGAACCGAACACGAACAAGGCTTTGTTCGTGTTCGTTTGTTAAGGAAATTATGTGTTCGCGAACTGTTCATGAACACTTGACGAACGAGATTTTATGTCCGTGTTCGTTTGTTAGAAAACAGTTGTGTTCGTGTTCGTTTGTGTCCGTTTGTTAATTTTGTTCATGAACGCACACGAACACAAACGAACATTAATGAACACAAACAAGTGTTCATGAACAGAAAAAAACACAATATTAACTTTCGAATAAGATCGAATTCACATACATTAAGGCATTAGCTAGATCCACCCAAAATATAACTTAATTGTCCAAACATACTTAGTATTAATATAATATAAGTAAACATAATGATATAGTGTCTCAAAAAACTAAGTTCGCATCAGAGGTGAATAGAGGAAGGCATGGTGGAAACATATAATGAAACTGGATACTAAAAGTGGGTGTATTGATCTCATATAGTTATATATTTACCTCACATATATTATTTATTTATATGGGTAAAATAAATAAAAACAAAAGAAAATAAAAAAGTATAAAATTAAAATCCTATTAAACTATCGAACATAAACGAACACGTTACCGAACGTTCACGAACATAAACAAACGAACGCGGCCTCTGTTCATGTTCGTTCATTTAACTAAACGAACAAAATTTTTTGTTCGTGTTCGTTTATTTATTAAACGAACGAACTTCCTGCCGAACGGTTCATGAACTGTTCGCTGAAAGTTCAGTTCGTTTGCAGCCCTAATTGTAAGTGTATTTAAGTAAGTGTAGAAAATGGGTTCACTATTTTATTAAAATAATAATAAAATTATATATAATAACGATGCTCTCGTTATTCGTAGGAAATGTAACGTACAATACCGTTCACAAAACTAAATCAATAAAATAACATACAAATGAAATGTACCGAATTTTGATTCAAGCCGATAACTTTAGAGAACTTCAATCATACTGTCTCGTTATAAAGCTCCACTGCAAGAATATGAAAACCAAAATGTTGATGATTTTGGTTGAGGCACGTGTTTGACACGCTTCCCTTAAAATAGATTTCGCGCATTCTCTCAGACGGTCTGTCTCTCAGTGTACAACAACTAAAACAGTGATGTACTACCGGAGATGGCTCTTATGCAAGAGTCAACATCGAGTTATCATGGTGTTCATGATTTTATGAAAAAGATAAAGTTGTTGTTCTACGATTGAGAGTACTCCTCTCAATGTTGATGTGAACATATTTGTATAGTTTTGTGTTAGAATTTCTCTCTACAAAATATGAAACTACTTATATTTATACTCACAAAACGAAACATCTTATTATTAATATCATAATTAACAAGATAATCAATTTCGTAATAAACAATATTAAATTGCAATTAATCGGATTGAATTCATTTGAACCGTCAAAATAAAACTCCCATTGTACTAATGACATGAGTTGAAACAGTTCCTCTACAGTAGCTCATCAGTGGAAGACAAGTCGCGCACGGTAGAAGAATCCACACCACTTAGACCCGCTCGCGTCACGTCAGTTGCGGACCACGTAGACGCGTACCAGTATGCCTTGTACCCGCACGGACCATGACGCTACCTAGTCTTGCGTGCGCCGCCATGTGAATGCGCACACACGCTGACACTCCGGCAAAGCTTGCCACGCGGACCGGAGCAACTGGTTATGCATGCAAAGCCACATCACCCGCCACTTGGTCCATACAACCTATGCACCAGACCACGCATATGCTATTAGCTATGCCCCCATAATAACCACCCTTCAGTTCATGATTAAGTTTGCCTATTGAACCTAGATCTTGGGATCCCCAGTCAACTAGGTTAGGTCTCCCTCATGTTCCCTTTTCCATGGGTTTTAGTCTCATTCCACAACATGATCTCTTATCAACCACCGGGTTATTGGATCCACAATTATATTTGAATGTGCTAAGTCAGCAACGATAGTTTGCAATTGATTTAAGTTGTCCTAACGTGTTCTTGACCCGGTGGTCAATTTTGCCATGTGTCGATTCGTAAGATATATAACATGTGATCTCAACTTAGATCTATTTATAGTTCCAGGATAGGTAGGTGTCACCCTTTGAACCTTCCTTTTTGTTTTTGGAATGACATGAAACTCAATTCATGGCTAAACACGTTTCCATGCGTTTGGTGATGTATTTCAAAGTCTAACTAGATTTCGATTCTTACCAATTTGTATTTGAGTCCAATCAAGTGGACTAACTCCTAAGACCATTTTCTACTCACCATGGTCATGTGTTTGCAATATTTATTGGATTGCCAAAATCCTTATTTTTTTAAAGGTAAAAAAAAAAAAAAAAAAAAAAACCCTTCTCAAATGGGGTGATGAAATGCAAGCCACCCCTACATCTAAGTGTTTATTAGATAACTTCCAAATGGGGTGATGAAATGTTCTCCCTTTCGTTTGAAGTTAAGAAAACTTCTCAAATAACATTTTTACATCCCCTACGAGTTGTGCCTTAAATGGTTCTTCCCCCCTCCCCCCCCCCCCAATTGCTTGCACTTTGAGGAAGTTTGAGTAATATCACTCGTTATGATTCTAACACAACCGTGATAAGATAGAAAATATCTATATCTTTGTGTTATGTAAGTCATCTATGTGTAGCTTTTGAGCAATATGAGCACTCCTCATATGAAACCAAATAGTATCATTAATCCATGAACTATATAATTGGTCATCTCGAGCTATCCTTTTATATTGAATGAAGTTATATTTATAGTTTTGTTTGTACAAAATCTATTCTCGTGTCATCACATATTTTGAATGTTTTCAGTTAATTTAATCTCTAATGAGCATCTAAATTAACAAGTATTAGGCTAGCATGCTTTAGACTATAACACTCAGCATGTGAACAGAAGATGCATCATTCTAATTCTTCACAGCCTTAAAAGATAACGCGTCATCTCTTTGTAACATTCACGTTTTAGTTTAGACACAATAATGATATTTTGTTTTACCATTCCAAAGCCTCTCTTTTAGAAGTGTCTCAAAAACCATAGTTAATTTCATCCATTAGGATCAAACTCATTTGCCTTTAATTTCCAAGGCTTCACCTATAAGACCCAACCCTGTGCTTATAATAATTCTCCCACAATCGGACTAACTAATTGGTAAACAACCTTCAATTTAAAATTTCATAGTTAAAAAGATGTTTAGTGCCTAACAAGGATTTACCACCTTGACGAGAATTACATAGTTAACTACTACATAGACAATAGTTAAAAACATAATTCGAAAGTTTAAACTGTTTGGATTCAATAGATAGTCCTACAGGAAAAACTTGGCTTTGCGGAAGCGGGAGATACGACATTGGTTCTTCAAAAATATGATTTGATCTTCATCCATAGCAACCTTGCACATACCTAGGGTCATACACGATTGTAAAACCCATTAACGCATGTTAGTTATAACATTGAGTGGAACGAAATGCAAAAAAAAAAAAAATAATAATAATAAAGGGGCCAAAAGCCGCCGTAGCTTACGGCCGCGTAGTCGTAAGCTACGGCTGGGGCTTCCTGGTCCCTGGTCGTCTGATGGTCGTAGCCTACGGCCTCCAGCCATAGTTTACGGCCTGTGATGGCTGGAAACCTCCTTTTTGTTCATTTCCAAGTGTCCTATGGCTGCACATAAGTTTGGTTTACCCTTGCAAATGCTCAATTTGTTATTAGGACTTAGTTTGGTCATCTTTCCATGTACCGAATCCCAATCCTTATCACCCAAACAATTTCCCTCTTTAATTGACCTGTTAAGGATACGGTGTGATTAAACTTCATTCGGGTGAATTCCAAGTGTAAGTTCTCTATTGATTTCTAACCCCTTGGCCAATTCACCTATAACCCGCCTTTGCATACCTTCCCCCTAAAGATTACCTAATCCACAAGATGAAATGTCAACCCCTTTCCGAACCTCTTGCTTGTTACCGTGGTGGCAATACCATCATGACCTTGACCTCTTGAGTCAAATCTCTTGATAACTTATGCTCAGCCAACAATCCAACAAGGTTCAACTACTAAGTTCCGACCCTCAACCATCATCATCATCATCATCATCATACTCAGTTAATCCCACCTATAGCAAAGCTAAGGTAGGGTCTGAGGAGGGTAAGATGTAGACAACCTTACCTCTACCCCTAAGAATAGAGAGACTACTTCCAGTGAGACCCCCGGCTCGATGTGGTTTGGTATCAAGCCTTGGACATAAGGCACATAACACTTAGCAATCGGGACAAACCCGATCGGGTGCATGTACCCGTTTGTCTTTTGGCTATCCACGCCACCACATGATGCATGATTAACCGTCTGTCGTTTTTAACGTTATTTTCACGAAATTAGTAAAATAACGTTAAAACTAGTGCAACTTTACTTTTGCCCTCCAAGGGCCACACATATATACATATATACATTACATGCGACCCTCAACCATCTCATGGATTTCCCGATCAAGTTTCCACAATTGAATCAATATGCTATACATTTACATAATATTAAAGTTGTAGAACAACCTACCTTGGCTTGCTTCCCATTAACTTGAATTCCTTACCACACCAGCTTCCCGAACTTTCAACCTTGACGCCTATAACACGATTGTCACATTTAGGCATGTAGTTGAGTTTTGTTCACGCATAATCACCATATGTTTGCATTTAGTTTTGTAATTCAACAACACTTTGCAAGTATTCATATTTATACATGTTTTACACATTTATTTACTCATTCAAGCATTTTATCAAACACCTTATGTGCACCATTTTCATCATGTTAATTCTAGGTGTTCAAGACTTTCTAGACTTTACCATGGATTAGTTAACAATTTGCACAAGATCAATTTACCAATTTGCACCTATACATGTTACCAATCATATAGAAATTTCCAGATTTCACCACATACTAGTGTAATTCATGTCTAGGGTAAAACCTACTTCTCATTCATAACAACATTCACAATTTTCTTATGAATCAGCAGCATATAACAACTTTATTATGTTTTTATAGTTTCTTTAATGTCTGTTAACACATAGAAACCAATAGCAACTACAAGATCGTGTTTTTATATAGACCCTAAGATCACAGTTTCCTATTCTCCATGGATTTTGATGAAATAAAAAGGATCTAGAGGTACGTTAGGATGCCTAGAACACTAGATAATCAAGAATTCCCTCATGCATTGACAAAAGCTCTTGATTTTAGCAGGGTTTGGGGGTTGTTTTGGTTTGAGTTCTTATGGTTGTGTTTCGGGTGGTGTGATGAACGGCCAGAAGTGTGCGTGTCAACACACACTTTTCATTTTAACCCCCTTTTATTATTACTTAGCCCAAATGACACATTCAGCCCCTCATATTCCCATGTTAGTTGTGTAAGAATCCTATTTTAAGTTTGTAAATAATGGGACTACCAAAATTCTTTTACCGCTTAGCTTAGGCGTTTTGTTTAGTTTATTCACTAAGCCCTAGATTTCGTGCGCTTTAACAATAAGTGTGTATACGAATTTTGGGGTGTTACGTCACCATTGACTATAAAGGACTTAAACATAAGTCTTAATATAAGTCACTTTGATGAATATAATCATCATCATCATCATCATCAAAATGAACCATATAAAATCACTAATACCTTGAGACAGGGTCAATTAGATTGACACTCAACGAAGTGGCATTCACATATGCCCAAAGTGATATATACATTTTTGTTGAAACCATTTATTGGGAGACTCTCCCAAAATAAGGACAAATCCTCTACATAATTCAACAACATTGATGGTTTGTAGAAACATCTACATGTCCATCACTATTGTAAGTCTCTTACAATAAATATTTTGCAAAATTTATTAAAAAATTTACAATATTAACATATATATCTTTCATATGTTATAGTCATAAAAAAATTTACAAGTGTGTTTATCTATGTTGATGCTCTCAACATTAGATAACATATCTCGTTTTCGTGTATTTAATCACAATACACTTGTCACATTCGTCATGATTCATTCATGATGTGATTGAACGTTTGATATTTGGTATGTGACTTATTTCATAAGTCATGATCACAACCCACCCAGATAATTTGAGAAGACAAGATTAAAGTGACCTTGTAACAAATAATTTGAGGAGACAAGATTAAAGTGACTTTGTAAGAATTAGGCCTGTAAACGAACCGAACGAACACGAACACACGCGTGTTCGTGTTTGTTCATTTAATTTTAACCGAACACGAACACATAATCGAACACATTTTTGTGTTCGTGTTCGTTCATTAAGAAATTTGTCGTGTTCGTGTTCGTTTATGTTCGTTCATTTAAAACCTAAACGAACAGTTCATGAACATAAGCGAACACAAATGAACATAAATGAACATTAATGAACACAAACAAAAACAAGTTTATGTACATAATGATGGATAACACGTACATAATGACTCATCATAATTCAACCAAGTCTAATACATCACAATGCAACTAAAACACAATCTAAATTAGTAGGGTTGTGGAGTGTGGATAAGAAGGGAGGTGGGGTTGTGAAGTGTGGAGAGCGGCTGATATATTTAGAATGTTAGGGCTAGGATTGAATTTTAAAACATATCAAATATATTGTATATAATGTAATATGAATTAAGTTACTTAACCAAAGGGAAATAAATAATAAAAATAAAATAAAGTTTAATTAAACGAACATAAACGAACAGAAATAAACGAACATCCACGAATATAAATGAACGAACATAAACGAACGTTAGTGAACATAAATGAACGAACAAAACGTGTGTTCATGTTCGTTCGTTTAATTAAACGAACAAAAAATTGTGTTTGTGCTCGTTCATTTATCTAAATAAACGAACATAAACGAAATTCCCACCGAACTGTTCACGAACAGTTCATGAACGTTCGGTTCATTTACAAGCCTAGTAACTTACTGTCTTTCCAAAGATAAAATATGAAAGGCTACCAACGATCCCATGTTTAAAACACACTACAAGTTGCAACTTGCAACAACTACTAATCCCTTTTTTCTCAACAAAGCAAATTATTTTCCAAAGTTCAAACAATCAAACTCCTCAAGACATGAAACGAGCAGAAGTAGCAATCATCGCAACACCAACCATGGGCAACCTTCTTCCCACCATAGAGTTTGCAACCCACTTAACCAACCATCATCACCACCATATCTCCATCACTATCCTAACCATCTCCATCCCTCAATGGCCACTCATCCATAACTACGTCCAATCTCTCACACCAACCGATCACATCCGATTCATCCACCTCCCGACTCCCGACACACCACCCCCTACTCACTACGACTCCCTTATCGAATATCTTTCACTCTACATACAATACCACAAACCCATTGTCCAACAAATCCTCGAAAACCACCCGGTTCCACTCTCCGGTTTTTTCATAGACATGTTTTGTACTTCAATGATTGATGTCGCCAAAGATTTAAACATTCCTTGTTACTTGTACTTCGCGTCTCCCGCGGCGTATCTTGCCTTTGTACTCCACCTCACAACTTTGCCTATTACCGAGTCAACAGACTTGGTAAACAAGGAAGTTGAGGAAAGGCGGTTAGTTATACCGGGTTTAATAAACCCGGTACCCTCAACTGCCTTTCCGTTATTTTGTATTAATAAAAAGGAACTTGGTTACTCATGTTTTGTGCGTCACGCGCTTAGGTATAAAGAGACTAAGGGTATAGTTGTAAATACGTTCCGGGAGCTTGAACCCTACGCGCTTGACTCTTTGAGTAATAATAACATTGGTTGGCCACCGGTTTATCCGGTTGGACCGGTGGTGGACCATGTTGGACCGGTTAAATGGCATTCTAACGGTCCATGCATGAAAAGACAATTAAGTGGTTAGACCAGCAACCGGATTGTTCGGTTGTTTTCTTGTGTTTTGGTAGCATGGGGAGCTTGAACCGGGATCAAGTTAGGGAAATAGCAACTGGTTTGGAGCGAACCGGGTACGGTTTTTGTTGTCGTTACGTGAACCGGGTAAGACGGAGATAGAGCTACCAAATGATTATGAGAAACTTGAGGATTTATTTCCAGATGGGTTTATTGATCGGACGGCCCATATTGGAATGGTGTGTGGGTGGGTGTCTCAGGTGAGTGTGTTGGCCCACAAGGCGGTTGGTGGGTTTGTGTCACATTGTGGTTGGAACTCGATCTTGGAGAGTATATCGTACGGTGTGCCAATTGCCACATGGCCTTTGTATGGAGAGCAACATCTAAATGCGTTTGAGATGGTAAAAGAGGTCGGGTTGAGTGTGGAAATTAGGTTGGGTAAGGAGGGTGATCTAGTGTTGGCGGATGAGGTGGAGAGAGGCGTGAGGGAGTTGATGGACGACGGAGATGGTAAGTTAAGGAGAAAGGTTAAAGAAATGAGTGAGATGAGCAAAAAGGCCTTGATGAAAGACGGGTCTTCCTTTCAAGCGCTAGAAAATTTTATCTGTCGTTTAAAGACCCCTTATTAATCTATAGAACATATCTGTGTTACAATCATTTAGTCTTATAGGTTCCTACAAACATACACCTCAAGTAAATAATGTTCATCTCCAGGATTGTACTATATCATATTCAGATATATAGTTTTCTACGTTATCCTTACAGACAGTTAATACGCAATGCCTAAAATGGTACCTATGTATCATGTTGATTTCTTATTACGGTTATATTGATATTTAAGTAGGTTACATTATTTGTGGCAGAGAATTAGAATATGATCATTACATCTCGATGTCTCCCGTCAATGTGTGCTTCTCTTACATAGTTGCATATACGTAAACCATTCCTATTGCATCATATAGACAATGAAACGCCTGTTATATTATATCATTATTTTTTTTAGTAAAATCCATAATTGATAACCTTTAAATTGCATATTTCACAAAGAAGTTGATCGGTTGGTCGTTAATTCATTATAGATACTAGTGGGAATGCCCGCGCGTTGCGGCGGGTGTCCCGACTGATATCAAATTAAATTACGATGTCTACTACAAGCTACGACCCATTCGGGTTTATAACATTTTATTCCATTCAACAAAAAATAGTCGTAGAACCTATAAATTCAAAACATGCAAAGAATGTTTAGAATTTCCATATGAACAGCTAGGTTTATTAAACCATAAGAATTTTTCATCAAAACCATCAAAAGTAGGTTATCAAATGTATCAATTTATACGTGAGTAAATTTTTTTACAATTCCATAAGGTTTTATGTGAGTAAGTCACGAGTATAGGTGGGAATACCATTTCAACCAATAAATGAGGACGGTTAATTCGGATCGTATATTGTTTGATATCATTAAAGGATTTCGAGAACGGAAATGGATTAAATTTACTCAGCTGAAAAAAGTGATATCCACTATATGCTAGAAGCATTATACAACCCATAAATATTGTGACTTCACTCTTTATGTTACCCCGACAAATTGAGCATGATGCTAATCTCGAGTTCCTGCAAATTTGGAAAGAGATCTATAAATTAGTGTGGTGTTGTACTACATAGTATAATGATGTATGATGTTATTTATATTACCAATCGCAACAACAGCTGATGCATATTGTGTGGCAACAGTTCGGTATTTAAAAAGTAAATATGGGCAAGAACGTATTAAACAGAATTTTGGGTATGCTGCAGGCTACATCTATATCATGGTCTAACCAAACAAATTTTCCATTCAGCCATTTTCACGTACAAACTGCAAAATCTTCTGTTTATGCAAATAACAAAGAGTTTTTACATACGAATTTTTGTATTCACGTACAAACTACACTTGTTGCTTCATTTCAGTTGCAAAAGCACAAAATAATTAATAAGCATATTATATTAGGGGTATTAAAAGAAAGAAGAGGCCAAGGTTGTAAAAGAAGATTTTAATAATTAATCTCATGTGAATAAGAAAATTACACATTGGCTATAGAATAAGGAATTGCTATACAACAGCAATATTTTCAAGGTTGGTTGAGCAACGGTCAAACCAGATTCA
This sequence comes from Ambrosia x helenae, assembly GCA_030844895.1. NCBI lineage: Eukaryota > Viridiplantae > Streptophyta > Magnoliopsida > Asterales > Asteraceae > Ambrosia > Ambrosia x helenae. Next base: position 100,774,945 of record CM061233.1, on the reverse strand, counting down.
GATGAAAAAAAAAAAAGGTGTCCAGTTTAAGCATAAGTGAATGATTATCTGTTATTCAAAAATTGATGGAAAAACAGCTTCTATGGCCACCCGCCACAGTACTTGGATTGCCACACCATTTTCAAGACGATCAAACATATGCATTTACTAAATTTCCACTGTTTGCATTAATAATTCTAACTGTAAATTTGGAATACATAAGGTATCCTATGACCAAATTTCTTATAGACATCAAGCTTACTTGAGAAAAAGAAACATCATTAATCAAAGGAATTGATTACCTTATCGATCTCATATAACCGTTCACGTTCAGATAATAACCTGAATATCCTATAAGCCTCCCTTCCATATTTTTTTCAGCACAATGGATTCAACCTGCAGAACAAGAGACACGTAGGAGATCAAAAACATATTTTTATAACTTTTCTTCCCTTAAATATATTACACACACACACACAGATATATATATATATATATATATATATATATATATAGAGAGAGAGAGGACCTCCTGGGCTTGAGCTTGATCAATGATTTTCTTCAAGTCTGTGCAAATAACAAGTTAATAGTCGATAATCCATAAAGATTTCATTTTTTTTTAAATAACAGGTGGCATTGTAACCCATTTGCTTGAAATGGGTCTAAAGTAATTGGGTCAATATGGTTGTGTTTCGTCTCAAATAGGTCAAACTGAAAGTCAACTAAAAGGGTTGGGTCAAACAGACTTAAAGGAGTCAAAAGTAATTGGGTCAATATGGTACCTATGCTATATGTTTCATCTATCCCAATTGCTGGGAGTTCACAGCCCAATTGGACAAGGGTCGCCCTAACACGCTCTAAAGTCAAACCTCGATCTTCTTCACTCTTCATTGCTTCCTCGTAGATGGTTTCCAAGAGAAGCGGTACTGTAAATCACAGGTCACACAGATATATTACAATAACCGTACCCGTCAAATCCCACTAAGCTGGAAAAATGCAGCAATTGTAGAAGAAGGTAACCAACCTGTTTTTTCCATTTTCACTTTAGTTTCATTTTTTCTAGTTGCCTCAAATATTGCATGTAGAACGATGCCAGCTACACTATCCATATGTTCCGTCACATGGGAAAGACATGACTGTAGACCACATATAAAAGAAAACAAAATTTACCATAAGTTAATCAATCCCGGAAAATGAGGGGGAAAACAACATTATGCCGTTGACGCCGCAGGCATTCCTCAAAATTGACACGCCAAAGTATTTCTTTATTTTTATTTGTTGCCCAACTCTCTGTTTTAGGTTCTAAACAATCTTGCTTACGCTGTAAAACACAGTATGTCTGTTAATAAACTTGAAATAATAACAATTTACATATTAAAAAAACAAATAGAGATGATGATGGACCTTTTCCCCAACAATCTCTGTAGTGGGAGATTTTTTTATATCAACATCATCATCATCTTCATCATGGGACCCATTGATCGTATCTTCATCAACTAAAAATCTTATTGATTCCATGGGAGCTGCGGCAGCTAATGCACGTGCCTCTAAAGTTTGGGTAGCATCAGCTATCTGAAAGAAGCAAATTCACTTGCATACGTTTAAGTATGGGCAATGATGATATTTATAACAGATAGTGAACAAAGTGTTACCTTAGACTTAGCAGTTTGTTTCTTTGCACCTTCCTCTGGTGGTTCAAGAAATGGTTCAGGAGCAGGGCACCTTTCGATATAACGGGCATGGTCAAGTTTATTGAAATTTTCATGTAACAAATTAGTAGCACTGCTATTTTCTGCATGGTAATAAAAAGTTTTAGTATGTATATTAAACGTTAAAACCCTATTGAAAATCTTGAAAACAAATTACAACTGGACTAACCTTCACCTGCCTCAAGCGCCTGATGTTTATCCTTATACCTGTCCGTAATTTGATTCAATGATAACCTACCATGTTGAAGCAACCCTTCAAAAATCCCCTGCGCATTGCCGGAACCATATAAGTGACGACAAAAAGCATGCAGTGCTATAGAAACGAAAAAAAGAAGGAAGCCCGACTACTTACATCTTGACCAAATTCGTCCGAGACAATAGATAAGAACTTAGGGAACCTCATATGGTGGAAAATATTGTCAGGCAATGCCATATACCGAGTCACAATCTTTGGCGGCTCCCCAAATGCACCTGTAAAGACGTAACTATCATTCATTTTACTAAAAATGACATCTACATGAAAATCGTTAAAAAGGGTAGGAAGCGTTAAAACCGTTTGGTCATATGTGGTATAATCGACCCAGTAAATGTCTCGAAAAAGAGGGGTACAACTATAATATATATTGCTAACGTTGATACCCAAAAAAAAAAAAAAAAAAAAGGAAAAGAAAAATAGTACCTGTTTGTTGAATAGTGAAGGCCTGAACGCAATTATGCTGAATTAACACAAGTAAAGCGTTGGTAACATTCTGCTTAGTGAGTGCCGTGAAGCGTATGACTTGAGCTTGTGATAATGTTCCTTTACGTAATAGATATTCACATACTTTCTTCAAACATCCGTGATTATATCATTACTCAAAGCTAAATTTGTTGGAAAACATTAATAAAAAGCCAAAAGTATAAACTTCGATAGGTAGAACTTACACAGACAGTTTCACCGAAATAACTGGAAATAAGATGTACCGCAAGCTCAATCCCATGTGGTGACGCCATGTCCGAAAATTCTTTAATGAAATAGAATGCAGAAATTTAATATTGAGTCTGATAGCCTACCGACCACAAATAAAACTACAGAATTCCGTTCATATGCATTGTAAAGATGCATATTAGCATAGTTTAAAAAAAACGGGTGAGGCGTTGCGCTAAGGAAACTTGCGCCTCACGGGGGCTAGGTGTGTGTTTTTTGTCAATTATTTTATTTTTATTTTTATAAGATGTATAACTTATATATATATATATATATTTTTCCGCATCAGGCTTACGCCTCATGAGGCGAAGGGAAACGCCTCAAGGGTCAATTCCGTTCTTCTAAACTTCGCATATCAGTTTGGTTTCCGGTATCATAACACAAACATAAAAAATGACTACGAAACTATATCATAAGCAATCAAACTAACCATACCCCAACTACCCAAACCAACAAACTAACCCCAATTTTCCGCGAATCAGCGACTAATCAATAAATTTTCATAACAAATTTCAAAACCAAGTCAGGTCAGTAACCGGACCAAAGCGCTAAACAGAACAACTAATCTTACGCTACGCAGCGATCAACCAACTGAGTAAACTGCTCATCCTAGTGATCCAAAGAGTGATTTAACATTCATTATTATTATTATAATACTAATAAACTAAACTTAGTCAATAATTTAAATATGACACATATTTGGGCTTTTTTATTTCATTTAAAACTTAACTTTAAGTCTTTAACACAGACAACAGTAATAAACTAAATAAATAGGCAATACCTCTTTTTTTTTTTGTCGTGATAGCATGAAGAACGCATTCTCTCATCTCTCATTAGCATCCTTCACAGTTCACACCAAAGCACCATAAGCAAACAACCAAGTGCTATAATGAAAAAGAAGCCTTATGCCCCTGAAAATTAAAACAAATGAATAAATACAGATCACATAAGATAAGAAGTTTCATTTATTTCAAATCATCAATTACATATCTATGATCCTACGTATAAAGTCATTTATCAAATATTCAACTTTTGTGATCATATGCGTAGCAAATTAACACCCTAAAAGGAAAAATGTTTATGAATCATGATGTTGGTAACCCGTCAAATCAACATAAATAATCAACATCCCCATCCGAACCCCTAAACATCGGACTTACATGTGCCGGCATACACCTACTTAAGGTACCGTTGCCGCCATCATCATCATCTCCAAGGAGAAGAAATGAGTGACTCCATGATAGTGTTAAAACTAACTAATCATCTTGGACGGTTTCAAATTGGGAAGACCATAGGCATTCACAATAATTAATAATTGATTATTAACCGACTTCAATAGGTCGATCACCGGGTCGATCAGGATACCAAAAGGGCAAGGGTGGAAATGTGTTTTCATATTGCAAAGAAGTTGGTGAGTTAAATGTCTAGATTACCCCTCTAAGTGTCTTAATAGTCACAAGTATGCCTATAATACCCTTAAATTTCTTGTTTAAATATGTTGTACATTTTGCTTGTTAGGTTATACGTAAATGAAAATTACCTTGTTGTACATCACTCCTCCTTTATAATGTATTATAGATTTGAACATAACATGAAATCAACTCCATAAGTACATGCTCCACAGCCCAAAAATCCCTTCAAATTTTTTGTACATGCCCCGTTTAGGTTTTACCAATACCTAGTTCCGGTTATAGAACAAGTTCTGGACATGGTATCACTTCTAAAAAATCATATGCGGTATACCTGATTCCAGTTCCTAGCATAAAAAATCATACACGGTATCTCTTAAAAAAACGGGTATATAGGGTATTGAAAAAAGGCTTGTTTGTCCACCCAAGTATCTCGTGTTTGTTGATATGATTGAATCATCTAGGCCAACATCAAACATGTGTAATGGTGCGTCCAATCTTGTAGGTTTATTTTGTTTATTTTTGAACAGTACTAAGGGGCTGTTTGGTAGCCTCTTAATCAGCCTCTTAATCATTCAGGTCTGAATCATTCAGCATTCAGACTGTTTGTTTCAGCATCTGAATGGAATGATTAAGTGCTGAACCATTAAGCTAATAAGAGATGCTGAATGATTCAGCTCTTAACCATTCAGAGCCTCTTAACCATTCAGACCATCTTAATGATTCAGCACTTAATCAACCAAACAACCCCTAAATGTTACTCATATTCCACTCTACACCAAATAAAAATAAAATCATCTCCTTGTCCATATTTGAACTTGAGACTGCCCTCTTTATTTCTTTAAGAGATATATGTACCTGGTACGTAGGTTAATTCGCTACAATTTGTTTTGATTTTTATTAATTAAACTTATTTTCTTATGTATTTGTAATTGTGTATTTCAAATACATTTTAATTAATCGTTGTTCCAACTGACTAGCAGTGCATGTAACGTAATTTGTTCAACTTTTTTTTTTTTGGATTGGCTAACGACATCACATCGGTACCCCGTTTCGAACCCACTAGCATGCGTCATATACAAACAACTACAAGATTGTATTATAACCATTGTATTATTGGTTATAGCAAGAACTACGTACATTACCATTGTCACGCACCAAGTTATTCCAACAAATTTTACACACTCATGACTGAACAAAATCTTGGAAAAACAATATCACAAGTTTCATCTCAAACACTTTGAGCTTCTAAAAACGCCCTGAAATCATCTCTAGCCTTGCATAAGCGAGGCGTGATGGGCGATGTCGGTTGTGTGGTCGTAGAAGAAGTCGAAAACCGCACATGACGATCCTCTTGTGATTTTTGCTCAACCGATCCCCCTTTCGTCTTAAGAACTCCTTTCACGCCACCTTTGTTAAACACGAAAGCCGAATTCATTGGCAAAGCATTATCACTTACACTTGTTCGTATAAGCTCCAATGGAAGATCAAAGTAGAGTGTAGACGTATGGTCATCATCACTATGAATAGCGGACGAACGCCATGATCCACACTCGAATTTCTCAAGTGAAATCCGGTTTGAAACCATTTGTGATGGTCTTGATCCTTGTGGTTCCACTCTTCTTGCTCTCACCGGTTTACCCTTACCAAAACCGGGCAAGAATAAGCAAAGAGCTCCACATTTGAACTCCATTTCATCTGGCCGTCGGTGATACTCATTTGTTTTGTAGTGCGCCATGCTGGCACCATTTTGGTCACCATTACCTTTGTTACCATACTTTTTAGAAGATTTATGTTCCACATTGTTATTAAGATTTGCCCAAAGATCAAAACCACCATAGGGGACAGACGATCGTTGTTCACCACCGGATTTGCTTCGTTGAAGGTGACTATCGATAGCACACGTGAGAGGAGAGTGAGACCGCGGTTGAGACATGCCACCAATGCGAGGCGAGTTGGGTAGGGAGTTTGTAAGGAACTTGTAGTTGGTTGGTAACAAAGGCAATGGCTTCATAGATATTGGATCTATAGAAACATGTTTCTCATTGTGTAAGCCCTCATTGATCAACATCCTGATATTGAACGCTAGACTTTTTTTTATTAATCTTTAACGGATGATGAGTTACAAGTGATGAATGGATTGGAGTATATATATACATATACATGTACGTGTGTATATGTATATTGGGCTGTGTAGTTTTAATATTATGATGGCTTTCGACGAGCCCAATAGTCAATAGGAGTGATGCACATGTTTTCACTTGTCGACGACCTTAATTATGAAATGATGTCAAAACATATTACTTGTTTGCACGTACAAACTACAAAGTGATAAGCTTTAATATTCCTACCTAATATGTATTTTAATATTCCTTCACGACGTGTTTTGAAGTTGCGGTTAGAAGTCAACTAATAACTATTGAACGATATAGTCTATCACACACTCTGAGCGTCTGATTTCTTGTAGCTTGGTATGATTTAATGAATGTAAAGAAGTGTTGGAATATATTAGTTTGATGAGAGACTATATTAGTTAGCTTTTGTTATATGCAGATAAATTTACCGCGGTTATCTTTATCATAACTAGGGATGTCAAGGCCAGATAAGGTTAATCCTAGTTGGCTAGTTCCATACCCAATTGTAAAATCATGTCTTATACTCCGCTCAATACCCATCAGGTATTTGTTAAGTGTGGGTATTGAGCATATACCATCATCACTATTTGAAGTATTCATGTATATTTTCTTCTTTCATTTATAATTTTAATTTTCTAAGATCTAGAATAAATTAAATAAATAATAAATTACATACATCGCTATGAAATATCTATAATATAAATCTCCAAAGATAATTATGCATTTCATGGTATATAAATAGAAATAATATCATCCATATGCATATCACATACCCGTCTTATAATTATAATCCCGAAATATTTATTTTCCATTACTCCATATCTGTTGCTTGCATAAGTGATAAGCCTCCTGGATGTTTCATGTTTCAAGCATTCACACCAGGCTCGACTTTTTTTCCACCCTTAATCATAACGATAAGTTATCATTAGATTTTCATTGCAATTATCCTTTTATGCTCTTAAAACCTAACTTTTAATTATAAATTCATTACTAGTTTTCGAGAAAAAAATACATGGAGTTAACGGGCAGGCGGGCAACAAGTTGCGCCGCCACCCTTTCTGGACGGCAAACCCTAACCTACTAAACACGAACCCATGCCCCCCCCCCCCCCCGGGTCGAGACACTGCTATGGATAACCCGTTGGACTCTGGTCAGGAAACGGATGGCTTCCGGTGCCAAGGAGCCAAAGGTATCAAATGCCAGGGGTACAAAAACGTGTTGGTTTTCCGCACAAGCTTTGGCATGCTTCTCAACTTTCTTCGCATCTGCTTTCCGCACTGCTTTCCCTGCTACAAAACCACTATCTCTCAAACCAACCAGGGGAGATACACCTGTTAGGTCGACACAAGCGTGTTTCCCCCCGGCCCACCCAAAGACAAGCAGGTCTGCTGGACGTAGGGTGGATCTCCCTTCTGCGGGGTCCGAGAGGAAATTAACAGGAGCCTCCTTCTTGGCTGAGATCCCAGCCCTTCTTAAAATGTCCCAAAGAACGTCCCAGACCCAGTCATGCCTATATTTGAAACCAGACAACTCCTTACATTGAACCGCGTGTTCCCCGTATTCGTCCAAACATGCCTTACGGCAGATCGGACAGACTTCATCTTCATGGTATATGGGGATCACCAAACGATATTTAAGAATTGCCCTGTATTCAACCCCAGACATGGTTTGGCCCAAACCTTCGATTGGGATAACATTAAGGAAATCTTGGGCATGGGGGCTTTGCAAGCATTCAATAACCGCCTTTTGGCGGGGGACAGATCAAAAGCTTCACCCAGGCTCTGTGCGATTTTGCCAAAAATGGCATTCGCCAAAGTTTTCTGAGGCTTGGGGGGGGGGTGTCCTTATTAGAAAAACCGCCAATATCAAAACCTGGGAGATAGTCATTTATCCTTCCGAGGGCCTGCACGTAGTCCAAGTCCATGTTGACAACCCCGCTATTCTTTAAGATGTGGTTTTGGAGATTCCAAGATTGAGCTCGCGATGCCACAAAAGCATATACCCCAACATCCTTTGCTAAGAGGAGCCCTAATCCTCCCAAACGCATCGGCAAGGACGCCAGTCGCCACTGTAGGTCACCAAAGAACGGACCCCCACATACCACTATGTCTTCGATGGCTTCCCGCAGACCCTTGTCAAAACATGATACCACTTCATCCATCATGGCGGGTTGGCAGGTACGCAAGCCAAAAAGCAACTTAGCGACCCCCATACAAGATCTGAGCAAGAGGAGTTCACTCTGAGGATCCCTAAGGCAGGGCAAAAGTTTCATAAGATCAACCGCTCCCGTATTATTTTATACTCCGTAAATCAGAATTGTCATCTGTATATTGTCAACACATGGGGGGGGGGGGAGGGGGGGTTGACGCGTGTAAAAGGGGTGGGTGCCGTTTGTCTGACGTGGCCACCACCGCCTAAGATAGCCAATCAACTGACAATATCACATGACGATTATTGTCCAATAAGTTGATCTATTAATACATAGGTAAATTAAAATAGAAATTGTATAATTCGATTTGAATAATAGGGGGTCCTGTTCAAAGACTACAATATTATTCGAATGAAGGACGCGTGTGCTAGGAGAGGAGATGCCAGCTTAGGGTAACGTGGAGAAGCTTGGTTGGTAAGCGTGTAGAAAAAGTAGTGGAGGAAGTACTATTCATGAACTTCGTTTATAAATATATAGGGTAATTCAGTCAGACTCCGATTATATTAAAATAAAATTTTAAATTTTTGGAGTCTGATTTACTACAACTTACCCGAGACGATGATCTTTTACTTGTAGGTGTTACGACTTACGAATCATCATTTAAATGGTTCGTTCACTTCATATGGAATCAAAGCCCTCACTCACATGGGCCCATATTATCGCTAGTTCCAGGCCCATTAATGATTTTAAGATCCGTTAAAATTTAAATGATAACAATAGGGTAGCTCAGGCCTACATTTAGCCATTTAGGTTATTAGGTATGTTCAGTTTATTAAGAATATGGAGTGGAGTCCAAAGAAATGAAACTTATTTCGTTTATTGCTACCACAAAGTGATGTAGGTTCAAAGACCTGCATGTACAGGATTGATAGGTGGTTTAGGTGAAGAAAAATTACTTTTAAAATTTTGTTTTCATATCATTTTCGATTCTTTAAAACTACCGGTGGGAAGCAAACGATTCACAAGAATGAATAAAGGACTAAAGTGTAACTAAAAGTTGTGGGATACTAGTTTCTAAGACCATATGAAGGGTATGTTTGGCAAAACTAGCTAGTGGCTGGAAGCTGGTAGATAGTGACTATAAGCTGGTAATTGTAGTTTTTTAAATATATTTTGGTATTTGGCAGAATAGTTTGAGCTTTTAATAAAATGTATAAAATGACCAAAATGGGCATTAATTAAAAGCTTCTATGCATGTTTTTTTATTTTTATTATTATAGAATGGATATTTGTGTCATTTACTCATTAAAAACTTGTAGCTAGTAGGAGTTTTTTCTTAAACGCTAGTACTATTAGCTTTTCACTATAGAGCTTTTTCTCCTAACCTAAAAGCTTCAAGCTTCTTCAACCAAACAAGACTTTTTATTGAGTATGGGCTTTTTTTTTAAAAAGCTTAAAGCTTGAAGTTCATAAAAGCTTATTGCCAAACATACCCATAATAGACTTAACGCTATGTGCCAAATCAAGCAAACGGGGCACCAAAACACCTCGCAAGGGAGCCATTAGGGGTCGCCACTAGAATAACGGGTGTGTAGGAGATAGAGATGGGGTCCGTAGTTATTTCAACCCGTCACTCATCTTATTTTTATTTTTTTTCTTTTATCTAATATATTTTGTTAAACCATTGCACATTTTTTGAGGTTTGGTTAGTAACTTAGTTAAAGTCCTACTATCCGTGACACTGACAAGCCACAACTTTTACACTTTTTAGTTAAGAGTATTGAAATTAAATAATCTTAACTGTTAGCTATTGGTCACTACCGGTCTCAACAAGCAAAATATGTGCTAATGGTCTCACTTTTTAACATATTGGCCACCAACGAACTATGACTAAAAATAAATATGTTTCGTATAGAAAATCAGCTAGTATTTTGTTAGTTATACTCCAATGGTAGCTAATATATTAAAAGGTGAGATCACCAGCACACATTTCCTTAGCTAAAACCGGTGATAGCCAATTATTAACAAGTGGAGATTATTTAAATTCAAAATGAGTGAAAGCACAATTATTGGCTTTACCTAGAGAATTATTCGACTATTGCCCTCGGTCCTCAAAATTTATGATAAAGATTTTGGCCCACGCCTTTTGAAATTTAAAAGTTATGGTTAGGTCATAATGAATTTAACATGATTAGTGATGACTACAGAGGGATAGAGAAAGGGAAAATGACCAAAATAGCCCGTTGATCGGGCGTTTTGCACAAATAGCCCTCTCCACCGTCTTTGGAGAGACGGGACACGGCTCCCAACCAGCCTGAACCGTCTCTGAGACCGTTTGGTTTTATAGCCAATTGCCAACCAACACGTGGCGTCTCTGATCCTGAGGCTGTACCGTCTCTCTCCAGACGGGTCAGAACTCTCTCCCAGACGGTTCACGTTTCCCCATGCCGGCTGCCCCTTCGGTTCAACCGTCTCAAAAGACGGGTCACATTTCCCAAGACGGCTGGCCCTTCGGTTCAACCGTCTCTCAAGACGGTTCACATCTACCAACGCCGGTGAGTCCCGATGACAGGGCAACACTTCGGTTGTCCAGCTCAGCCCTATAAATACCCGTCTCCCGTCCCATTCCCGTCATCCAACACCGTCTAAACACTATCCACCACCGTCCAACACCGTCTAAAGACTATCCGCCACCCTCCAACACCGTCTAAACACTATCTACCACCCCACCACCACCGTCCATGTAACATCGCAAAAATTTCCCCAAAATTTTTATTTTATACGTCTTTATCAATAGCTATTCCTAACACACAACTTATATATATATATATATATGTATATAATAATAATAATAATAATAAAAATGATAATAATAATAATAATTATAAATCAGAATTTTTATTTTATTTAGAATGTTAAAGGTTATAAAGTTATTTTTTTCTTCTTATAAAAACCCAAACACTACACTACATAAGCCTAAGCTATAAATAAAACCCAACCTCCTCCTGAGCCCATCTGACGCGGCCCAACCACCAGGCCAAACCACTAGCCTTCCCTTGCTGCTTAAAAAAAAAAAATTATAATTGTGCTCGAGCCGGGTTTCGAACCCGAGCCAAGCAGGAAGAAGCACAACCACACCACCACTACGCCACATAGGCAATTGGTGATCTACCTGGTGCACTAAATAATTTAAACCCACTTTCAGATCTTCTTTTCCTTCTCTGCAAGTTACAAACAGACGCAACTTTAAATTTTTTTTTTCTTTGACCACTTCGTTGACCACCTAATCAAAACCTATATGGAAATTTTAACTCGTAATTAGGCTATAGATGGTAACAATACACGATATTCGGCCATCTATGACACAGCAATACGATTAATTTCAGTCAATTGATACCAAAATTAACTATAAACGCGTATAACATTCAATGGATAGTCAATGGTTACCTATTCGATGTTTCAGACAATGGCACTATAAATTGGACCTCACACCACATCCTCACCTCGCCGAACAATCTTTCTCAACCTCAATTTCACTTAAAAATACTCATTTCTTGGTTTAGATCGCGTTTCTTTGACTTATACGTTGACCGACCAATAGAGCTCGAAACATCATTGTAAGTCCAACTTTTTTTGTGGGTTTTGTTCTTCGGCGATCACTCATCAATAGCCCCATGATTAATTGGGCTATTGATGAGTGAATCAAACTATTGCAAAAACTAGGGTTCGTAGCTTTTGATTTGGGGATAAAACTGATTTGGCATCGTGTATTTATTTTAATAAAACAGAACTTATCACAACCACAGGCCTAGGCCAAAGTGGTTGTGACTGAGGCTTATAACCCAAGCCATCCGGGTTCGAGTCCCGGCCATGGCACTTTTTTTCCACCTATTTTCATTTTTAAAAACAAATCAATTATATATATATATATATTACATTTAATCTTGTAAATTCATTTTTAATTATTAAAACCTTTTTATAAATTCTAAAAAAATTATTTTTATCAAATCTGATGTAAAAGTTTTACCTACAATTTTTAGTTTTCTGAAATTAATTTATTTAATATTTATAATAATTAAATCAATTTTATGCTATTATATTTATAAAAATCCATTAAAATATCAAAACAATTTTATAAATTTCTACAAAAATTATCCTAAGTTTGTACAATGATAAAATTTACTGAAATGATTTTTAATTCCGAAAAATCATTTATTTTATATTTTTAATCAATTTTTGTTAGTTTTAGTCATAATTAAATCATAATAAATTCAATTTTTATTGTTTTTGCACCAAAATTTTATACAATTTATTTCTGAATATTTAGAACAGAAATATAATTTTTAAAATAAAAATTCTTTAATTTTAGTATTTTTAAATATTAAAGTTAAATTATGGCAATTTGTAATAAATAGATTTAATAATCTATTTTAAAGAAAATAATTTTATAAAAATTATTTTTATACCTCAAATACATTATTGTGAACATCCTAAATTCAAACTTTATAAAAAGACTTTCATTTATTTAATTATCAAATTTCCCTTTATTTATTTAAACATTTTATTATAAATTCAACAATTGGAAATCCCCAAAACGAAACCCTAGAATGTACTTGTAGACTAGATAGACTTAGACTTATTTGTTACCTTATACATAGGGTGATACTTGGCAATCTATTGGGCTACACTTATACTATTCCTCAATACCTAACACTATACTAAGGTGAGTTTACATAGCCCCTTTTTCTGTTTTACATTTTGGGGTGAAACATGTTTAAACACTTTATACACTATCATTTACTCATGATTCAGTTACACTATCATTTACTCATTCTATCATTTGACTGTAACAAAAAGACACAGTACAATCATTAACATTGATCAAGCCGCCTGTTTAGATTATAGCGCTATAGGTCTGACAAACCCATCCCCCGCATAAATTCAGGGATGATCGATAACAGCAACAACATTTAACTAACTTGCGAGTTAGTCAACAGTCGACACAAGGTTTGGTTGTACAAAGACGCATTGTTACATGTCGGTATCATACTCTATCATCATACAACCCTGAGTGTTGTACAAACTATTGTTATCAATTATTTTTCAAAAACCTATGTAATTCTCACCAACAATTGTTAACCCAAAATATTTTCAACTTAACATGTTTCAGGTTCTACTTGCTTGAAGATTTGCTTGAAGATATGTGCATAGTTTTATTCAATTTGATGTACGACTTCTTGTAAAACCATTGTATGTAAATTATTTAAATCATTTAATGAAATTATTATTCACCATGAGCTACTGAACAATCATCACTACGTGACATCCCGATGTTTCCGCCATCGGTTGGGGTGTTACAGATTGGTATCAGAGCCATGGTTATAGGGAATTAGGTTATTAGAGAAATAATCTAGTCTATAACCATAGGATTTAATCAGTACTTGCTTCTTTTATACTCTATCTCCCTCCTACTTCTTATCCCTACTTTCATCCCTACAAGAAGGTTGTTCTTCATCACTGGATCCACTCTTAGACTAATAAGATAAGATCCTCAGGTTTAACCTGAACCACCTTGAGATCTCGTCAAAGTTCTAGATTTTAATAACGAACACGTGCAATCTGGAAGGGTGAACGCCTGTATTCTGAGTCTTCTGTCTAGGCTGGCATTGCGCATATATCCCAATCAGACGAGGGACCCGGATGCCTACCTGGGAATTCTCGGGATGAGTGTTCACTTATAGGCTAAAGCATGTCTTCATATGTTATTAGAATTTAGAATCTTTGATAACTCAACGTTTTCGTTTATTCGTTTTAATTAATGAATAAATGATTACATTCCTTATATTACCTCATTCATTTCATTGTGTCTCTTACAGATCATGCCTCCACGTCGCAGCACTCGCAATAACAATGGTGGTAATCATGAGGAAGGAAATAGCAACACTAACCACAACAACAACAACAATAACAACAACAACAATGGTGTTGATGCCCAACTGGCTGCGATCATTTCCCAACAAATGGCACAACAAATCGCGACTCTGGTTCCTAACTTACTAGCTCAAGTCATCCAGTTGAACGGCAACGGGAACGGTAACGGAAACGGGAACGGTAACGGCAACGGGAATGAAAATGGAAACCACAACGGGAATGGGAATGGTCTTCCAGCCTGCACTCTCAAGCACTTTAATTCTTGTAATCCCCCAAAGTTTAGTGGTGAAGAAGGAGCTACAGGACTCCTACAATGGTTTGAGGGTATTGAAAATACCTTCATCAACAGTGAGTGTCCCGATAACTTTAAGGTCCGTTATGCTATGAGTGTTCTTCACAAACGAGCACTCACTTGGTGGAATGAGGAAAAACGTACCCGAGGAGCTGAAGTTGCACTTACTATGACGTGGGATCAAGTCAAGGAGATAATGAAAGATGAATTTTGCCCACGTAACGAGGTCAAGAAACTAGAAGACGAGTTCCACACCCTTGCTCAGGATAGTGGGGAAAACCTTGCCTACAATACCCGCTTTCACGAGCTTAGCTTATTGTTACCCCACAAAGTCACTCCCCTGCCGGTAGCCATCGAGAAGTACATCGGTGGTCTGCCCATGCAAATCCAGGACACGGTGTGGGGAAGGAATCCTGCCACCTTGGAGGAGGCCAAACGTTTAGCAGCTACCTTAACTGATAATCACGTAAAGAACGAGACCTTAGTTCGGAAAGGCAATAAAACAAGTATTGTAGCCGCGGTAACTACTGAGAATCAGAAGCTTAAGGCCAAGGATCCTGATGTCAACCTCACTACACAAGCTTCTAACAAGAAACCTTATACAGGAAACCATCCATTGTGTAACACATGCAACCGACATCATCCCACTACTTCAGCGTGTCGCTTGTGCACCAATTGTGGTAGGTATGGCCATCTAGTTAACACATGTCGCGAGACCCCAAACCCTAATGCCAATCAACCCACCAACCCTGCTCAGGCTGCTAATCCTAATCGATACAACTATGGTCAATGCTATGAATGTGGGGACCCAAATCATTTCCGTAACCGATGCCCTAAACTAAACAGAGATCAAGACCCTCCAGCTACCTAACCGCAAGTCTCACCATTTGACTATTGGTTGCTTTTATTCTATGTATTGACGCTATTTGATTCAAGTAATAAAATTCAAGTATTATCATAACACCTGTGTGCATACTTGTTTGAATGTGAACTAATTGCTATATCTATAATCATACTTGCTTACCTGAACAACAATTAGTTGACTACCAAACAACCTACTTAACGATTGGTAGAGGTCATCATGTCTAACCAACAGTCGGGAGAGGCCCTACCACCTGCTCAACGACTGGTGGGGACTATCAGACCTGCTCAACAACCGGTAAAGTCATAAAAGGACGCAAAACCCTAATGTAAGGTAAATTGGTAATTACGGTCCGGAACGTAATCATGAATTTACAGGTACATTGAGGTGGTGTGAAATTTTATCAAGGTCTTCGGTAGTCGACCAATTGTAAACCTGGTGTCTTGCTTTTAACTTCGGGACGAAGTTTCTAAAAGTAGGGGAGACTGTAACATCGCAAAAATTTCCCCAAAATTTTTATTTTATACGTCTTTATCAATAGCTATTCCTAACACACAACTTATATATATATATATAATAATAATAATAATAATAAAAATGATAATAATAATAATAATAATTATAAATCAGAATTTTTATTTTATTTAGAATGTTAAAGGTTATAAAGTTATTTTTTTCTTCTTACAAAAACCCAAACACTACACTACATAAGCCCAAGCTATAAATAAAACCCAACCTCCTCCTAAGCCCATCTGACGCGGCCCAACCACCAGGCCCAACCACTAGCCTTCCCTCGCTGCTTAAAAAAAAAATTATAATTGTGCTCGAGCCGGGTTTCGAACCCGAGCCAAGCAGGAAGAAGCACAACCACACCACCACTACGCCACATAGGCAATTGGTGATCTACCTGGTGCACTAAATAATTTAAACCCACTTTCAGATCTTCTTTTCCTTCTCTGCAAGTTACAAACAGACGCAGCTTTTTAATTTTTTTTTCTTTGACCACTTCATTGACCACCTAATCAAAACCTATATGGAAATTTTAACTCGTAATTAGGCTATAGATGGTAACAATACACGATATTCGGCCATCTATGACACAGCAATACGATTAATTTCAGTCAATTGATACCAAAATTAACTATAAACGCGTATAACATTCAATGGATAGTCAATGGTTACCAATTCGATGTTTCAGACAATGGCACTATAAATTGGACCTCACACCACATCCTCACCTCGCCGAACAATCTTTCTCAACCCTCAATTTCACTTAAAAATACTCAGTTCTTGGTTTAGATCGCGTTTCTTTGACTTATACGTTGACCGACCAATAGAGCTCGAAACATCATTGTAAGTCCAACTTTTTCTGTGGGTTTTGTTCTTCGGCGATCACTCATCAATAGCCCCATGATTAATTGGGCTATTGATGAGTGAATCAAACTATTGCAAAATCTAGGGTTCGTGGCTTTTGATTTGGGGATAAAACTGATTTGGCATCGTGTATTTATTTTAATAAAACAGAACTTATCACAACCATAGGCCTAGGCCAAGTGGTTGTGACTGAGGCTTATAACCCAAGCCATCCGGGTTCGAGTCCCGGCCATGGCACTTTTTTCCACCTATTTTCATTTTTAAAACAAATCAATTATATATATATATATATATATATTACATTTAATCTTGTAAATTCATTTTTAATTATTAAAACCTATTTATAAATTCTAAAAAAATTATTTTTATCAAATCTGATGTAAAAGTTTTACCTACAATTTTTAGTTTTCTGAAATTAATTTATTTAATATTTATAATAATTAAATCAATTTTATGCTATTATATTTATAAAAATCCATTAAAATATCAAAACAATTTTATAAATTTCTACAAAAATTATCCTAAGTTTGTACAATGATAAAATTTAATGAAATTATTTTTAATTCCGAAAAATCATTTATTTTATATTTTTAATCAATTTTTGTTAGTTTTAGTCATAATTAAATCATAATAAATTCAATTTTTATTGTTTTTGCACCAAAATTTTATACAATTTATTTCTGAATATTTAGAACAGAAATATAATTTTTAAAATAAAAATTCTTTAATTTTATTATTTTTAAATATTAAAGTTAAATTATGGCAATTAGTAATAAATAGATTTAATAATCTATTTTAAAGAAAATAATTTTATAAAAAATTATTTTTATACCTCAAATACATTATTGTGAACATCCTAAATTCAAACTTTATAAAAAGACTTTCATTTATTTAATTATCAAATTTCCCTTTATTTATTTAAACATTTTATTATAAATTCAACAATTGGAAATTCCCAAAACGAAACCCTAGAATGTACTTGTAGACTAGATAGACTTAGACTTATTTGTTGCCTTATACATAGGGTGATACTTGGCAATCTATTGGGCTACACTTATACTATTCCTCAATACCTAACACTATACTAAGGTGAGTTTACATAGCCCCTTTTTCTGTTTTACATTTTGGGGTGAAACATGTTTAAACACTTTATACACTATCATTTACTCATGATTCAGTTACACTATCATTTACTCATTCTATCATTTGACTGTAACAAAAAGACACAGTACAATCATTAACATTGATCAAGCCGCCTGTTTAGATTATAGCGCTATAGGTCTGACAAACCCATCCCCCGCATAAATTCAGGGATGATCGATAACAGCAACAACATTTAACTAACTTGCGAGTTAGTCAACAGTCGACACAAGGTTTGGTTGTACAAAGACGCATTGTTACATGTCGGTATCATACTCTATCATCATACAACCCTGAGTGTTGTACAAACTATTGTTATCAATTATTTTTCAAAAACCTATGTAATTCTCACCAACAATTGTTAACCCAAAATATTTTCAACTTAACATGTTTCAGGTTCTACTTGCTTGAAGATTTGCTTGAAGATATGTGCATAGTTTTATTCAATTTGATGTACGAATTCTTGTAAAACCATTGTATGTAAATTATTTAAATCATTTAATGAAATTATTATTCACCATGAGCTACTGAACAATCATTACTACGTGACATCCCGATGTTTCCGCCATCGGTTGGGGTGTTACAGATTGGTATCAGAGCCATGGTTATAGGGAATTAGGTTATTAGAGAAATAATCTAGTCTATAACCATAGGATTTAATCAGTACTTGCTTCTTTTATACTCTATCTCCCTCCTACTTCTTATCCCTACTTTCATCCCTACAAGAAGGTTGTTCTTCATCACTGGATCCACTCTTAGACTAATAAGATAAGATCCTCAGGTTTAACCTGAACCACCTTGAGATCTCGTCAAAGTTCTAGATTTTAATAACGAACACGTGCAATCTGGAAGGGTGAACGCCTGTATTCTGAGTCTTCTGTCTAGGCTGGCATTGCGCATATATCCCAATCAGACGAGGGACCCTGATGCCTACCTGGGAATTCTCGGGATGAGTGTTCACTTATAGGCTAAAGCATGTCTTCATATGTTATTAGAATTTAGAATCTTTGATAACTCAACGTTTTCGTTTATTCGTTTTAATTAATGAATAAATGATTACATTCCTTATATTACCTCATTCATTTCATTGTGTCTCTTACAGATCATGCCTCCACGTCGCAGCACTCGCAATAACAATGGTGGTAATCATGAGGAAGGAAATAGCAACACTAACCACAACAACAACAACAATAACAACAACAACAATGGTGTTGATGCCCAACTGGCTGCGATCATTTCCCAACAAATGGCACAACAAATCGCGACTCTGGTTCCTAACTTACTAGCTCAAGTCATCCAGTTGAACGGCAACGGGAACGGTAACGGAAACGGGAACGGTAACGGCAACGGGAATGAAAATGGAAACCACAACGGGAATGGGAATGGTCTTCCAGCCTGCACTCTCAAGCACTTTAATTCTTGTAATCCCCCAAAGTTTAGTGGTGAAGAAGGAGCTACAGGACTCCTACAATGGTTTGAGGGTATTGAAAATACCTTCATCAACAGTGAGTGTCCCGATAACTTTAAGGTCCGTTATGCTATGAGTGTTCTTCACAAACGAGCACTCACTTGGTGGAATGAGGAAAAACGTACCCGAGGAGCTGAAGTTGCACTTACTATGACGTGGGATCAAGTCAAGGAGATAATGAAAGATGAATTTTGCCCACGTAACGAGGTCAAGAAACTAGAAGACGAGTTCCACACCCTTGCTCAGGATAGTGGGGAAAACCTTGCCTACAATACCCGCTTTCACGAGCTTAGCTTATTGTTACCCCACAAAGTCACTCCCCTGCCGGTAGCCATCGAGAAGTACATCGGTGGTCTGCCCATGCAAATCCAGGACACGGTGTGGGGAAGGAATCCTGCCACCTTGGAGGAGGCCAAACGTTTAGCAGCTACCTTAACTGATAATCACGTAAAGAACGAGACCTTAGTTCGGAAAGGCAATAAAACAAGTATTGTAGCCGCGGTAACTACTGAGAATCAGAAGCTTAAGGCCAAGGATCCTGATGTCAACCTCACTACACAAGCTTCTAACAAGAAACCTTATACAGGAAACCATCCATTGTGTAACACATGCAACCGACATCATCCCACTACTTCAGCGTGTCGCTTGTGCACCAATTGTGGTAGGTATGGCCATCTAGTTAACACATGTCGCGAGACCCCAAACCCTAATGCCAATCAACCCACCAACCCTGCTCAGGCTGCTAATCCTAATCGATACAACTATGGTCAATGCTATGAATGTGGGGACCCAAATCATTTCCGTAACCGATGCCCTAAACTAAACAGAGATCAAGACCCTCCAGCTACCTAACCGCAAGTCTCACCATTTGACTATTGGTTGCTTTTATTCTATGTATTGACGCTATTTGATTCAAGTAATAAAATTCAAGTATTATCATAACACCTGTGTGCATACTTGTTTGAATGTGAACTAATTGCTATATCTATAATCATACTTGCTTACCTGAACAACTATTAGTTGACTACCAAACAACCTACTTAACGATTGGTAGAGGTCATCATGTCTAACCAACAGTCGGGAGAGGCCCTACCACCTGCTCAACGACTGGTGGGGACTATCAGACCTGCTCAACAACCGGTAAAGTCATAAAAGGACGCAAAACCCTAATGTAAGGTAAATTGGTAATTACGGTCCGGAACGTAATCATGAATTTACAGGTACATTGAGGTGGTGTGAAATTTTATCAAGGTCTTCGGTAGTCGACCAATTGTAAACCTGGTGTCTTGCTTTTAACTTCGGGACGAAGTTTCTAAAAGTAGGGGAGACTGTAACATCGCAAAAATTTCCCCAAAATTTTTATTTTATACGTCTTTATCAATAGCTATTCCTAACACACAACTTATATATATATATATATATATGTATATAATAATAATAATAAAAATGATAATAATAATAATAATAATTATAAATCAGAATTTTTATTTTATTTAGAATGTTAAAGGTTATAAAGTTATTTTTTTCTTCTTACAAAAACCCAAACACTACACTACATAAGCCCAAGCTATAAATAAAACCCAACCTCCTCCTAAGCCCATCTGACGCGGCCCAACCACCAGGCCCAACCACTAGCCTTCCCTCGCTGCTTAAAAAAAAAATTATAATTGTGCTCGAGCCGGGTTTCGAACCCGAGCCAAGCAGGAAGAAGCACAACCACACCACCACTACGCCACATAGGCAATTGGTGATCTACCTGGTGCACTAAATAATTTAAACCCACTTTCAGATCTTCTTTTCCTTCTCTGCAAGTTACAAACAGACGCAGCTTTTTAATTTTTTTTTCTTTGACCACTTCGTTGACCACCTAATCAAAACCTATATGGAAATTTTAACTCGTAATTAGGCTATAGATGGTAACAATACACGATATTCGGCCATCTATGACACAGCAATACGATTAATTTCAGTCAATTGATACCAAAATTAACTATAAACGCGTATAACATTCAATGGATAGTCAATGGTTACCAATTCGATGTTTCAGACAATGGCACTATAAATTGGACCTCACACCACATCCTCACCTCGCCGAACAATCTTTCTCAACCCTCAATTTCACTTAAAAATACTCAGTTCTTGGTTTAGATCGCGTTTCTTTGACTTATACGTTGACCGACCAATAGAGCTCGAAACATCATTGTAAGTCCAACTTTTTCTGTGGGTTTTGTTCTTCGGCGATCACTCATCAATAGCCCGATGATTAATTGGGCTATTGATGAGTGAATCAAACTATTGCAAAAACTAGGGTTCGTGGCTTTTGATTTGGGGATAAAACTGATTTGGCATCGTGTATTTATTTTAATAAAACAGAACTTATCACAACCATAGGCCTAGGCCAAGTGGTTGTGACTGAGGCTTATAACCCAAGCCATCCGGGTTCGAGTCCCGGCCATGGCACTTTTTTCCACCTATTTTCATTTTTAAAACAAATCAATTATATATATATATATATATTACATTTAATCTTGTAAATTCATTTTTAATTATTAAAACCTATTTATAAATTCTAAAAAAATTATTTTTATCAAATCTGATGTAAAAGTTTTACCTACAATTTTTAGTTTTCTGAAATTAATTTATTTAATATTTATAATAATTAAATCAATTTTATGCTATTATATTTATAAAAATCCATTAAAATATCAAAACAATTTTATAAATTTCTACAAAAATTATCCTAAGTTTGTACAATGATAAAATTTAATGAAATGATTTTTAATTCCGAAAAATCATTTATTTTATATTTTTAATCAATTTTTGTTAGTTTTAGTCATAATTAAATCATAATAAATTCAATTTTTATTGTTTTTGCACCAAAATTTTATACAATTTATTTCTGAATATTTAGAACAGAAATATAATTTTTAAAATAAAAATTCTTTAATTTTATTATTTTTAAATATTAAAGTTAAATTATGGCAATTTGTAATAAATAGATTTAATAATCTATTTTAAAGAAAATAATTTTATAAAAATTATTTTTATACCTCAAATACATTATTGTGAACATCCTAAATTCAAACTTTATAAAAAGACTTTCATTTATTTAATTATCAAATTTCCCTTTATTTATTTAAACATTTTATTATAAATTCAACAATTGGAAATCCCCAAAACGAAACCCTAGAATGTACTTGTAGACTAGATAGACTTAGACTTATTTGTTTCCTTATACATAGGGTGATACTTGGCAATCTATTGGGCTACACTTATACTATTCCTCAATACCTAACACTATACTAAGGTGAGTTTACATAGCCCCTTTTTCTGTTTTACATTTTGGGGTGAAACATGTTTAAACACTTTATACACTATCATTTACTCATGATTCAGTTACACTATCATTTACTCATTCTATCATTTGACTGTAACAAAAAGACACAGTACAATCATTAACATTGATCAAGCCGCCTGTTTAGATTATAGCGCTATAGGTCTGACAAACCCATCCCCCGCATAAATTCAGGGATGATCGATAACAGCAACAACATTTAACTAACTTGCGAGTTAGTCAACAGTCGACATAAGGTTTGGTTGTACAAAGACGCATTGTTACATGTCGGTATCATACTCTATCATCATACAACCCTGAGTGTTGTACAAACTATTGTTATCAATTATTTTTCAAAAACCTATGTAATTCTCACCAACAATTGTTGACCCAAAATATTTTCAACTTAACATGTTTCAGGTTCTACTTGCTTGAAGATTTGCTTGAAGATATGTGCATAGTTTTATTCAATTTGATGTACGAATTCTTGTAAAACCATTGTATGTAAATTATTTAAATCATTTAATGAAATTATTATTCACCATGAGCTACTGAACAATCATCACTACGTGACATCCCGATGTTTCCGCCATCGGTTGGGGTGTTACAGTCCAACACCGTCTAAATCATACAAAAATGGCACCTCAAAGATGGACCGAAGAACAGGAGATTGCCTTGATTGCAGCATGGCTTCATGTTGAAGAAAGCACCCACCTAAACAACAAATGGTTCCGAATACTGCATGAATACAATCGGCTCGTTGGAGGGTCAGAATGTACCACCGAGTCCCTAAGCCGGAAGTTGAGCGATTACACCACAAAGTGTCAAATCTTCAACGGGCACCATAACCGGACTCTTCACGACGTACCCTCTAACTTTCCCGAAGACGTGGCAATTAGACACAGTCTAAGATAGTATAAAAACAGGGAGCGTAGAGAATTTAAACACGTGTTTGTTTGGCAAATGATAAGACATCGTCTTAATTAATTTGTAATTTATTAACTTTTTATTTAATGCAATTAATGTTTATATTTTTATTATTATTAATGCAATTTTGTTTTTTTGTTTTTATATTAAGGTAAATATTTCATTAAACATACTATACTATTACAATCACAAATAAACAAACTATACTATTACAACAACAATAAAAAAACTACACTATTACAACAAACTTCCCAAATTTACTTCCAGAACTAAGAACTTTGTTTGAAGTAATCGTAGTGTCTAACCAACTATTGAAGACTACATCTTAGTGTTAGATGTTTTGTCCTCCACAGCGGCGGTAGTAGCTGTGGTCTACATAGACGTTGTTTCGAATGGTGTATGTGCTCTACACAGACAAGTCCGAGACGTTTCCTCGTTTTATGTAACAATAGTTCTCAGTGAGCACACGTCGAACATCGAGACATAAATTCGGAAAGCGAACGAACTTGCCTCAAATGTAGACCACCACATCATCGATCCATTACACGGGTTGCAAACCACGCGCAGATGGAACAACAATCCAAGTAGCCGTACGCAGATGAAACAACAATCCAAGTAATCGGACAATATTTTCGTAAGCCGGTAGGCTCGGCCGGGAAAGTAAAAAAACGTCATTGGATTGGAAGATGAAAGCTTAGAGGAGAGGGGTGGGTGCAAATTTCGTTAAGTGAATTGGGGTATTTATATACACTCGTGAGATGGTTCAGACGGTAGCACAAAACGGCTTAAGACGACTTGGGAAATGTGACCCGTCTGGGAGACGGTTGAACCGAAGGCAGCCGGCATTGGGAAACGTGAACCGTCTGGGAGAGATTTCTGACCCGTCTGGAGAGAGACGGTACAGCCTCGGGATCAGAGACGCCACGTGTTGGTTGGCAATTGGCTATAAAACCAAACGGTCTCGGAGACGGTTCAGGCTGGTTGGGAGCCGTGTCCCGTCTCTCCAAAGACGGTGGAGAGGGCTAGTTGTGCAAAACGCCCGGTCAACGGGCTATTTTGGTCATTTTCCCATAGAGAAATGTAAATTTTTGTACTAGCCTTATGATTAGGTTGAAAAAAAAGGTTAAAAGAATAAAGAGAGGCATCAAAACATTTTTTTTTTCTCACCCGTGAAGCATTACCTCTCATCATACACCAATCACAGCCAGTCACCTGGATATCACCACTTGAGAACCTCTCACCATCGACACCACTTGTGAAGCATTCGAATACGTACCCTTGCGTCTCTCTCTCCTCTGCACACACTTTTGCAGGCATGGGATAGAACACGAAAACGCTACCTGAACTCACTACCCCTGCCATAGGCATGGGATAGAACACGAAAACGCTACCCAAACTCATGCTCGCCCCACAAAAACTTCCAATCAAACCCTAATATGTTCTAATTTAAGTTCTTCGCCCATGTATCTGTAAGACTCGTTTTTTATATAAAAACATTCATTTTATATACATACCCCAAACGTCTTGTCCAACTACATACTAACAACCTTGGCGATACTAGTTAAGTTTACAAAAGACAATGCCCAAGTTGGCTACCATGTGAATCTTTGACCCATATTAAAAACCATGTACAAAACATTAACAATTGTTCAAATGACTCAAAGATCCTAATACTACTATGGTACCCAACCCAAAAGAAACGTGAGCGTGCATAACCCATCCTTGCTTGAGACTTGATCTTCAATCATGTGCTTTACCTATTACAAATCAACAAGGCAAACATTTAGTAGGCTATAAACGATACCATCATCTTATCCAAGGAACCCAAGAAGTCCATGGAACCATGATGAAATCCTTACTTCTACTATTTAGACCCGTTAAGGGTATTCCTACCATTTTGACCCGTTAAGGGTGTTCCTACTATTTTGACCCGTTAAGGGTACTTCCACCATATTGACCCATCGAGGGTGTTCCTACTATTTTGACCCGTTAAGGGTGTTCCTACTATTTTGACCCGTTAAGGGTGCTTCCACCATATAAACCATTCTACCAATTTGCATCCTTGTGTAGCCACAAGGACAATTCATATTACTTCCATTCTACCAAATTCATCCACAACAATGTATACATAACAACTATGACTCATATACTTCATTAAACTACACAGTTGGTAGTAACCAACTTACCTTTGTCGTGTGCGCCTTGCTCCTTGTAACCGCTTGTACCTTCAACCTTCACACCTAGATAGTGAAGGAATTCATACTTTAGCTTTTCGTACTTTACCCTTTACCATTCTTGGTTCAAGGTAGATAAACTAGCATAATCACATAGCTACAACATCTACCATCATATTTATCATGTATTTTTTCCACAATTTCACCTATTCTAAGATACTAGGCATTTCATCATACAATTGGTGTGCATATCCATACATTCAAGTGGTCATAACATTGTATGATGCAACATCTCCCATTCTACACTAACATTTACAAATCTACCTTTCTAATTAGCAACAATACATAATCAATGGAGTTTTCTTGGTGTTGAGGTCCTGTTTGACTTTTAAAAGTCAACAGAAAACCTTCATTCCAACACCCACTTAACACATTCTCAATTCAACCCTAATACAAACAATTAACATACAATCTCTTCAATTTCACACTACTACACGTAACAAGCATGCTTTCCTAACCACAAGAAGTAATTATCACAACATAATCATGAAATCCACCATACTACTCCCAAACTTTACCAAAATAGATCATACAACTTACCTATGAGATTAGCACCACAAGAGGGTTAATAATCCAAGAACATGCAGGGACTCAAGGGTGATTTCTTACTCAAGTTTGTAGCTATGGAAGCTGATTTGAGGACCTCTTTTTCGCCTTCCTCTCTCTCCCTGCGTACCCTCTTCTTTTCTTTCTAAAACCCCCAAATTTTCCTTCTAACCCTTTTAATTAGTTAGCCTTTCAAATCTTCCCAAAACCCACCCTTCAAGATAAGTGTTGGTTCATGTTTAACCCCTCCCCTTTTTACCAACTAAGTTTCTACCAATTAACTAAGTAGCTAACTTGGTTAGTTTTATTTTTTTGTTACATGTACAACTACCAATGCACTACTTACAACTAGGGGTACACACATATACATACATGTAACAACCGGAAAAAATAAGGTAATTCCGTACTAATTAACTAATATATGATTAACGTAATTAAATGCAATTATGTGTTAATTATTTATCAAGGCCTTAGGAAATAGAAATTTCCAAATAATGCATAGGAATGTGTACGTTTAATGACGAAACATGATAGGATCATGTGCGAATAAACTTATCCGGTATGGACGTTGGCGATTACCCGGTAAAAATTAAATAAACGAAAAGGATCCCGGACACCCAGGATATAAAATAAAGGGTATTTTCACAAAATATAATGGGTTTTGGAACTCCAAAGCCATAGGTGAAAACTCTCCATAAAAATCTCCCGGTAACGAATAAAGTGCGCGTATAACTTATAATTTCACCCGACAAGAGCCTAAATAACCAATCAACGCTTAAATTAGGCTATGTTTAAGGGTTAGTAAAGGTACTTTTAATGTCCGAATAACACGCGAATAAAATCTGAAAAATACCCGAACGACACCCGAACGTTAAAGTGTAAACTTAACATAATATTTGACAAATATTTTGTGTTGTGGACCCCACCAAAACTCCCCCAAGAACCGGCCACTTTTCACCATTCCTTAATTCCACTTTTGTACCTAAGAAATCTAAATAGATCATGCAAGTAGGGGGTGATCTTAAGTGGATATGGTGTGATATGATCTTGTCCTTAAAAATTTCAAAAATCCTCCCAATCCTCTTGTAAACTCACGGCACCCAACCCACCCCCAAGATCACCAAAGATTTCCTAAGTACACTAAAGGTCCATGTTTTAAGGAGATGAGTCCAAGTGGGATTACACATGATATTATAAGTAGATTGTTGTCCTTAGAAGATCCAACCAATCCATCCATATCTTTCAAAAACTCACGGCCATACACCCATGAGTAAAATCATCCAAAATCTCAAGAGTACACTAGAAATTCTTGCAAATCCTCACTAGATTTCATGTGATCTTTGATGATATGGTGGAATTATAAAAGATAGCATGGGTGAATACATGAGATAACAAAGCAAAAACAACATTCTCCTTCTTGATCTTGTGGCCGTAGCATACCAAGCAACCACACCCATTTTCCTTTCAAGTTTTTACACCTTTTAATCACTCAAAACAATCCATCATCCAAACCCCATTGTGTGTTTTAAGAGCTTGGAGCCTAACCATTTGGAAGAACACACTAAACCTCATCCAAATCCAAGGTTTTTGTCTTCCCTAGCCTTGAGCTAGTAGTAAGCTTCTTAATCTTACTTTAGTTCACTAAATATTCATGTTATGTTTTTTTAGAAGCAAGTTGTACATGGGGAAAAACTTGAATAAGATTTCATAAGAAAACCTATGATTTTAAAGACTAAAAATGGTGGTTAGTTAGTATAAATAAATTGAAAGCTTAGTGAGGGATGTTAAGTATTCATGTAGTTTTGTAATAAAAAGATGAATACTTAAAGAAAAATGATGATTTGGATGACACTTGTTAATGGAACTTGAATGACTTAAAAATGATTTTTTATCATCATGGATTAAAGATTTAAGACTAGTCTAAGTGTTATTTTTGCTAGAAAACTAGTATCATAAAAATCATATTACTAAAGTCTACTCACTTGGATAAATGAAATTTGGATTTGTTGGACAAATACACTAATCACACATATTAGTAGCCTTATTTATGGAATATAAGACTATTAAAAGTGGTAAGATGCAAAAATAATCTAACATTAAAAAGATGATCCTTTAAAGTCCACTAATTTGGGAGAAAAATGCTAACATTGGAAGTTAGGATGGAAAAATACAACATTTATAAGTTAAGGGACTAACGTGGTAAGTTTGAAAGTTGAGGGATTAAAATGGATATTTTAGAAACTTGGGTCCAAAAATGCAACAATGGAAAGTTTGGTGTCAAAAGTATAAATAATAATTTTCCAAGGTTGGTTTGGTAAACACTAGTAAACTTACTTAATTATTTGGTATAAAAAGTGTATTTTTATAAAATGGAAGTTTATAAAAATATAGACTTATATTAACATAAGGGTTTTATAAAAATAAAGGTTTTTTTTTATAAAAAATGATGAACAAAATTAAAAACTTGGGAAAACTTATACAAAAATGAACACTTTTATATAAATGGGAATATAAAGGTGTTGGAACATTTTTGTATATAAATTGTCAAGTTTTGGGTTAAAAATATAAAAGTATTTTTAAAACCTTCCAAATAATATGTGTTGAGAATTAGAAAAGTGAATAATATTTCTATAAAACACATATTGGAAAAACTTGGAAAATTAACTACATAAGTTAAGAAATCGGACTTAGACGTGATAATGAACGATGACGTAAAAGCGGACAAACATGAAAAATGCCGTTACGGCAAGACAAGTAAATATATATTTTAAGGAGTAAAATATATAACTTGGGTGAAAATTATATAACCCTTTCCTAAGTGTTGGAGAAAATATTCGTGGGAGAAAAACATAACGTAAACGATTAAAACGTTAAACGAACGTATGGGATTAACAAGGAAAATATATGCACACACACACACACACACACACACACACACACATATATATATATATATATATATATATATATATTATATATATATATATATATATATATCATGAAATCCACCATACTACTCCCAAACTTTACCAAAATAGATCATACAACTTACCTATGAGATTAGCACCACAAGAGGGTTAATAATCCAAGAACATGCAGGGACTCAAGGGTGATTTCTTACTCAAGTTTGTAGCTATGGAAGCTGATTTGGGGACCTCTTTTTCGCCTCCCTCTCTCTCCCTGCGTACCCTCTTCTTTTCTTTCTAAAACCCCCAAATTTTCCTTCTAACCCTTTTAATTAGTTAGCCTTTCAAATCTTCCCAAAACCCACCCTTCAAGATAAGTGTTGGTTCATGTTTAACCCCTCCCCTTTTTACCAACTAAGTTTCTACCAATTAACTAAGTAGCTAACTTGGTTAGTTTTATTTTTTTGTTACATGTACAACTACCAATGCACTACTTACAACTAGGGGTACACACATATACATACATGTAACAACCGACAAAAATAAGGTAATTCCGTACTAATTAACTAATATATGATTAACGTAATTAAATGCAATTATGTGTTAATTATTTATCAAGGCCTTAGGAAATAGAAATTTCCAAATAATGCATAGGAATGTGTACGTTTAATGACGAAACATGATAGGATCATGTGCGAATAAACTTATCCGGTATGGACGTTGGCGATTACCCGGTAAAAATTAAATAAACGAAAAGGATCCCGGACACCCAGGATATAAAATAAAGGGTATTTTCACAAAATATAATGGGTTTTGGAACTCCAAATCCATAGGTGAAAACTCTCCATAAAAATCTCCCGGTAACGAATAAAGTGCGCGTATAACTTATAATTTCACCCGACAAGAGCCTAAATAACCAATCAACGCTTAAATTAGGCTATGTTTAAGGGTTAGTAAAGGTACTTTTAATGTCCGAATAACACGCGATAAAATCTGAAAAATACCCGAACGACACCCGAACGTTAAAGTGTAAACTTAACATAATATTTGACAAATATTTTGTGTTGTGGACCCCACCAAAACTCCCCCAAGAACCGGCCACTTTTCACCATTCCTTAATCCCACTTTTGTACCTAAGAAATCTAAATAGATCATGCAAGTAGGGGGTGATCTTAAGTGGATATGGTGTGATATGATCTTGTCCTTAAAAATTTCAAAAATCCTCCCAATCCTCTTGTAAACTCACGGCACCCAACCCACCCCCAAGATCACCAAAGATTTCCTAAGTACACTAAAGGTCCATGTTTTAAGGAGATGAGTCCAAGTGGGATTACACATGATATTATAAGTAGATTGTTGTCCTTAGAAGATCCAACCAATCCATCCATATCTTTCAAAAACTCACGGCCATACACCCATGAGTAAAATCATCCAAAATCTCAAGAGTACACTAGAAATTCTTGCAAATCCTCACTAGATTTCATGTGATCTTTGATGATATGGTGGAATTATAAAAGATAGCATGGGTGAATACATGAGATAACAAAGCAAAAACAACATTCTCCTTCTTGATCTTGTGGCCGTAGCATACCAAGCAACCACACCCATTTTCCTTTCAAGTTTTTACACCTTTTAATCACTCAAAACAATCCATCATCCAAACCCCATTGTGTGTTTTAAGAGCTTGGAGCCTAACCATTTGGAAGAACACACTAAACCTCATCCAAATCCAAGGTTTTTGTCTTCCCTAGCCTTGAGCTAGTAGTAAGCTTCTTAATCTTACTTTAGTTCACTAAATATTCATGTTATGTTTTTTTTAGAAGCAAGTTGTACATGGGGAAAAACTTGAATAAGATTTCATAAGAAAACCTATGATTTTAAAGACTAAAAATGGTGGTTAGTTAGTATAAATAAATTGAAAGCTTAGTGAGGGATGTTAAGTATTCATGTAGTTTTGTAATAAAAAGATGAATACTTAAAGAAAAATGATGATTTGGATGACACTTGTTAATGGAACTTGAATGACTTAAAAATGATTTTTTAATCATCATGGATTAAAGATTTAAGACTAGTCTAAGTGTTATTTTTGCTAGGAAACTAGTATCATAAAAATCATATTACTAAAGTCTACTCACTTGGATAAATGAAATTTGGATTTGTTGGACAAATACACTAATCACACATATTAGTAGCCTTATTTATGGAATATAAGACTATTAAAAGTGGTAAGATGCAAAAATAATCTAACATTAAAAAGATGATCCTTTAAAGTCCACTAATTTGGGAGAAAAATGCTAACATTGGAAGTTAGGATGGAAAAATACAACATTTATAAGTTAAGGGACTAACGTGGTAAGTTTGAAAGTTGAGGGATTAAAATGGATATTTTAGAAACTTGGGTCCAAAAATGCAACAATGGAAAGTTTGGTGTCAAAAGTATAAATAATAATTTTCCAAGGTTGGTTTGGTAAACACTAGTAAACTTACTTAATTATTTGGTATAAAAAGTGTATTTTTATAAAATGGAAGTTTATAAAAATATAGACTTATATTAACATAAGGGTTTTATAAAAATAAAGGTTTTTTTTTATAAAAATGATGAACAAAATTAAAAACTTGGGAAAACTTATACAAAAATGAACACTTTTATATAAATGGGAATATAAAGGTGTTGGAACATTTTTGTATATAAATTGTCAAGTTTTGGGTTAAAAATATAAAAGTATTTTTAAAACCTTCCAAATAATATGTGTTGAGAATTAGAAAAGTGAATAATATTTCTATAAAACACATATTGGAAAAACTTGGAAAATTAACTACATAAGTTAAGAAATCGGACTTAGACGTGATAATGAACGAAGACGTAAAAGCGGACAAACATGAAAAATGCCGTTACGGCAAGACAAGTAAATATATATTTTAAGGAGTAAAATATATAACTTGGGTGAAAATTATATAACCCTTTCCTAAGTGTTGGAGAAAATATTCGTGGGAGAAAAACATAACGTAAACGATTAAAACGTTAAACGAACGTATGGGATTAACAAGGAAAATATATGCACACACACACACACACACACACATATATATATATATATATATATGTTTGGCTCGACGGAATTCTAGTGTATCTACTTAATGGGAAAGTAGATATACGAGAAGGAAAACCAAGACGAGTAAATAATATATATGTGTATACCGAATCGACGAGATCCTAGTATATTTACTTAATGGGAAAGTAAATATGCGGTGTGGTGAGTCGAGTCGGGCGTTAAGAATGTACAATCGAACGACAAGACCTTAGTATATTTATTTGAATGGGAAAATAAATATGCGGTAAAGTGAGTCGGGTCGAGTGTTAAGAATATATTATATCGAACGATACGATCTTAAGTATAATTATTTAATGGGAAAATAATTATACGTTATAAGTGAAGTCGAGTCGTGAATAATATTATACAAGTTAATGAAATATTAATGCGAATATATATATAACTTGTAAGAAAAGGGTAATCCATCGCCAACGAACCCAGGATACACGTTTAATTAAACGAGGAATTGGAATAAATCGTGGTCTGGGAGTTGGGTGTACAACTTGCCGAAGCACATGCACTATAGGTATAGTGGCTTATACGTCAAGGACGTTTGTAGGTGCGTGACCACAAGCTTGCTATTCCCTCTATTGAGCCGAGCACATACTCAGGTGAGTCTCACGGCCCCATTTTAAACTATTTTACGTTTTCGGGGGAAAGATATGTTAGGGAAAATGTTTGACGGGATAATTACTTGA
Source organism: Ambrosia x helenae (assembly GCA_030844895.1). Classification (NCBI taxonomy): domain Eukaryota; kingdom Viridiplantae; phylum Streptophyta; class Magnoliopsida; order Asterales; family Asteraceae; genus Ambrosia; species Ambrosia x helenae. The sequence goes on along the minus strand of CM061233.1, from coordinate 100,741,793 downwards.
GATGTGATCGCCACTCGGGGTTGAGACCTCTCTTCTATAATCATTTATTCAGGGAAATGAAACCGAAGGAATATTTGAATAGTACTATTTGTGCCTGACAAGGCCCACCCCTAATCGATAGCGTCGATTATGCATCGGCGTATGCCTGGGGTGCACGTATTCTGAAATTAAGTCGTAGGATACCGAGTCACGACTTAGAGCGGGGCATTATTATTATTTATCTTGGTTTGATTATAGGCTCAAGTAGAATTATAGGAACTTGCAACTCCTATATATTGTCATAACATGGTATTTCCCAAGTGTTTAAGTTTTGGAAACTAAAAAAACCTGTGAACTCACCAATATTTATATATTGACGAAATTTTAAGCATATCTTTCAGGTAACTAGACGGAGACGGGCATGGTGAGCTGGGTCATCGGAATCTCATATGCGGGCGTCGGGCGTTTTTGCGGGGTTTCACCTTTATTTCCCAAGTATATGGGATATATTTGAGAAACCTCCTTTATTATGTTAAAAACAACTTTGATTATGTGTAATCTCTAAACATGGTTTTGACGCCTAAATAAATGACCCGTTTTCTTAATTACTTGTGATTTGCGTTAACCTTGACTTTATGCGCTTGAACCGTCGCGCCACGTGTTTCCGCCATTGGCGTGGTGTGACAGAAAGTGGTATCAGAGCCAAGGTTATAACAAACTAGTATATTTTTCTTTAAAAACTAGACTATAACCGGACTTGGTTCAAAAGATAAAGTTTTCAAAAATATATAAATATATACGAAACGCAATAAAGTAATTTTTCAAAGAAGCATTGGGTATGAAGAGATTCCGACCGAGCTAGCCATGGGTATTGATGTGCATTACGTAGTATTAGAAGTTAGGAAGGTTACTGTTAATGTACGCCTTAACTATCTAATTAATAACTCATATATATTAGTACGGTTCTTTTGCCAGGGATGTCAGACGCGGAAAGCGCCGCACCGAGCTATGACAGTAGCATACAGATCATACCAGCTCTGCCAGCTGAGCCGGTCGAGCTAGTCGTACTCGACCCAGAGGAGGATGATATGGAGATAGACGCCGCCGTCGGAGGCTCAGACGGCGACAGTTCCGAGGAGACGGATCCCAGCGAGGATCCCGAGTGGGCCCCCGCTGGGGACGACATGGCCGCCGGGGCGGACATACCTGAGGCACCACAGGCTGACTTGCCCCTCATACCACTACCTGCCGCACCACTACCCCCACACCCTATTAGAGCCTCCAGGGATTTCCCTGCAGGCTGCGCAGGTCCTTCGAGACCCGCCCCTACCCAGTCCGAGACCATAGAGACCCCCTACGATCGACTTGCTGACATCAATCGTGAGCCAGTACAGATTCCCCGCATTCCCGTCCCTCCGGGCATGAGGCTTGTGCCTCAGGTCCGAGGACGAAACGGGTGGATCTCGGACGACTCGGATGACGAGTCGGTTGCATCTGTGGACCACATAGCTATACCACTACCCCCAGCCGACCAGGAGGAGCCCGTGGCTCCAATGCTAGAGGACGCCCTTGCTGCACCTGCGGCCCTTCCCGCACTACCTGAGCCCATACCGCAGGATGGGCTAGCCCCAGCAGGACACATTTTATAGAGTAGCTCCGCCCGTAGCTCTGAGCTACGCAGGGCGGGCATGACGGCGTTCTCTACTGCGAGCCCCCTACCCCTACAGTTGTGGTGTCCACCCCGGAGTGGGCCACTATTTCACAGCCCCTCATGGCCCCTTGGCCGAGCTCGTAGCACCTCCCACCGCACCCATGACATTGCCCATCCCCACTCTACCTATGCTGCCACCCCACCTCGAGATGCCTACCATACCCTTACCCGCACCTTACACCTTAGGTGCCGGGGCCCCCTTTATGATGACACCACCTGCACCATACCCTCTGGGTGCAGGAGACCCATACCAGATGCCACCCCACTTCACCCCCGGGCTACTGGGTTTTGCCCAGCCATTCACCCCCTTACCGATGCCAGACCCGGTCGGCCCATCCCAGCCGACATACCCCGACATACCCGGGCCATCACAGCCCCACGGGGTAGCACCATTATCTGGACCGGCTTGGTCCTCAGCGATTTCATTGGAGAGAGATTTCCAGACTCTCACTGACACGGTGCAGTGCACCGTGAACCAGATGGAGCAGCAGGCCCGACTTATGTGGGCCCGGATCATTGATGCCAGAGATGCACTGGCGCATTACGCCGAGGAGTTACTGCGCATGGACGCGCATTGCGGGATTACATGCGACGCGCATTTCGCGCACCGCCAGTTCTTGTATGAGCGCATTATGACGATCAGTATGTCCATTAGCATGTACGCTCCCCAGTATCAGTATCCACCACCCCCACCACAGTAGAGACATTCCAGAGACGCTTGAAGGATCACTTGCAGATGTATATAGTAGTAGTAGTATGGTAGCGTAGCACAGGTTATAACACTCGTTTGCATTTTGCCTAGCCGTGCGGGTGTGCCGGCATATGACATGATGTTTTTATTATTTCAGAACGATGTATGAGGGATGTTATCCCCTATTTTGTTATTGTAAACAAAGCATTGTACTCGTACTATTGAAATTAATGAAAAATCTTATTGTTATGATGGTGAAATATGTTGTTGTATAACTGTGATTGTCTACGATTATTATTACTTACTCTATATATTGTGATTTGTGTGATTGTGTGGTGATGTTGTGTTGATTATTATGTTCATGTGATGAGTTGCTACTTATGCTTTGTGTATGACTATATTTGTATGAATGTTCGCCAAAGCTAACCTTTAATAATTATTATTGAAGAAAAATGGCACCGGCTACCCGGAGCAACAGTGGCAACGACGGGTTGCCCACAACACCCGCTGAACTTGAAACACTAGTCTCGGAGCGTATAGCCCGAGCCATCGCAGAGCACGAGGTCGCCCGCTCTGAGCGATCGCGGGATAGGACTGGGAGCGACCGACGTGAGACCTCCCCTACTGGTAAGAGGTTTATGAATAAATGCAAAGCGATGGGAGATTATCATGAAACTCCTATCCCATAATAACATACTACCTTATTTTTGCAGAAACGGCCTCGTGAGAGCGTGGCTGCACTTTCAAGGCCTTTTTGGACTGCAAGCCAATCAATTTTAGCGGCACGGAGGGATCTGTCGGACTGGTTAAATGGTTCGAGAAGACCGAGGCGGTGATCCGCATCAGTGGTTGTACCCCTCGGCAAACAGTCATGTACTCCACGAACTTATTCCTGGATCAAGCGCTAACTTGGTGGAACAGCCAAGTACAGTCACTGGGAGATGATGCTGCTTACTCCTTACCATGGTTGGAATTAAAGGAACTCATGATCGCCGAATACTGCCCGGCGAGTGAGGTACAGAAACTAGAAACCGAATTCTGGAACCTTACCATGGTTGGAGCAAACGTGGCTGGGTACACGTCCAGATTTCATGACCTTTCCCGACTAGTGCCTCGCTTGGTTACCCCGGAGAGCAAGAAGATAGAGCGGTACCTATTCGGGCTGGCGCCACAAATACGCAGCATGGTCACTTCTTCCAAGCCCACGACCATGCGCGAGGCTATCGACCTCGCTCTGAGCCTCACCGAAGACGCCATTCGAATGGGCACCTTAATCCGGAAGGTGTCGGGATTAAAAATTTCTGAGTCCAGCAGCGTGGAGGGTAAAAATCTGGGGACAAGTTCAGCAGTTGGGTCGAGTGATCAAGGGAATAAACCAAGGTTTGGGAAACGTAAGCGTAGTGAAGGGAAGAAGGATGGATCATCGGGCGGTGCGAACAAGAAGGGAAGGGGGTATGTAGCCACAGGACGTGGAAATGGTGGGAAACAAGGTAATCAGGGGAAAAACAACGGGATAATTTGTGGGAAGTGCCACCGCTCGGGGCACAAGACGGAAGATTGCAGGTCGGGAGCACCGAAGAATGGAGGAGCAAGACCCTGCTTCGCGTGCGGGTCACTTGACCATTGGAAGAGGGATTGCCCCACGCTCAACAACCAAGCCCGTGGGCGGGCATTTGTGATTGGAGCCGGTGATGCACGACAGGACCCCAACGTGGTCACTGGTACGTTCCCTCTTATTGGCCATTATGCTTCTGTATTATTTGATACTGGTGCCGATTTTAGCTTCGTATCCATTGAGTTTAAAAGATTACTTGGGCTAAAAACTAGTAAACTAGATACACCCTACTCTATAGAACTGGCTAATGGTAAAACTATTGAAACAAGAGAAGTAGCGAAAGATTGTAAGTTGGATCTCTGTGGGCACGAATTTGGGATTGATCTCTTGCCGGTTGTGCTGGGTAGTTTTGACATAGTCGTTGGCATGGACTGGTTATCCGCACATCGTGCCATCGTTGTTTGCAACGATAAAATAATTCAAGTTCCTCTCGCAAGCGGCGAAACTCTTTCAATTCAAGGGGAAAGGCGCGGGACGCCATTAAGAATTATTACAAGCATGAAGGCTCGAAAGTGTTTAAGGAAAGGCCTTGTCGCATTCTTGGCACACGTTGTGGACAAGAAAGCCGACGAGCGGAAGTTGGAAGACATTCCGATAGCTAGAGATTTTCCTGATGTATTCCCAGAGGATTTGCCGGGGTTGCCACCACCTCGACAAGTCGAGTTCCGCATCGACCTTGTTCCGGGAGCTGCTCCCGTGGCACGATCGCCATACCGCTTAGCTCCATCTGAGATGCAGGAACTATCTAGCCAGCTGCAAGAATTGCTGGACAAGGGTTTCATAAGACCGAGTTTCTCACCTTGGGGAGCTCCCGTCTTATTCGTGAAAAATAAGGATGGCACTTTTCGCATGTGCATTGACTATCGGGAGCTGAACAAGCTAACCATTAAAAATCGCTATCCTCTCCCCAGGATCGACGATTTATTTGATCAACTCCAAGGATCCAGCTTCTACTCCAAGATTGATCTAAGGTCCGGCTATCACCAGTTGCGTATCCAAGAAGAGGATGTACCAAAAACGGCTTTCAGGACCCGATATGGGCACTATGAATTTTTGGTAATGCCGTTCGGCTTAACCAACGCACCGGCAGTTTTCATGGACCTGATGAACCGCGTGTGTAAGCCATACTTGGATAAATTTGTCATCGTTTTTATTGATGATATCTTGATCTATTCGCGTACTAAAGAAGACCACGAGAATCACCTCCGATTAATCCTTGAAGTACTACGCAAAGAAAAGCTCTATGCTAAGTTCTCAAAGTGTGACTTTTGGATTCGAGAGGTTCACTTCCTAGGCCACGTGGTGAATGAAAAGGGCATACATGTCGATCCCGCCAAGATCGAGGCAATTAAAAATTGGGAAGCCCCTCGAACTCCTATCGAAATGCGACAATTTCTTGGCCTCGCGGGTTACTACAGAAGGTTCATCGAGAACTTTTCTAAGATAGCACAGTCTTTAACCATGCTAACCCAAAAGGATAAGAAGTTCTAGTGGACGGAAAAGCAAGAAGCGGCATTCCAATTGCTAAAAGATAAGTTATGTGGTGCTCCATATTATCACTTCCCGATGGTACGGAGGATTTTGTGGTTTACTGTGACGCCTCTCATCAAGGCTTGGGTTGCGTGTTAATGCAACGAGAAAAGGTGATAGCGTATGCTTCCAGACAACTGAAAATCCATGAGAAAAAACTACACTACACACGATTTGGAATTGGGTGCAGTGGTATTCGCTCTCAAGATATGGAGGCACTATTTATATGGAACCAAGTGCACGATCTTCACTGATCATAAGAGTTTGCAACACATCTTCGATCAAAAGGATTTGAACATGCGACAACGGCGATGGGTTGAATTATTAAACGATTACGATTGTGAGATAAAGTACCATCCCAGTAAGGCGAATGTTGTGGCCGACGCCTTAAGTCGCAAGGAACGGGTTAAGCCGTTGCGTGTCCGAGCGTTGGGTCTAACTATCCACATGAATCTAACTGATCGAATTCGTGAAGCTCAAATTAACGCCCTTAAACCCGAGAATGTCAAAGGTGAAAGATTGCGGAAGATGGTCGATTCGCTGGAACCAAAGGCGGACCAGACCCTATATTTCATTAATAGAATTTGGGTTCCAGTGTATGGTGGGTTGCGTGAGCTAGTACTGGCCGAAGCTCACAGTTCTAGATATTCGGTTCACCCTGGTGCAGACAAGATGTTCCACGATTTGAAGGAACTTTATTGGTGGCCAAATTTCAAAAGAGATATAGCGGCCTATGTTGCGCGATGTTTAACTTGCGCAAAGGTTAAGGCCGAGCATCAGAGACCCTCCGGTTTGCTCCAGCAACCGAAGATACCTGAATGGAAATGGGAGCAAATTTCCATGGATTTCATTACTAAGTTACCCAAAACAACAAGCGGCCATGATATGATTTGGGTAATTGTTGATCGTTTGACAAAATCTGCACACTTCCTTCCAATTCGCAAAACGGACAAGTTGGAGAAACTAACCCGTTTGTACATTAAGGAAGTGGTGTCGAAGCATGGTGTACCTATCTCCATCATCTCCGATCGAGATAGTCGTTTCACCTCAAGGTTTTGGGAAAGTTTGAATGAAGCCCTCGGTACTCGCCTTGACATGAGTACCGCGTATCACCCCAAACTGATGGTCAAAGTGAACGAACCATCCAGACCTTAGAAGATATGTTACGGGCATGTGAGATTGATTTCAGTGGTAATTGGGATACACACTTGCCATTGGTAGAATTTTCTTATAACAACAGTTACCATACGAGCATTCAAGCTGCACCTTTTGAAGCTCTATATGGACGCAAGTGTAGATCTCCACTATGTTGGGCTGAAGTTGGAGAAAAACAACTTACCGGGCCCGAAATTGTTCAAGAGACGACAGACAAGGTCTTTTTGATAAAGGAACGTCTCAAAGCGGCCCGTGACCGACAGAAAAGCTACGCTGATATGAGGCGAAAACCTTTAGAATTTCAAGTCGGAGACAGGGTCCTACTAAAAGTGTCACCTTGGAAAGGTGTCGCGCGCTTTGGAAAGCGCGGAAAGCTGAATCCACGATATGTTGGACCGTTCGAAATCTTGTCCAGGGTAGGCCCGGTGGCATACAAGCTCAAGTTGCCTCAAGAGCTTAGTGGAATACATGACACGTTTCACGTGTCAAATTTGAAAAAAGTGCCTATCCGACGAAACTCTCATCATCCCTGCGGACGAAATTCACATTGACGACAAGTTACACTTTGTCGAAGAACCAATCGCGGTAACCGACTGGAAGGTCCAGAAACTGAGGCGCAGCAAGATCAGATTGGTCAAAGTGCGCTGGAATGCCAAGCGTGGACCAGAGTTCACGTGGGAAAGGCTGGACCAGATGAAGCAAAAATATCCCGCCCTATTCGAGAAGACACCTATACCGGAGAACTCGAAGTGAATTCCGGGACGGAATTCTCTTAACGGGGGGAGAATGTAACAACCGGCAAAAATAAGGTAATTCCGTACTAATTAACTAATATATGATTAACGTAATTAAATGCAATTATGTGTTGATTATTTATCAAGGCCTTAGGAAATAGCACTTTCCAAATAATGCATAGGAATGTGTACGTTTAATGACGAAACATGATAGGATCATGTGCGAATAAACTTATCCGGTATGGACGTTGGCGATTACCCGGTAAAAATTAAATAAACGAAAAGGATCCCGGACACCCAGGATATAAAATAAAGGGTATTTTTACAAAATATAATGGGTTTTGGAACTCCAAAGCCATAAGTGAAAACTCTCCATACAAATCTCCCGGTAACGAATAAAGTGTGCGTACCGCACCCGGTACGCGTATAACTTATAATTTCACCCGACAAGAGCCTAAATAACCAATCAACGCTTAAATTAGGCTATGTTTAAGGGTTAGTAAAGGTACTTTTAATGTCCGAATAACACGCGAATAAAACCCGAAAAATACCCGAACGACACCCGAACGAAAGTGTAAACTTAACTTAATATTGGTAAATATTTTGTGTTGTGGACCCCACCAAAATTCCCCCAAGAACCGGCCACTTTTCACCATTCCTTAATCCCACTTTTGTACCTAAGAAATCTAAATAGATCATGCAAGTAGGGGGTGATCTTAAGTGGATATGGTGTGATATGATCTTGTCCTTAAAAATTTCAAAAATCCTCCCAATCCCCTTGTAAACTCACGGCACCCAACCCACCCCCAAGATCACCAAAGATTTCCTAAGTACACTAAAGGTCCATGTTTTAAGGAGATGAGTCCAAGTGGGATTACACATGATATTATAAGTAGATTGTTGTCCTTAGAAGATCCAACCAATCCATCCATATCTTTCAAAAACTCACGGCCATACACCCATGAGTAAAATCATCCAAAATCTCAAGAGTACACTAGAAATTCTTGCAAATCCTCACTAGATTTCATGTGATCTTTGATGATATGGTGGAATTATAAAAGATAGCATGGGTGAATACATGAGATAACAAAGCAAAAACAACCTTCTCCTTCTTGATCTTGTGGCCGTAGCATACCAAGCAACCACACCCATTTTCTTTCAAGTTTTTACACCTTTTAATCACTCAAAACAATCCATCATCCAAACCCCATTGTGTGTTTTAAGAGCTTGGAGCCTAACCATTTGGAAGAACACACTAAACCTCATCCAAATCCAAGGTTTTTGTCTTCCCTAGCCTTGAGCTAGTAGTAAGCTTCTTAATCTTACTTTAGTTCACTAAATATTCATGTTATGTTTTTTTAGAAGCAAGTTGTACATGGGGAAAAACTTGAATAAGATTTCATAAGAAAACCTATGATTTTAAAGACTAAAAATGGTGGTTAGTTAGTATAAATAAATTGAAAGCTTAGTGAGGGATGTTAAGTATTCATGTAGTTTTGTAATAAAAAGATGAATACTTAAAGAAAAATGATGATTTGGATGACACTTGTTAATGGAACTTGAATGACTTAAAAATGATTTTTAATCATCATGGATTAAAGATTTAAGACTAGTCTAAGTGTTATTTTTGCTAGGAAACTAGTATCATAAAAATCATATTACTAAAGTCTACTCACTTGGATAAATGAAATTTGGATTTGTTGGACAAATACACTAATCACACATATTAGTAGCCTTATTTATGGAATATAAGACTATTAAAAGTGGTAAGATGCAAAAATAATCTAACATTAAAAAGATGATCCTTTAAAGTCCACTAATTTGGGAGAAAAATGCTAACATTGGAAGTTAGGATGGAAAAATACAACATTTATAAGTTAAGGGACTAACGTGGTAAGTTTGAAAGTTGAGGGATTAAAATGGATATTTTAGAAACTTGGGTCCAAAAATGCAACAATGGAAAGTTTGGTGTCAAAAGTATAAATAATAATTTTCCAAGGTTGGTTTGGTAAACACTAGTAAACTTACTTAATTATTTGGTATAAAAAGTGTATTTTTATAAAATGGAAGTTTATAAAAATATAGACTTATATTAACATAAGGGTTTTATAAAAATAAAGGTTTTTTTTTTATAAAAATGATGAACAAAATTAAAAACTTGGGAAAACTTATACAAAAATGAACACTTTTATATAAATGGGAATATAAAGGTGTTGGAACATTTTTGTATATAAATTGTCAAGTTTTGGGTTAAAAATATAAAAGTATTTTTAAAACCTTCCAAATAATATGTGTTGAGAATTAGAAAAGTGAATAATATTTCTATAAAACACATATTGGAAAAACTTGGAAAATTAACTACATAAGTTAAGAAATCGGACTTAGACGTGATAATGAACGATGACGTAAAAGCGGACAAACATGAAAAATGCCGTTACGGCAAGACAAGTAAATATATATTTTAAGGAGTAAAATATATAACTTGGGTGAAAATTATACAACCCTTTCCTAAGTGTTGGAGAAAATATTCGTGGGAGAAAAACATAACGTAAACGATTAAAACGTTAAACGAACGTATGGGATTAACAAGGAAAATATATGCACATATATATATATGTTGGCTCGACGGAATTCTAGTGTATCTACTTAATGGGAAAGTAGATATACGAGAAGGAAAACCAAGACGAGTAAATAATATATATGTGTATACCGAACCGACGAGATCCTAGTATATTTACTTAATGGGAAAGTAAATATGCGGTGTGGTGAGTCGAGTCGGGCGTTAAGAATGTACAATCGAACGACAAGACCTTAGTATATTTATTTGAATGGGAAAATAAATATGCGGTAAAGTGAGTCGGGTCGAGTGTTAAGAATATATTATATCGAACGATACGATCTTAAGTATAATTATTTAATGGGAAAATAATTATACGTTAAGTGAAGTCGAGTCGAGAATAATATTATACAAGTTAATGAAATATTAATGCGAATATATATATATAACTTGTAAGAAAAGGGTAATCCATCGCCAACGAACCTAGGATACACGTTTAATTAAACGGGGAATTGGAATAAATCGTGGTCTGGGAGTTGGGTGTACAACTTGCCGAAGCACATGCACTATAGGTATAGTGGCTTATACGTCTAGGACGTTTGTAGGTGCGTGACCACAAGCTTGCTATTTCCCTCTATTGAGCCGAGCACATACTCAGGTGAGTCTCACGGCCCCATTTTAAACTATTTTACGTTTTCGGGGGAAAGATATGTTAGGGAAAATGTTTGACGGGATAATTACTTGAGATGTGATCGCCACTCGGGGTTGAGACCTCTCTTCTATAATCATTTATTCAGGGAAATGAAACCGAAGGAATATTTGAATAGTATTATTGGTGCCTGACAAGGCCCACCCCTAATCGATAGCGTCGATTATGCATCGACGTATGCCTGGGGTGCACCTATTCTGAAATTAAGTCGTATGATACCGAGTCACGACTTAGAGCGGGGCATTATTATTATTTGTCTTGGTTTGATTATAGGCTCAAGTAGAATTATAGGAACTTGCAACTCCTATATATTGTCATAACATGGTATTTCCCAAGTGTTTAATTAAAAAGAATGTTTGTTGATGCCGAGTTCGAACCCGGGCCCTAGGCCGGTTCGTGTGTTTTAAATCACAAGCTCAGACCAACTGGTCTGGACGCTAAGAACGTTTATTTTCCGATTATTTTAATTATATAATATATAAGAAATTGATTTATATTCTTGAAAATGAAAAGATTAGAAAAACGTTTTACAAGGGACTCGAACCCGCGTGGTGTCCCTTAACAACATCAGACACAACCACTTGATCTAGATCAGTGGTTGTGTTTGATTTTAGTTTATTTAAATTATATAACATACGCAGAAACTGTTCTTCCCCAATTTAAACGAAGCGAACCCTAGATTTTCCAATAGAATGATTCACACAACAATAACCCAATTAATCATAGGGTTATTGTTGTGTGATTGCCGAATAACAAAACCCACAAGAAAAACGTCACTTACAAAAAACGAATTCGTGCAACACGCTAGGTCAAACAGAAAAGTCAACTTCGTACTAAAAACGCAAGAACAGCTGATTTAAACAAGAAATTGAGGATTGGGAAAGTATTATCGGCGAGTGTAGCATGAATGGGGAGGTCCAATTTATAGTGAGAAGGTTAGGATGGACGAATTGGTAAGTTGACTCGACATTGAAGATGATGCGCGTATAATTGCATAATATTGGTATGTTTGACCACCAATCAGTGTATAAAGGACGCGTATTAGATAGATAATCACGTAATCATACTATAACGAGATCATAGACGCGTTCTAACTGGTTAATTATGGTTGATTGATGTTTCAGTTGACTATTCGAAGTCAACTGTCATTATGCAGGTTTACTATATATTTAAAATAGGTAGGAGTTATAACACAAAAGTCGTGTAAACCAGATGGTAGTGTGTTGTGTGTTGGGTGACCCGGCTGAGGGCTCGGGTTCGAATCCCGGCCCCAGCATATAACTTTTTTTGATAATATATCTAACATATATGTATACTATATATTTATATTATAATATTAGGGGTCCAAATACGTCACAATAATATTTAATGGCGAATAATAATAATGAAACTTGACGTTTTTATGATAACGTACAAGTATTAATGCGTAATGTTACATTTGTGTCCATGGCTAAATGTGACATTTTACTTAGTCTTACTCATCCGACCTATATGACTCAAGATGTGGTAATTTATTCTAACTTCAAGCTTCACGGGGATTATAATAGTTTACCAAATTCCTCGACAACTCAATATAGCATAATGTTTGACCCTCGACTAAGGTCCTTATCTAACTAGTCTTTTTCCCCAATTGACCCTTGTGTCTAATTTGTATGTTTCAAACTTCAACTAAAGTCATTTCTATCAAATATGCATTCTAGTTCAAACTTCCTATTGTGAAGCCCCTATCTCATTAGTTGAGAGGGGTGGTGCAATTTTTTATATTTTTTTCATTTACACAACTTTAATCAATGTTAAATAAATTTGGTTTCACATTAAAACTTGAATTGGGATGGTGATTTAGTAGTTTGAGGTGCATTTCCCTTAGATGAGGTCATAGGTTTAAGACCAGGTGGAGGGCGCTTATTCTTTTCATTTACACAACGTGATTTCATATTAAATGCAATTCGTTTAAGATTAAAACATTAATTGGGTTGGTGGTGTAGTGGTTTGAGTTGCATTTCTCTTATATAACTTTAATATTTAAAAAATATAATAAATAATTCTATTTATTTCAAGTTGTCAAAATATAACTTTAATATTTAAAAATATTAAATTTACAGGATTATTAATTTAAAAATTGTATTTCTGTTCCAAATAGTCAGAAATAATTTATATAACATTTTGGTGCAAAAATATTGAAAAATGAATTTATTATGATTTATTTATGATTAAAACTAACAAAAATTGATTAAAAATATTAAATAAATGATTTTTCAGAAATAAAAATCATTTCAGAAAAGTTTTATTGTTTATAAAAACTCAGAATAATTTTTGTGAAAATTTATAAGATTGTTTTGATATTTTTATAGAATTTTATAAATAAAATGGAATAAACTTGAATTATTTATTATATATATTAAATAAATAAATTTTTGAAAACTAAAAATTGTATGTTAAACTTTTTCACTAGATTAACATAATATAATTTTTTGTAGAATTTATAAAAGAGTTCTAGTATTTAAAAATGAATTTTAAAAAAAAATATAAAAGAATATATATATATATATATATATGTTTAATTAAAAAGAATGTTTGTTGATGCCGAGTTCGAACCCGGGCCCTAGGCCGGTTCGTGTGTTTTAAATCACAAGCCCAGACCAACTGGTCTGGACCCTGAGAACGTTTATTTTCCGATTATTTTAATTATATAATATATAAGAAATTGATTTATATTCTTGAAAATGAAAAGATTAGAAAAACGTTTTACAAGGGACTCGAACCCGCGTGGTGTCCCTTAACAACATCAGACACAACCACTTGATCTAGATCAGTGGTTGTGTTTGATTTCAGTTTATTTAAATTATATAACATACGCAGAAACTGTTCTTCCCAATTTAAACGAAGCGAACCCTAGATTTTCCAATAGAATGATTCACACAACAATAACCCAATTAATCATAGGGTTATTGTTGTGTGATTGCCGAATAACAAAACCCACAAGAAAAACGTCACTTACAAAAAACGAATTCGTGCAACACGCTAGGTCAAACAGAAAAGTCAACTTCGTACTAAAAACGCAAGAACAGCTGATTTAAACAAGAAATTGAGGATTGGGAAAGTATTATCGGCGAGTGTAGCATGAATGGGGAGGTCCAATTTATAGTGAGAAGGTTAGGATGGACGAATTGGTAAGTTGACTCGACATTGAAGATGATGCGCGTATAATTGCATAATATTGGTATGTTTGACCACCAATCAGTGTATAAAGGACGCGTATTAGATAGATAATCACGTAATCATACTATAACGAGATCATAGACGCGTTCTAACTGGTTAATTATGGTTGATTGATGTTTCAGTTGACTATTCTAAGTCAACTATCATTATGCAGGTTTACTATATATTTAAAATAGGTAGGAGTTATAACACAAAAGTCGTGTAAACCAGATGGTAGTGTGTTGTGTGTTGGGTGACCCGGCTGAGGGCTCGGGTTCGAATCCCGGCCCCAGCATATAATTTTTTTTGATAATATATCTAACATATATGTATACTATATATTTATATTATAATATTAGGGGTCCAAATACGTCACAATAATATTTAATGGCGAATAATAATAATGAAACTTGACGTTTTTATGATAACGTACAAGTATTAATGCGTAATGTTACATTTGTGTCCATGGCTAAATGTGACATTTTACTTAGTCTTACTCATCCGACCTATATGACTCAAGATGTGGTAATTTATTCTAACTTCAAGCTTCACGGGGATTATAATAGTTTACCAAATTCCTCGACAACTCAATATAGCATAATGTTTGACCCTCGACTAAGGTCCTTATCTAACTAGTCTTTTTCCCCAATTGACCCTTGTGTCTAATTTGTATGTTTCAAACTTCAACTAAAGTCATTTCTATCAAATATGCATTCTAGTTCAAACTTCCTATTGTGAAGCCCCTATCTCATTAGTTGAGAGGGGTGGTGCAATTTTTTATATTTTTTTTCATTTACACAACTTTAATCAATGTTAAATAAATTTGGTTTCACATTAAAACTTGAATTGGGATGGTGATTTAGTAGTTTGAGGTGCATTTCCCTTAGATGAGGTCATAGGTTTAAGACCAGGTGGAGGGCGCTTATTCTTTTCATTTACACAACGTGATTTCATATTAAATGCAATTCGTTTAAGATTAAAACATTAATTGGGTTGGTGGTGTAGTGGTTTGAGTTGCATTTCTCTTAGGTGAGGTCACAGGTTCGAGACCAGGCGGAGGGCATTTTGTTTATTAATTTACACAATGTTATTTCATATTAAATATAATTAGGTTCGGAATAAAACACAAATTGAGTTGGTGATATAGTGCCACTACTGGAAAAGTGGCCTTTTCCCACACCATATTTTCGTAGGAAATAAGTTGAAAATTGCGTAGTAAATATATAATAATTTGGTTTCCATCGAGGATATTTTCACCATAAAGATTTCGTTGCAAATGCGTAGCAAATTCAATTTTGTGACGCATTTGCAACGAAACCTTGATGTTGGAAAAACCCTCATCGGAAGTCAATTACTATCCATTTACTACGCAATTTTCAACGTATTTTCTACGAAATTATTGTGTGGGAAATTTGCGATGGATTTCCTATCGCATTTCCTACGCAATTTCCTAAGTATCTGTTCCTATTGTGTAGCAAATTTGTTTAAAAAATTAGAGTTCTTTTGTGATCACAAATGGGTAGCAACTTCGTTAAAATTTGTGATGCATTTTTTTACTGTTAAAAAACATTGTAGCAAATAGCCACTTTTCTAGAGCATCATGTGTCATAGAAACATTAAATTGGAACTAATTTCAAAGATTCCATGAACGGTCAGAGGAAACTTACAGCAAAGCTTAATGTTAGTTTTGTGTAATTTATTTATTAGTTGATCGAATGACATATAGAATGGTGATTAGAAAATTGATGGAGAAATTGACGGCGGGTGTGTCAAAACCCCACCCCCAGCTAACCCACGTTGGGGCAGACAGCTTTCTTCTTCACTGTTTCACATAATGTTGGTTTCACAGGTCACATTTGGGTCCCCTGCCAGCTCTCTCAAAACCCTTACCCCCTTAATCATTCAATGCCAATTGTTGCCAACCAACTCAATTCCATCATCTTATTTCCCACACTAGTAATAATCAAATTAAATTAAAATCAAATCAAATGTATCTCCAACTAGGGGTGTGTATGGGTCGGTTTGGTTCGGTTTTTACCATTAACTATAACCATAACCATAACTGCTATTTCGGTTATGGGGTTTCCTTAACCATAACCATGCATAACCAAACTTCGGTTATGGTTAATTGGTTATGGTTCGGTTATGGCTATTTCGGTTATTAATCACAAACTTCAACTAAAACTAACTTTTGACTAAAGTTTAAAATTTAAAATCGCGTAGGTTTACAAAATAAAAAATGTAATCTACGATGGTGGACTTACCTTAAGCTTTTTTTATAAGACTAACAATATTACATTTTTTTTTTGTTAAACTACCAATGGGAGATCCTAGTTAATAAGATATTCCTAGACAATAAAAAAACTTATCTAAGACTAAGTTTAATTCTTTATTAAATAAAGGTCATCTACATCAAAATCGTTTTGTTACTAGCATACTTTTATCTTAGTAGAAAACCTCTACATGGTTAGTGTAAAACATAAACCTATTACATAGAATTAAAACTAGAAGTTCGGTTTGGTTTTGGTTATATCGGTTAACCAAAGTTTCATAACCATGACCATAACCGCTCAGTCGGTTAAAGAAATTTCATAACCATAACCATTGGTTATGTCGGTTATCGGTTAAAATCGGTTCGATTATGCCGGTTATGGTTCGGTTATTGGTTATGGCGGTTAATTTGGCATATATATATATATATATATATATATATATATATATAAATATATATAAGGGGAGGATAAATTGAAAACTCACTTGAGTTAAAGAAACTTTGCAAACCCATTCTTGACCATTGATCATCTATCATCAATGGTCTAGATTAAATCTAACTTTTTACACTTTATCTTAGCATTATTTTAATCAGAAAAAGTACCAAAAGGGTAAAAAGGGTAATTGACTACATCACTCTCTCTCTTCTCTATCTGATTTTTCTCTTCTCTCTCCTCTCTCTCCTATCTTTTCTTTCATTTCTCTTTCCTTTTTCTTTTTTTCTCTTTAATATCTCTCCATCTCTTCTCTGTTTTACCTTTAATTTAAAAGTTTTTACCTATAAAATGGGTAACAGATTTGTCTGTAACAACTTTTGTGTTACGTTGTAACATATTTTATGTATCATTTATAAGTAAATAGTATGTTACAACTAATCTGTTACAACTTATTTTACATTCATATTACATTGTCAACATAACATATATATGTATATGTGTAATATGTAACTACGTAAAACTAATATGGGTAACACTAAAAAAGTATGAAAAATAATAATTCTAACCGTAATTAATATGGATGATTTTAACATTGTAACATTTAAAAACATATGATTTACAAACATATGTACATGTAACTGGATGAATTTAACATTGTTACAAAGAAAAAGCAATATATAATTTACAACTTAAGAATGTTACAAAAAAAAAAAAAAAATCCAAAACCAAGCCCTTGTTCTCATCTTTATCAACAACCCATCTACCTTCATTTGAAAGAAATTAAATGTTAATTAACAATCTTATAAAAAAATTAAAGAATAAAGTTATAGAAAACACTACCTGAATCAGAAAAACACACCCCCCAAAACAAACCACTGATGGTACTTGCTAAAAAAATTAGATATGATGGTGATGGTTCGAATTAAATCTACACTTTTTCTTATCTTCCAACATCAAATAACAAAAAAAAAATAGTCTTTTTTCATACAGAATTAAAAGTCATTTACAATGTTACATGAAAATATGTAACAAGTTAATAGGAATATTAATATATAATATAACAATGTTACATGGTTTGTATCATATCATTTACAATGTTACACGAAACGACCAGATCTATGATATTAAGATCGGGTTCCGGATTTAGATGACAAAAACGCCTTTACATCCCTTAACGTCTGCTTGCAAGAATCAAACCCTAAATATGACTAAGATGTTACTATTAAAAAATCCATACCAACACAGAACTACAAAAATGGTGAATTTAATATAGTTAACTGAGCATAAAATGTTGTTACTAACAAAATTAAAAAAAAAAAGAGATTTAAATGTTACAAAATAAAATCAAGTTAAAAACACCGGAAAAAACAAATTCCATTAAAATAGAATTCATATAAACCAGAGAAAAAAAATATTTAAAAAATATAAGGAAACTGTTTGCTCTGTTACACATTTTCTTGTTATTTAACATAACTATACACAAACAATGAAAATAAAATCATTAAGTAATAGTTCACTGCAAATAAAATAAATACACAACATATTGATGTCAACTTGATTAAATAATTAGGAAAATGTTTATAGAGAGAAAGAACTGAGATGAGAGGCATCTAAAATTATGAAAATAAAAGAAGATGAATATGTATGTATAAAGAAACCAAAAGGAGAAGCCATGTGGAAATGACGGACCAAAGAGATGAAGACTTCTGACCATCTGTGAGTCACCGGCAAGTCATATTACAGATCTGCCATGAAAAAGCCCCAAGCTTTTACTCAAGAACCCAAAATGGAGTTGATTTTAACATACCGAAATCACTTGGAAACGACCATCTACGATCTTGCGGGTCGGGTTCCAGATCTAGTTGACCGAGTTTGAAACCCACCGCCCATTGTCAGATCTGAATCGTCCCTAGTGGTGGGTTTAGATGGTGGTGGTGGATCTGAATCATGCTTCACCTTGTCGGATCTGAATCGTCACCTACAAACTCCTTTACTCTTATTCATCACAATGTTCTTAGATCTTGAGTGATGTTGTGTTGTGTAATTTTATGGAAAGAAAACAAAGTAATAAAGTGAAGAAAGATGGTGTCAGGAGAAGTAGGAGGAGAAGTAGGAAGAGAGAGACAAAAAAATATGCATATTGACGAAAATACCCTTCTAGGAAAGAGGTGAATGTATGATGTGGAAGCATATTGGCCATATATATATATATATATATATATATATATATATATATATATATATATATATATATAGGGGGTGGATATTCTGAAAAACCCACTCGAGTTAAGAAAACCCTGAAAACCCGCCAAAAAACCATCTAAAAAAGGTTTTTTTTTTTTTTTTTTTTTTGAAAAAAATACACAAGGTAACATACATGTTTTTAAGCGTTTTGGGCCAAAAAAATAAAAAAAAGCGCCGAAGAGATATTTTTAAAAAAAATAAATAAAGTTTGCGCTGTTACATATGTAACAGCTCTATTACATACTGTTACGTATGTAACAGCTCTGTTACATGTGTAACAACGCAAACTTTTGTTTATTTTTTTTTAAAATATTCGTTCGGCGCTTTTTTTATTTTTTTGGCCCAAAACGCTAAAAAACATGTATGTTACCTTGTGTATTTTTTTCAAAAAAAAAAAACTTTTTTAGATGGTTTTTTGACGGGTTTTCAGGGTTTTCTTA